>JAZHPH010000094.1:229625-344301 GCA_037356405.1 Nasonia oneida
ATTTCGTTAGTTATATCATACTTTTTGGTAACAAAGTTTCATTCTTGTATCAAAATTATCCGACTGATGAATTATCATCACAAAAATAGTCATTATCTTTTCTATTTTTCAAATGAATCTTCGCATTATTATTTTGGCTTTTTGGCAAAACCAGGAGTGATGTTGAGAACCTTCCAACGTGTTCTCAAATTTGTAAGTTAACTAAAGGTTGTCTAATACCTCTTTCTGACACCAAGGTTGTCATAACTACACAGAAAGAACAACTTTTTGTCATTTTTTTTCTATTTTCAGGATCCAAATTTTTCCAGAACCAATTTGAGACCATTTGAACGGTTCGTCGAGGTATTTTATAGTGAAAAGAGGCTGTTACCTATTGGATAATACTCGTATAGCAACTTCAGAATTAGTAGGATGCCATTACAATAAATTTTCCATCCTTAATATACGATTTTTTTGAATTTTCAGGATAATCCGATTAACACTGGTGATTTTGCCACTCGCCATTCGAAAGCTGAGAATTTTCTACAAAATTTAACATTTTTTTGAAAATTTTTAGATGAAATAAAAAGTGGGCAGCAGGGGTGTAACGTTGGGAAAGAATGCCTCATATATATATATATATATATATATACATCGATTTGAACAGTGAAAAGAGAAAGAATTCTAGGAACGACTTCGAGAAGATGTTGTTCAAACTGTTCAACAATGTGGTGTACGGTAAGACTTATGGAAAACGAGCGAAAGCATGTGGACATTAAACTTGTGAGTAAGTGGGATGGACGATATGGCGCAGAGGCTCGTATATCAAGGCCTAATTTTCATAGTTGCACAATCTTCGACGAGAGTCTCGTTACAGTGCAACTAGTGCGAACGGAAGTGTGCATAAAGAAGCCGATATATATCGGACTGAGTGTGTTAGACTTATCAAAGTCTCTAGTGCTCCAGTTTCACTATTACTATATGCAAAACAGTTTCAGTGATAAGTGCAAGTTACTGTATACTAATACAGATAGCTTAGTGTATGAAATAACGAACATAGATATGTATGACGTTATGCGTCGCGATATTCACGAGTTCGATACGTCTAATTATTCCGAAGACAATCCGTTTCATATGCCTCGAGTCAATAAAAAATCGTTGGTTTGATGAAGGATGAGTGCAACGGCGAAGTGATGCTTGAGTTCGTTGGACTTCGAAGTAAAATGTACTCTGTTAGAGTACAAAATTCAAAGCCTATAAAGAAGGCTAAGGGAGTGAAGAGCTCAATGGTCAAAGCAAGCATCACCTTCGACGACTATTTAACGTGTCTTCGCAATGATTCGATCTTGGTTCGCGATCAGCGAAATATTAGATCACGCAAACACAAGATCTAGATGGAAAAATAGTCAAATGCTCGCGATGACAAACGCCATCTGTTGACTGGAAAAACTGACACCCTTTCCTGGGGACATCATAGTATCGGAGAGACGATAATGCAACTAATCGTTGTGGTGGAGAAGGTAGCTGAGCAAGATTCTCAGCCGAAAGACGTCACTCATGCCTCTGGAAAGAGTCGAGCGCAAGGAACCGCAACAGCCAACCACTGTCGCTTCCCCTTCCAGAGTGAGGGCTAAGGTTCGCGCCTCTAGAGAGGGGGACGCTCTTGAAAGCCTATATGAGGAGGGGTCTAAGAGCCCAAACCTCATTCAGTTCACTCCGTCAAGAAGTTCCGAAGTCTCCGAACATTCGACTACCTCGGCTGCACTGGATCATCGCCAGATATCACCGTTTCAGTCACTTGTGAGGAAGCATTCGAGACGTTAAGTTAGCTTTGAGTTTGGAGAACAAGAACATCACTTCTCGAGGTCAGTAAATTAAGTACGCGCACGAGCGCGCACATACATACACACACAGTCATTTGCAAAGTTCTTACCTATACTTGAATTTTACAGATGGATATGGAATCGTTGAACCGCATCGCTGCTGCTCAGTACCTGAAGACTTTGAATCTCAAGGAGTTGTTGAAGGACCATTTATATATGGTGACAGCTCTGCGTCAAGCACCCGATACGATCCGAAGGTCATCGCCGAACTTGACAAGAATGCTCAAGTATTCTTGCAGAAGAAGGTGTCAGACGCTTTCCTAATGTATGAAAAGTTCTTTAACAACATGCAGGATGCGGCTAACAAGATGGAACTGTTTGTAACCTACAAAGGTGGCAATCTTCTCTAATTCTCTGGAAAATAGTGCGCTAGCATAAATATTATTTAGCTGTAAATGCGTTTTAGATATAAGTATGCGTATTCCTTGACACTGCTCGGGAATAAAGAGTGTATATTTAGTCAATATGTATGTTTATATAATTTCAGTAAAATAAATAATCACAATTTACTTAAAATGTTATTCTTTTTATTTAACTTTTATCATTATTAAATTACATTACAATAAAAATTAAAATACTGATTAAATTCACTTATTATTATTATTATTATTATTATAAAAGAAAAATTATGTTACATCAGTTTGATTTATCCAACTATTATGAAAATTGTCAAATCCCAGCCATTTAACATAAGCTTGATTTCCACGTCTTTTTAAAACTTTTTCCATAAGATATACGTCTGGATATTTAGCTTTTAGTAATTCTTGCTCCTAGAATCCTCCTTTGATTAATTGATCTCGATAGTCCTTTAGAGACCAGTTAGAAGTGTATCCTTTTTCAAATATTTGTTTCGCATTGCTGAATCGTACCTCATCTCCAACCTTAAACTTTGGTTTCTTCATTTGAGTACGTTTGCACACAAATCTTTTCAACACTTCAGTTTGTTTAGCAGCCGTCACATCTTTAGGTTTCATACCGATAGTTCGATGCTTGCTATTATTGTAAGTTGTCAACAAATCAGGTAAGATATCTAAATATTTGTAGTTCCCCCCCTGTACGTCGAGTATAGATTAATCTTGTACTTTTTCATGAGATTCTGAAAATTACTGTTCTAGAATTCTTTGCCCATGTCAGTGTGTAAATTTGCAGATACTCGACCTTGACTTAGTACTGACTTCATTGCCACAGCATAAATCAGCCTGCCAAGTTTCATCGAATCCATGTACGTTGAACTTACGCCGTAAGTAGTTACGTCTAGCAGGTTTATGAAGTTCTTTGAATACTGTTTCACGCTCCATTTTTCTTCGATGTTGGCACTTTGACGGCTAATTATGCATTGCCTTTAGAAATTTCTCTGAAGGCTACTTCTATATCATTAAAATCTGCTTGAATATTTATAATTTTACCATCGATTTCATCTCTCTGCGCTTCTACAACATAATCTAAATTATTCAGATCATTAGTAAATCTTTATGAAGCGTCCGTCACTCTTTGAATTTCTGTTCGAAGTATACGATGAAGAGTATCTAAGTTGACAGCCTCGTTTAACTGATGGGGTGCTGCTACATTACACAGTCTTTTATTGCCCAATCATACTGCCCTTCACTTGTAATTTTGAATCCGAAGCTCGGAGGACCGCGACCTCCCTCGCTCTTTTTTTTTTTAAATTTCGTCCTAACACGTCGACACTCATGTTGATTATGACGTCGTGAGTTTGCGAACAGCTCAATATATATATATATATATATAACTTCCTTTGTGAAGCTCTTCTATAATTGAGTGGATGTAAATTTAGATATCAATCGTTATCAATACGTTATATTGTACGATATGTTCGCAAATTTTCAAAGTCACAATTATGAAAAAGTTTCAGAACCTATTGTAAACAAAAATGACTTTATTTCACACGTACCACTCATAGTGATAGAGTGTTAAAAAAAAATGAGTCTTTGAAAGTGTCAGAAGTATAAAACTGCTCGCGCCTAGTTCGCAATACGTCCGCCTCATGCTCTCGCGACATGATGGCGCTGTCGCTACTCTGCTTCTACATCATTTGAGTTTCGTCCGAGCTAGAAGCAACATCTCCGCAACGACTCATCTCATTATTTTGTGCACTCAATAAAAACCTCATCAAAACTACAAAAGGACTAACCCCCTTTACTTCTTCCGTCACAATCCACCAGCTTCTCCAACAGGTTGTGGGCCAGCAGGCTTGACGGATTTTTTCGGGTCAGAGGAACTGATCACTACGATTTCAGAGGTAACGTTTTTTTTCCGAACAAAGGAAAATAGAAATTAGACGTGAAAAGCTAATCAGATTATCTAATTATTAAATATCTCATTTGCTCGGTCTCGGGAGTGCTTTTTGTTTAACCGTGCCGTATTCAGAGTTGCGAAAAATAGGATAGACAGTGCGGTGTCTAATTAGCTCATTGTCAGAATAGAGAAAAACATTAGAAAGAGAGATTTATAGTCAGAAAAAACCAAGTTTTGTTTCCATTATCATTCAGAGAGTAATAGAGAGAAAACAAAACACAGAAGTGCTATAGCGCGCGTAGTAACCGCGCGAACGCACACCGGCGCGAGCTCACGCGGGCCGATTCTCGGAATCGGAGACAAGCGTGCAGCGTCGCGCGGCGCGGAGAGCCATGCGCCCGGCTTGTTTACGTTTCGATCTCTCGGTTTTTCTCTCGGAAACATGAAGCGAACGTTTGTTGTTTCCAGAATATTTTTCTCAGATGTTTATGGAATAATACTGTATGTTTAAGTACTTGCAAACAGAAAATATTTTTCTCTCGTGATCGTTGCTTTCTATCAGAGTATTTTTTCCTTGGACTTAAAATTAAAAATCAATCAGACGAGAATTTTAAAATAAAAGAAACACGAATTAAATAGAATTCTCGATAATACGGCAGTGCAGTAAAGTCGAACCTTTCTATAAAGAATAAAACTACAAATTTAGCAAACTGCAGTTTGCAGTTTTACCGCAACAGCATATACGTGTGCGATCGCCCCTCACACAAAATTGAGAAAATTGCGTTCGTTTGCTGAGGTTGGGAGGGAGCATGTGTGTGTTGTTCGGCGGAACAAAACATTTCTCTCAGGCTAATCTAACTTGCAATACGGTCAGACTAAGCAAGAATTAAAACTAAAAAAAACATTCAACATTACAGGGTGAAATAAAACTCAGAAGTACCAGAAGTGTCAGGATGTCAGACAGTTCAGACGAGGAAATTCAACCAACCTCACAAGGTAAAAGTGTTTCTATTAGAATATAAACAAATAAATCAGAAATAGACGATAGGCCTATAAAAAAACTTATTTTTATATAAATTAATAAGTAAATTCAGAAGTAAGAAATCAGAAGTTGAATGTTTAATCAGAATATTTGTTTATAACTTCAGGAAGAGAGGGAATAGAGTATGTTACTCTAAATCACCCTGCTCCGTATGGCAGAAGATTGGAGATGGTGGAAAATAGCATCAAAGCCTTGAAGGCAGCTATGAACAATCAGTCAGAGGTCCTAGAAAAGCAAGCCAACGCTATCATAAGTCTTCAGAAGTACATGGTGGAAAGCAACAGAGTAGCTATGGAGATGACGAATCTTATTAAAGAATTACAAAATCAGAAGGTAACAAATCCCCTCGCAAACTCTACCGTCAGAGACATAAATCAGAGTACTAACAACACTTCCTTAAGAAACACAAACACATCAAACACAGTTAACATCAAACGCAACTACATGCTTACACGAAAAATGCCGATGAACGAGTGGTTGAATTATTTAAAATCAGATTTACAAACAAATGACTTATTATTTATTTTGGAAGATAATGAAACCTTAATCAGTCTATTCGACAAATCAGAATTAGAAAAGAAAACCTCCACAGTCAGAGACATTATCATAAATCATGTAGATAGATACTATCACAAGAGAATATTAGAGATTGACGACCCAAAACAAATATTAAATAAAATCAGAGATTTCAGAAGAGCAGAAACAAATGTAACAGATTCTGCCATGAGAAGTAAATTATATAGTTTAAAAATGTCAAAGAAAGAATCAGTTAATGATTTTTGTGATCGTTTCGAAACTATTGTTAACGAATTTGAATTTTGCAATACTGATGCCCCTCTATTAGAAGCAGAGAAAAGATCTGATTTTTTTCAAGCAGCTTGTTACGCATATGCTGAACTTGGTCCAGCTAATATAACGAGACTTCAGTCGACTGGAACTGAAATGAGCTTGGATAATATGATAACGTATTTGTTGCAGATAGAAGCACAAAATAAAACTTCAGACGGAAAACCTTCAGATGTTAAAGCAAACTTAGTGACTCAAACCTTCAATCAGACGACTAAGTGCTTCAGATACAATAAAATAGGATACAAGGCTGCAGATTGCCCCTTAGCAGAATACAGACTATGGTACTGTTTTTATTGCCAGGCTGTAGCAAACCACAAGGGAGACACTTGTCCAAACAAGGATAATCCTAAAGACGGGTATGCAAAATCATCAGATTACTCTAACAATACACAAAACACATACACAAACAATAACTTCAGAGGTAATAGGGGTAGAGGTAGAGGCGGATATAATAATGTCAGAGGTAAATTCAGAGGTAATAACAAACGGGTAAATTTCAAAAAGCAAGTAACGATCCAAACTCGAGGCCGAACACAAAAACAAGCAGAAATCAACAAAGCAAGGCTAGCAGGTAAATACAATAAATCTAATATCAGAGATGATTCATCAAAATTAGTTTTTATTGCGGATTCCGGGGCGACGGAACACATTATAAATAAAAGCCTGTTTCTAACAAGTAAGTAATTTCAAAAGAGTTCAGGAGAGATAATCAGAAGTGCGAACAAGAATAAATCAGCCAATATTATTATAGATGGAGAAAGGCGATCTATACTTGAAACCTACATCAGACGAAAATAACAAAATTTTATTAACAAACGTAATAGCTGCACAAGATATTTCAGACAATTTAATATCTCTTAGACGCTTTGCAGATGCAGGTTTGAGTATATATTTAGATGATAAAATACTCAAAATTTTCGATAAAACGTCAGGATCAGTGTACCTGACAGGAATTTACGAAAAACCAAACTGGATTATTTCATTTGAAGTCGAAAATCAGAGAGTATCAGACGATCACAACATTAAATACAATACATACTCCTGTATGGCAAATATAGTCCCCGTTGATGAATTTCTGCAACAATCTCAGGCAGACATCATGAACCTTGAAAATGATGATAATTCAGAAGAAAATGTCGAATCAGAAAACATTCAGACAAGTCCTGCTGAGATTGGGAGGGAGAAAGAGCAAGAAATAACTAACGAACAAAACTTGAATTCAAATGAAATACAAGATATGAACATGGATGAAAGTGTTCTAAACAGGAAGATTCTAAACTTAGAAAATATATCAGACGAAATCTCAGATGAAATTATAGAATCTCTAAAGAACAACACAACAAATAAATCAGAGAGACTTGAAAAGAAATTGAGGGAAGGGATGATCTGGCATATTAAAATTGGCCATGCTTCATTACAGTACCTAATAGTACTACAAAAATCAGAAGAGAAACTCAGAAAGATAAAATTTGATAAAACAATTCTTGACTGTCAAGTGTGTATACTAGCAAAAATGGAAAATCTGCCTTTCTCGGAAGTAAGAACTAAAGCTACCAGACCACTACAGAGAATTCACACTGATACGATGGGACCAATAAAACCAGTCTCATATCCAGGTGATAATAAATTCATTGTGGTATTCATAGACGAATACACTAGGTTCGCAAAGGCGTACTCAGTCAAACATAAGAATGAAGCTGGAGACTGTCTTGAAAAGTTTTTAGTCACTACCAGAAACATTCTTGGCAAAGACGAAAAAGTATGCTATATCAGAACAGACAATGGAACCGAATTTACAGGCGGCAAATTTTCAGAAGTCATGAAACGAGAAAAAATAGAAGCTGAATTTGCACCTCCGTATACTCCACAACATAATGGTACTTCAGAGAGATTCAATAAGACATTACAATGGAAAATCAGAGCCCTCATGTTAGACTCCGGTTTACCGAAAAGCATGTGGATTCTTGCACTTGAGGTTGCAATACATGTCTACAACAGAACACCACACAAAGGGATTAATTCAGAAATACCCCTAAAAAGAATATCACCAAAAGGAAATACTCATATCGATAAAATCAGACGCTTTGGTTGTTTAGCTTATGTTAAAATACCTATTTCAGAGAGTAAATCTTCAGAGAATGCAATTACAGCAATTATGGCAGGATACTCACAAACAGGGTATGTTTTATGGCATCCGAAGTCAAAACTATTTCTGACTTCCAGACATGTCAGATTTAACGAAAAACTGGTATACAAAGATGTACATAAGCCTGACTTACAAGAAAACTTAGAGATCAGTGAAATCTTAGAAATAAATGAAAAATCAGATGAACCAGTGACTAACAAAGACAACATCTTGGAAAAAGACAAAGCTCAGAGCCCAAGAAGAGTTGAGAAAAGACAACCAGATGATAATGAATCAAAGAATAAAATTTTTGATAAAACGACCATGAACAAACCAGAACCTGAAAAACGACCACGCCTGGAAAGAAAAGCTAAAACCAACAGAAGAACCTGGACACACCTCAGAGAAGCTACAGTAGACCATGTATCGGAAAATACAAATCAGAAGCTAATTACACTAAAGAAACCCAAAGAAATCAGAGAAAATCAAACAGATAATAATGAATTAATATATGCGTCTATTGCAAGAATATTCAGAGATCCAACAAATTATAAAGAAGCCATGGAATCAGCTGATAAACTCAGATGGACTGAAGTCATAAAACAAGAACATGGAATGGAAGATAACAATGTCTGGACTTTCGTCGACAGACCCTCACTAAACGGAAATGGTCAGAAGGTTCATACAATCGATTCCAAATGGGTATTTAAAAGGAAAACTTCAGATGATGGTCAGACTATATACAAAGGTAGACTAGTCATCAGAGGATTCAAGGACAGAAACGAGTACGAACTGAAAGAAACGTACGCACCCGTTTCAAGACTATCAGTAGTCAGAGCAACTTTAGCCATAATAAACAAATACAATTTGATAGCATACCAGGTGTATGTTAAGACAGCCTTTCTCAACGGAATTTTAGAAGAAGATGGAAATTCCTGAAGGGATAGAGTGTGATCCAGATTTCAGAAGAAACAAAGTCTGTAAATTACAAAAATCTATGTACGGACTGAGAGTCAGTCCGAAGAAATGGAACGCACGCTTTTCAGAAGTTGCATTAGAATTTGGTCTAGAAAATGACATAAATGAACCATGTTTATTCACGTGGAGAAAACAAAATCAGATGGTTGTGCTGGTATTATACCTAGGCGATATTTTACTAGCAGGTAATGATCAGAGAAAACTAGACGAAATAAAGTATAAACTTAATGCGACATTTCAGATGAAAGATTTGGGAGAACCAAAAGTTTTTCTAGGTATGAAAATCACTCGAAACATGGAGGAAAAGACACTGAAATTGTCACAATTAGATTACATTGAAAAATGCTTAGAACGCTTCAACATGAAAGAGTGCAAACATCAGAAGACACCCATGGTGACAAGACAAGTACGAAACAGAGAACAGAGATTCAGAAGAAAAACAAATCAATGAAGAAAATCAAATAAGAACACAAGCTTCCTATAGAGAAGCAATAGGTAGTTTACTCTATCTAGCTGGATCAACCAGACCCGACATCTCATTTTCAGTAAATTATCTGTCAAGGAGAGAACTGAACCCCACTGAAAATGACTGGAAAAACGTAAAACGTGTTTTCAGATATCTCAGAGATACCTCAGATGTTAAACTAACGTTCAAAGCAGAAAAAGAAGAATTGGAAGCTATGTCAGACGCCAGAGATCGGTACGATTCATCTTCCACTGGAGGATATGTAATATTACTATTTGGTGATCCAATTATGTGGCGAAGTTACAAGCAAACAAATATATCATTGTCAACTTGCCAGTCAGATTATTTAGCAATGAGTAACTGTTGCCAAGATTTAATTTTACTAGACAAAACAATCAGAAGCATCATTGGGAAAACAATGTACTCTATCACTATTTGGTGTGACAACAAGTCAGCAGGAGATTGCAGTCAGATGGAAGGAAATCATAAATTGAAAAACTTTGATGACGATCTTGAAAATATTCAGAGGAATTTAGAGGAAAGAGAAAAATCAGGCAGTAAAGCTGACATGACAGACACACATGGAGATTATATTAAAAAATGTGTATCAGAAGGAAAATTCAAAGTAAAATGGATTTCTACATCAGAAAATATAGCAGACATAATGACAAAACCTCTATCTTTAGAAAAACATAAATACTTCAGAGACAAAATTCGTAATTTAAAATAAGCACAGTATTCATAATATAATTTTGAATCAGATGTAAAAGAATTTATCTTTCTTTCAGATATGTCAAACCAAGACGAATATAATTCAGAGTGAATAAAATGATCAGAGTCACTCGCAGGGAGGGAGTGTCAGAAGTATAACACTGCTCGCGCCTAGTTCGCAATACATCCGCCTCATGCTCTCGCGACATGATGGCGCTGTCGCTACTCTCTGCTTCAACATCATTCGAGTTTCGTCCGAGCTAGAAGGAACATCTCCGCAACGACTCATCTCATTGCATCCATTCGCATGCAATGGAAAGACGTCGCCGCTGGTGAAGTATAAATACTTGCATTAGCGAACATTTTGTTCAGTCCAGCTAAATGTTTCCAAATCAAAGCACCTCCAGTTACACATAGCTTCCAAAAGATGATAAAAAAAAGATGATAATCCCTCACAATGGAAAAAATTTACTTAAAAGTTTTTAACTAATAAGGGTTAATTCCCTGAAAGTAAAGGTTACAAAAAACTTAAATAACATGTGTAGACGATACGGATACGAACTGACAGGTTGCCTGAGCAGGTAAGTCGGTAGCGCGCTTGCCTCGGAATCTCAGGATCCGGGGTTCAAATCCCGCTCAGATCAAAATTATTTTCAAGCAGTTTGTCAAATGTCAGAAAGATTCTCAAGGTCAAACTCTCGTTTAAAAAAAATGCATAAGAAAAAGATTCAAAGTTAACACGTTCTTAAGGAATCTAAAATATTCAAAGTTAACGCGCTCTTAAGAAATCTGAAAGAAGAAATATTCAAAGTTAACGTGTTTTTAAGAAAATCATCTCGCAAGAATAAGAATTCTAAAGAGCCAACGTTAAACACGCTAATAAGAAAAGTTTCCAATGTAAATACTTGTAAAAAGTAGATGATGCTATGGCGGTTCGCTTGGCCTACTGACGGTAGGCCAAGCGCTCTTATCTACTTTTGCTCCTTATTGTATGAAGGACCCATGTATGGATTGTTCGCCATGGCATACTGATGACAGCATTGACTTATTCCTCCTTGAATGCCTGCTTCAATAAACATTAGCATGTTGATATCTGTAAGAAGCTCTAATTCGACCTTTGTCATTTTAAGAGCTGCTGAAAATGTTAGTCCAGGAGTCGTGTAAAAGTGTGCGGGGTACAAATCATAGGCTTTAAGAGATGTCTCCCGAAAACTTTCAAAAACATCGGCCAATAATAAAACATCCGTTTTCAAGCATAGAATATTCACCTAAAGTTCTTATATTAAACATTTTCCAAACTTGAACAGCATGATTATAATCTTTCTCAGAAATATGAGAATCTGTTAATTTATTATAAAATCCATTTTCGTTAGGAAGTTTTGTAGACATTAGCTTATCTAATTCATCAACAAAATCATACGAAAATGTGCTTTTACGTCTAAGAAGATTGATTTTTTCATTCGTAAATCCATGAGATCGAAACTCATTAACTACTATCGGTACGTTCTCGAGATATAATGTAAGTTTCTCCAATCATGATGGTTAAAAACGCCATGAATCTATAAATCTAAAAATTATGTCGCATTCATCACTGTGCTTTGTAAATAAAATATATTTTTCCTTATTATGAGTTATCACAGAAACTCGTCCTTTCAGCAATGTAGAAGTAGCGAAGTGGCGAAGTAGCGAAGTAGCGAAGTAGATTTTTTTCAAAATAAAGTGTGTATCATAATTGAGATTATATAAAACAACTGGTACAAATCTTCAATCCTTATAATTACATGAGTTATGAGCTGCACCTCTGAAACTGAATAAAAGAAAAAAGACTTAAATTCAGTAAATAAAGTTTGTATTGATATTTTTATAATAATTAAATTGATAATATACCATCCCATAAGATGACAATGATCTGGTACTGCAAGTTCTTCAGCATTGATTGGTTTTCGACATATATGACACATCGTTAACCTCCGAAAAGATAATTCTTCTAAATCTGTAAGTTTTAATGGTTTCGGATTTTTGTGGAGTAGATCAATCTGCTTACCACTTAATTTCAATTCTTGAACAAACTATTCTACGGGTGATTTTTCATCTATACTTTTTTGTCTGTATGATTTATAGCTAGATAATCTATCTTCAAAGCTGCATTTTATATAGTATCCGATGCTGTATGCTTTATAAAGTTGAAAAGCATTTTCATTTCCCGTAGGCTTTAACAAACATTCAAAATCAGCATAAATAACAAAAATTACTTTTTCACCCTTACTATATCTTATAATCTTCAAATTTGAGAATGTTATTCTTAAAGTCAGGTAGATTGATCCGACATCTATTTAAATTATTACAATTATTTTCGTGAGTTTCTAATTTTTCTTCACTATAAAATACTTGCAAACATCTTTCACAATATTGAGATTTTATATGAGTTTTAGACAGTTGACTTAACTCAGAAGCCGGGACATATTTTTAATCCCAACATAGTGGTATTTAGGTAAGCTTCCATCATCAGCATGATTATTTTCTTCATACTCGTTTATGTAAAAATCTTGAATTAGGAGCAGATTAACATGTTGATTCTTCTTCTCCGACGTAACGTGACACGGCGAAACTTCGAATTTCGGACCATATTTCTTGAGTATGTATATATTTACTAAAATATTATTAAGTTTTTTAAATTTTACAACATTTTTAAGCTTTACTGGAAATTCTATATCATTAAAGTTCACGATTGGAGTTTATTTCACTAGGATATATTGCTGAAAGTATAGCATACTTGAAACAATAATTGTCATTATTTTGAACATTGACACACGCTTTTTTCTTTTCTATACACTAAGGAAGAGGAATGTAAGAAGTCCCCTTAATTGTAGAATATTTTTTCATGTTTATGCATAAACTTATAATACTCTTGATAGTATATCCAGAGTCCTTTTCTTGAAATTCTTCTAATTGTGCAAGAATAGGCTCTTTGATATTGACTTTAAACCATTCCTCTAAATTCGTTGACATATATATATATATATATATATATATATATATATAAAGATATTATTGCACTTTCACTAGGAAAATGTTTAATGTACGTTGTTTCCTCTCCATTTTTCTGCATTAAAAATTCTGCGATAAAGTCCGAATTAGCTTTCACTGCCTTATCGTTAAAGAGCTTCTGTACATCGTTTAAAAAACTTAGAATATCAATGTGTTTTATATTCACAATAACACCAGTTCGAATTCTATTCTGAAATGCTGACTGCACATCTCGCCACTCTACTCTAGCTTCAGTTTCCTCTTCCTCATGTAAACTACCTCCTCGCTGGAGGTGTTGCTTAAATTCAACCTGTATGCACGACAGATGTGTCATACAAGTTTGACACTTTTGTTTTTCTCCTCGCGTCAAATTTGCTTTACCAATTTTTTCGTTTAATTCCTTTATTGTAGAATTGCACACGTCCAACCAATGATAAATATCATTACTGCTCATTTCATCTTTACTTCTTATTGTGTCGCGAAGTGACATTCAAGGTTTTCAAATAATAGCTGAGGATACTTTTATTTTCAAGGAAATAAGTTTTCTCGATTTAAGTAAAAATGCTCAACCAACTGCTTATCTTTTCAAACCTCCATTACCATGGGAAGAACTGACAGCAGCGGAAGAAAAATGTATGACTCACTGAATAGAAAAAAGTCATTATGGTATAGAATGGAATTCTGGAGACATTCCATATCACTGTAATGTCCCACGTTTATACTCTTATCTATATATATATATATATATATATATATATATATATATATGTGTGTGTGTGTATGTGTATATCTATTAGAATCGTCCTGCTGTAACTCCCCATTTGTTGCACTTTTTATGCAATTTTAATAAGGGCATCAATAGTAAATGAATGAGAAGTAACACATTATAAAAATAACTGAAAATGTTATATATTTATAAATATTTCTTTAAATTATTACTTACATATACGCATAGAAGTTATGTGAAGCAAGAACTTCATTTTTGTAGCTTTTTTCTTCTGGGTATCTTACTGGAGTTTATGTTGTCGCATATGGCGTGGACCTCAGCATAAATTATTGTTGCTGCGAATGTCAGACGATAGAAGAAACCTCAGTTGTTATAAAGTCCTTGATAAAGCTGAAAAACATGAACATATATAATATATGTACAATTATCTACGCAATAAATGTTATGTCGACGTCTGAGTGAAAAACGGGCCATCTGGGCTGCCACCTAGGCTTTTATTTAAGACTTTTCTATATCATTCCGATTCCCGATGCGATTAATTTTCTGAAATTTTGTTACGGCAGTTTTCTGTGCTTTCAAAATGTGTGTTTGACTACCATAATACAATTTCAGAAAATTAATCACATCTGGGATCGGAATAAAATAGAAAAGTCTTGAATATAAGCCTGAAACGAGCGTTCTCTGAGTATCAGCTCAGATAGCCCGTTTTCAAAGCAACAGCTCCGATACCCCGTACTTACCATGTTTTCCTTGCGCTCTATTTCACGCTGTAACTCGCCGATTATTGTGTCTTTTTCTAAGATTTGGCATTTTAGACCAACGTTATTGAATTTTGCAATTTAGAGGCGCTGCAAAACAAAATAAATGTTTATATTTAATAAAAAAAAAGTATTATAATTTGTTTGTTGACACTCTGTGTCTGTACACAGTGTATATATATAATCCAGCTCTGTAGTTGGATTATATATATACACTCACTCTTTTTAATCGTTGTAGTTGGTTTTCATTTTCCACCGGTTCTTCGTCATTTTCGTATTGCTCAACGTCTTGATAGCCGGGATCTGCTTGCTCTTGCCATGAATCAATATGCTTCGCAGGTTCTGCTGTAATCAATGCTTGGCTAAAAGGGCCTGCTTGCGTATTGGCTGGTTGGTGCCAGGGCTCGGTTGTCAGAGTACAGGGATGTCCCTGTATACCTTGTTGTTGGCCGACCCCCTGCTGACCACTAAGGAGGACTTCACTACCTCCTTGAAGCTACTGTTGCTGCTATTGCTGCTCTTGCTGCTGTTTAGTATTCATTAATGCACTATCAGGTCTTAAGAAGCTTTTATGCATTCTGATATCCAACAAAACCACCTGCTCCATTATCGTTAACTGTCTGCATGCAAGACTGCTCATTTGATACAGCTGCTCTAACAGAAGGACCCTGCTGATCACTGAGGAGGACTCCACTACCTCCTTGAAGCTACTGTTAATGTTGTTGCTGCTGGTAAGTATTAATTGATATACTATCAGGTGCTCGGAAGCTTTTAGGTGCATTCTGCTCTCCAATACAACCATCCTCTTCTTTATCAAAGTACGCAAGAGGCAGCTCCTGTTTATCAGCACGATCGATTTCTTCTTTCCGAAGGGGCCGCATCGACGGCCACTAGTCTGATTTCAGGCTAGTCGGGGCGCGAGTGGAGTGCGGTCGTGGGGGTCAGGCCGATTCGCGAGCACTGATTGCCACGGCAGCCGGCGCTGCGCGATCCTTCTTGTTTGACCATTGTCCGAGACGCACGTATCGCGAATTCGAGAGTGTCGAGATCGTGAGTGTCGGGATAGCGCGTACGTGTGTGCAAGGAGTCGAGAGAGAGAAAGAGAGAGAGAGAGAGAACAGCTTTCTCGAGAAGGCGTAGTTCACGAGAGATCGGTAAACACGGCCGGATTGCCGAACAACAGAGAACCGCGTTGGCTAGATTCGAGGAATCGCGCGCGAGCGTTGAGCCGAGGGAAGGGAGAGTCGCCGTGCGGTCGGAATGGCTCCGCGGACGCAGAGGTCTGCCTTATCGGCGTGCCGATGAGCATGCCGCGAGAGCAAATCGCGTGAGGGAGAGAATGAGAGAGAGTGTGTGAGTGATCGCGGGAGCGTGCGCGACACGAGTGCTAGCGAGCCGCGACGATGGAGAGGTGTGCGGAGGCAGCGAGCCTCGAGAGTGTGAAAGTGCGCGTGAGTGTGTGTGTGCGAGCAACAAGTCGAGTAGGCCGCTAAGCCGACGGCCGTAGTCTATTAGCCGAGTTCAATAATAAAAGAGTCGTAACGAGAAATCAAAGTGATTTTCCGACCCTTACACAACATTGTAGCCCGAACAGCTAAATCCTCGCGGAACTCCCTCCGGGATCTACTCAAGAAATAATAGTGTCGACGCTTCCGGACAGGGTTAAGACGCGAATTCTCACCCCAGATTGGCCACGCACAACCATTATTATTGGTATTCAATTCCTTTTTTTTTGAAACTTCACGCCTTTTGCCTTTTTTCGCTGGTGCCTCTGCATTTCCCAATCACTGTCATCGGCTTGAAACTTATATATATATATGTGTAAATGTGTGTAATAGTTAATCTAATTTAAATTTTTGGCGAAGGCGATTGAATAACTAATATAAAAATAGGTTTTACCGATACGTCTGATGCGTTGCTTCTCGTAATCCGTTTCGGCCCTGTTGGAAACAAAGGTGGACGTGACATGGTGTTTTGGCTTCCACATCTTTGTTTGCTTATACCCTTAGATGAAAGTTGTTCTCGCCAACTGTTTCCCCTGGAAATATCCAGCAAGGGTGAGCTCTTTTTACCAGAAGAAGCTGTAGTTGTCCTAGTTCCAACCATTTTTCCATACAAGTTGCTGATCTCTACTTCAAAAGTGTGCGAACGAGACAATGAGCGCGAAACGGTGGCGTTTTTGCTCTTTCTCAGAATTCAGTAAATTTCCGATGTCTCTTGGCACTAGCATTGCGGAACCTAGAAGACGGAACAAAGAGGGCACAACAACGTGTAGCATACAAACTAAAAATGGCTGGCGCGAGATTTAAATTGAATATAGAAACCATACCTTGTTCAAATTATCAAAATCCGATATCTAAAATATGCGATTTAATACGTGCTAGTCATGTACAAAAATTTTGGTTAAGATTTTAATCAATAAATGAGGCGTTAATTTAAATTTTTAAAACAGAAATAGAAGAAAAGAGCTTCAGTTTAAGCCCCAGATAGTTGAAAACGACCGCCCAAGTGAAAAATTAATAAGCGACTATTTTTAACCCACTTGGGCTAAAATTTAAAATATCACATAATATCATCTTAAAATGATGAATTTTCCGAAATAATTTAACAAGTATACTTGGCGATTTGAGAGATTTGGCGGTTGACAGTAGCTGGCACGCTCACACACCCAATTACATATACTCAAGGTAAATCTATGATACTGAAGAAGTTTGATGTCTGTTCTTTTGCATTAAGATTTGTTAAATTATTTACAAACAGCCTGCCATCTCAGTTTTCACTAAACAGTCTTGGATATATAACCTATATATTGAGGCGCGCCTAAGACAAATATGGCAGCTCATACTTACCGTATCTTTAAACTTGAAGGTGATAGCTTTCTAACTTAGCTTCCATCGTACACTGTTTTCTAGGCTGGTTTTATTGTATTGTACGCTGTTATTTAAATTTTAAATATTTTTTTTCGGCTAGCAAGGAAGTAAAGTGAATATAAGACATAAGTGGCGAGCGAGTCATTAACTACTCATATCAATTATACTCTCTCTTAGTGCTATTTGTCGGATACATCGTACTAAAACTGAAAATAATATGCTACTTGAGTTTACGGATGCAGTGCCTACGTGTTATTTAAAATTTTTGCAAGATAATAGGTTGCAGTTAATGACTTCTAATATTATTTTTAAGGATAACAGTATGATATGTCTAGAAGATACGAGTGACGGGCGAGTCGTTCGTTACTCACATCTCCTAGACTCGCATTCCGTACCATTCACCGGATACATTACACTTGCACTTAGATTCGTATGCCACTTGAGTTTACAGATCTAGTACGTTTCATTCAACATAGTTGTCAAATCGTGAATATCGATATCGTTTTTACGAATAGAATGAAGTGTGCCTAGGATATGTGAGTGACGGGCGAGCCATACGCTACTCATATCTCGTAGACTCACATTCCGTGCTATTTTCCGGATACATTACACTTGCACTTAGATATATATGCCACTTGAGTTTACAGATCTAGTACGTTTCATTCAACATAGTTGTCGAATCGTGAATATCGATATCATTTTTACGAGTAGAATGGCGTGTACCTATAGGAAATGTGAGTGACGGACGAGCCATGCGCTACTCATATCTCGTAGACTCTCTTTTTAAACTGTTGGAATAGTGGTTAAGATAATATTAATATATTGTAAGTAAGTAATAAGAAGTCGGCAGTAGCCTCAGTAAATATTACGTCCGCTTCTATCGGAGTCTAACGGCAGAGAGAGAGAGCGAGAACAGCGTGTACAGTATAGCTTCGGTAGCTATCGAGGTCACATGATATACACTCACATACCATAGGCGGGGAGACTTACATGTGTTTGTTCCCCTCACACACTCGTTAGCGCGCTCACTCATTCTGTCGCGTACTATAGTCCATTACATATTGAACTTGGTTGAACTTGGCGATATATATTAATAAGATTATAATATTTACTCTATATTACAACATAAACTATTTGTCACATATATCACAGTTCCACTAAAAACTTGGAGTAAAAAACCGCCAGGTGTACTAAACGATTTCACTAATATCTATCGGTCTCTTAGAAAAATCGAAAAGAACCATTTTCTATCTTCAGATACCGCGCATCGTTATTTTTTGCTTGATTAGTTCAGCAGATGCGCATGATCGGCAAGCGATCCGTCACTCGCATATCGTAGTTTGCTTGTTATGCTTTTGACCGTGAGTGTAATCTCGGCAATAACAAAAATTGCCCAATAGATTGTAATCGGGCTGCTGCTGCTTGAAGGGGAGCTTAGAGAATTCTTTAGTTAATCCACACAGCGTAGCGTTATGGCGCGGCAAGGAAATTCACCTTAGAGAGTAAGGCAGAAACGTATCTTTCCGTATTGAGATCGCATGAGGCCTTCCCGACGTATTTTTGCTACAAAATTTTCTCCGTGTATTAGAGCGATAATAGAGGTATAAAACCATTTTGAAATAAAAAGTGATCAAAACCATTATTTTCACTACGTTTTATTTTACTTCGTTTCCTTTAAAAAATTGAAAATTTTCAAAAACTTCGAAAAGTTAGAAAAAATTGGAAATTTTTGTAATATACATCTATATTTGAGTGGACAACTTGAAAATTCTCTTCTCGTTCAACGGCAAAAATGGTCTTATTATTTATGCAGTTCTTATAAAAAATATGATGAACAATAAAGGGTGAATGGACTTTGTTGTAATGTGTAAATTTATACAGTCATAATACTTAAAACGGTACTCGTTGCGCCATCTACTGGTTGTCAACGATTTGGTGCAACGAGACAAGCTCGATTGAACGCGAGCATAGTGCGCATACCTCGCGTATATACTCTAAGCGCATACTATACTGTATACTCAGCTTCGTGGAGTCAGACTATGCGACACTGTACTATACTCCCTCTTGCCTGTAAGAATCCGAGTAGAGCGGATGTACTGCCGACTAGGCTCTCAAGCCTCACAATATATTATTATTTAAACCTCAAAATATTATTATTTAATCCACGCATCCTTTCCAACATGATAGCAGAGCGTTGGAGACTTTTATTTTCATTTTTTATATTAACCTTCGGGAAGATGTAAAAAATGAAGGGGGGTTAAAAAGTGAGGTTAGAAGAAAAGCCACGTGAAAATAAGTTAACGGTTATTGCTAACAAAGTGAATCGCACAGTGAAAAATTGAGCAGTGAAATAAAAGTACAAAAGTACTCGATAAAAATTATAAGCTTGTGAAGCATGAATATTCAAATTTTTGCGTCGAAACGTCTGTCAAAAAAAAAAGAAAAATTTCAAGTGAAGATTAACCAGTTCAGAAAAGGTTAAACTCAAAAAATATATGCTCAGTGACGAAGATAAAGTTGTCAGGTACTAAACAATAAGAAGATTTTTAAAAATTAATAAAGAATAAAGTGCGATGTCAATGTATTAAAATCGGCAAGTGAAAAACTTGGTAACGTGCTAGTATAGAGCACATGGCAATTTTGAGGTTAAGCACATGTTTTTGTGGCTAAAGCAAAAAGTGAATCCAGAAAACGATTTAGAAACTAAAGAAGCTCTTTGGAAAGAAAATATAAGAAATCCGATTAGAAAAATATTTTTGAAAGAATTGAAGAAAATTATTGTATTAAAAAATCAAGTATACAACAATATAAGTGCAAAAGAAATTAAAATGATAAGCAAGCTAAAATTGAAGATATCATGATGCCCATTTTTGATGGTGCAAATTACTCAAGCTGGAAAATCAGATTAATGATTTTATTGGAATACAAAGAATGTGACGAACCAGCAACAAAAGAAATGCCTCAAAAATATACAGGCAAAGAAGCTGAGTGTAATAAGATGGATTTAAAAGCAAGAACAATGATAATTAGTACTATCTCCGATAAACAATTACAGTATGTTGGTAAATGTAAAACAGCTCTCGAGATGATTAAAAAGTTTGATAAAATGTATCTAACACAGTCTACAGCTTTACAGATAATATGTAGAGGAAAAATAGAAGAAATCTAATTAAATAATTACAAAACAGTAGAAGAATTTTTTGTAGAGTTTGAGAAAGTAACTAACGAATTCAAAACGGCTGGTGGAAAATTAGAAGAAAATGAAAAGTTGAGCTATTTGCTGAGAGCATTGCCGCCAAGCTACAGTTATATTGGGGATTTTATAGATGTTATCCCAGAAGATCAAAGAACAGTACGTCAGCACCTTTGCAACTCAAACGAAAGGTAAATGCTATAATTGTGGCAAATTTGGTCACTACAAGAGTGAATGCACGAGTCCACAACAATCGAGCAACCGAAGACGAGGTTCTCAATCCAATCAAGGTCAACGAGGTCACCAACGAGGCTACAATAGAGGTTCCAACAGAGGTGGAAATTACAGAGGTCGTGACCGAGGCAGAGGACAAGGTCAACCCAGAGGTGACTCTTCAAGCGAGCAACAGGGCAACTATTCATCTGAATCATGGACAACACAGGTATGCCACGACTAGAACAATTCTTATACCTACCCTCGGGAAAGTATAAGAATAATAAAACAAGTGAAGTATATCACGTAACAGGTTGTAGCGAAAATTGTAACGAAATTGATTGGTTGTTAGATAGTGGTTGCACAGATCATATTATAAAAAATGATAAATTCTTTGATAAATGTGTAGATTTGAAAAATCCTGTTGATGTAAAATTACCAGACGGTAAAATGTTATATAATTTATATTTTATGAAAAGCTTTGTATCTGAAATGAAAAGTAAGCAAATGAATGTAAATAACTTGAAAATAACTAACAAAGAAAAATGGCATAGGGCATTAGGCCATGTAAATTTTCAATATTTAAATAAATTGGTAACTAATAGATTAGTTGAAGGACTGCCAGAAAAAATCGAAAATGTCGAAATGAAATGCGCAAATTGTATAGAGAGTAAAATGGCAAATGTACCTTTTGATAATAACAGAACAAAAACTACTGAAATTTTAGAATTGATTCATACTGATTTGAATGGTCCACATAATACTACTGGTTATGGTGGGGAAAAATATTTTTTAACATTTGTTGATAATTACAGTAAATGCACTAGAATCTTTTGTATTAAAACTAAATCAGAGACTGCAAGTTGTTTGAAAGAATTTGTTAATCTAGTAGAAAATAAATTCAATAAAAAGGTTAAAAAATTACGTTGCGATAATGGTAAAGAATATTTGAATCACGAAATCTACGATTTTGTAAAGTCTAAAGGAATTGAATTATTGTCATGCCCACCCTACGTCCATGAATTAAATGGAGTAGCGGAAAGATATAACAGATCCGCAATGGATATGGGCAGATGTTTAATGCGTGAAGCCAAAATACATAGACGCTACTGGCCCGAAATCATAAAAATGGTCGCGTATTTAAAAAACCGTACAATTGCAAATACAGCGGAAAATAAAACTCCTTACGAAATATTTTTTGTATCAAACCTAATGTAGAAAATTTGAAAATGTATGGTAGTCGAGTGTTCGTAAGAATTCTAGAAGCGTTGCGAAAAAGCAAATGGGAATATAAAGCCCAATTAGGTGTACTAGTAGGCTATGTAGAAAATGGCTATAAAGTTCTAGTCAATGGTAGAGTCATTCATGCTAGACATGTACAAGTAGTTGAGGAAAATACAAAAATTATTTGTTTAGAAAAACTTGATGATGAAAAAGATAGAGTTTTGGAAAATAGCGAACCTGAAAACGTAGAAAATGAAATACTGGAAAAAGAATCCAAAATTGATGAATATTATGTAAATTCAAATCAAACAAAATCACTTATCTCTACTCAGACCTTCGGGGAAAGTAGAGATAACACATTAATTTTTGATATCGCTGGAAATGACAATTCAAGTTTAAAAGTACAAAGAAAATATAATAGAAAGAAAAGTCCTGTAAATAGGTATGGAAATCCTGTAACTCATTTTATCTATGTAAATCACATTGATGCAAATGTACCGAATATATTTGAGGAGGCGTTAAACTCAAATGAATAACAATGGCAAATTGCGATGGACTCTGAAATGAAAAGTCTAAAGAAAAATAATACTTTGCAAATTGTTGAAAGACCAAAAGATAAAAAAGTCATTGCTGTAAAATGGGTTTATAAAAAGAAAAATAATAATGTTTATAAAGCGAGATTAGTTGTAAGAGGATTTCAACAAAAAGATTATTTAGAAAATGTTTATTCACCAGTAGGAAAAATGCAAACTTTGAAAATGTTATTGTCTTATAGTTGTAAAAATAATTTATTTATAGAGCAAATGGATGTAGAGACCGCATTTTTGAATGGTTATGTAAAAACAGAAGTTTACGTTAATGAACCGAAAGGTTACGATACCGGAGACAATAAGGTTTGCAAATTGCAAAAGGCATTATACGGATTACGAGAAAGCCCTGGTATGATTGCTTCAACAATTTTATCGAAAAATTAAACTTTGTGCGAAGTAACTACGATCACTGTTTATATGTAAATAATGCAAGCAAAGATTTAATATATATTCTAGTCTTTGTAGATGATCTCTTAATTTGTTGTCGAGATAAAACCAAAATAAATGAAGTCAAATCTAGTGTAAAAGAAAGATTTGCAATGAAAGACTTAGGAAAAATTGGAAGTTATTTTGGAATAGATATAGATTATAGTGATGATAAACGTAAGATGACTTTAAGTCAAACAAAATACATTGAATCTTTGGCTACAAAATATAATTTAGAAAATGCTAAACTATATGATACTGCAATGGAGTCGAATCTAAAACTAGCACAAGCAAAGAAACAGTTGAATGAATTAAATATAGAAATTTAATAGGCGAATTATTATATATAAGTACAGGCACAAGGCCAGATATAGCATATAGTGTAAATTATTTAAGTCGTTATCAAAGTTGCTACGACCAAACTCATTATAAATATGCAATGCGAATTTTAAAATATCTGTATAAAACGAAAGACTTGAAACTAACATATTCTGATAATGTAATTATCGAAACTTTAGATTATATGGTAGATTCCCATTTCGCAGGTGATAATGTAGATAGGAAATCCACAACCGGATACGTAATTAGATTATACGGAAATGTTATTTTTTGGAAAACCCACAAACAAAGTACGGTAACAAAATGTTCAACTTTTGCAGAATATGTAGCTTTGTCAGAGGCAGTCTCCGAAATATTATTTGTAAGAAATCTATTGAGCGAATCATTTGATGTAAATTTAAATAAACCAACAACTATTTACGAAGACACTGCAGAATTTAGCAGACATCTTCACAAAGAGTCTGGATAAAACAAAGTTCCTAAACAATAGAAAAGGTTTAAGTTTAATCTAAAGCGTTTATATATAAAAGTTCAGAGTAATAATCGCCAAGTTCAGTTGTAAAACTCAAGTTCACTTGAAATGATCTTATTTCAATTAATGTAAAATGCGATGACAAATTATATGCAAAATTGAAAACTCAAATGTATCGAATTATAATGTAAAAGTATCACGACTGTAAAATTCAGGAGGCGTGTTGTAATATGTAAATTTATACAGTCGTAATACTTAAAACGGTACGTGTCGCGCCATCTACTGGTTGTCAACGATTTGGTGCAACGAGACAAGCTCGATTGAACGCGAGCATAGTGCGCATGCCTCGCGTATATACTCTATACTGTATAAATTGACCTGCGCGCCCATTGTCAATAGTTGAAAATAGTATATTACGACACTAGTGCGGTAAAGTAGTTTCGCCCTCGTGGGGACGTTATCGTCCGAGCGAAGCGGCGGATGGCGTTTCGACGACGGTGGTGGTGATGTTAAGTCCACCGTCGCTATAACTGTGCCTTGTCGTGGGCCTCGACGTTTCTTCTGTGTTGTTGTGCGTCGCGTCGAACCCTTTGGTATCGGCCTCTTCACTGCAGGTGCCGGTTTCAGGTGCAGCAGGGGAGTCAGTACGATGTTGCTGATTATCTGCGGCTTTGCTGTTGTTGGCCGCGGATTGTCCCCCGCTGACAACTGCACCGGCTCCGGTGCCGGTGTTGGTTGCAGACGCGGCGGGATCGGAGATGGAGTATAGTCCGGCGCTGATACGGGCTCGCCCGGACTATACTCCAATGTATTTGCCGGGAGATCGCCCTTCAGGGGTGCCAGAATCTCGTCTAACGTTTCAATATCGTAGCTATCTATTATACTGCTGCTGCGCCCTTTTTTGTCTCTATTTATAATCTAGCTACGTGTACAAGTGTGCATTTGTGAGACATTCTCGAAATTTCGCATGTTTACATTTTCTCCGCGCGCGACAATTCCTTCGTATTGTTGTGTATTTACTTCTACAGGGAAAATCTCCCGCTTCTTCGGCGATTTGTTTTGATCGCGCTCGGCGCGGTGGTTTCGGGTTTTTTGTAGCGGTTGTGTTTACAGACCCAAGTTCCGTGCGCATAAGCGTCGAACTAGCCTAGTTCCTATATCCTAGTGATATTTTCGGCTAAATCTACAATAACAGCTTGATTAGTCGCAAACTACTGGTTTACCCTGAATATTTATTTAAATTCTACCTAATCGCTTATTGTCGCTTTAATCTAACTTACAACTAAAATACAATATTTTAATTTTATTTTATGAACTAAATTTCTACCTTCCTCTTCTTCGGAGCTACTTCCAATTCCTTCGTCGGTGTTGCGCCATCGTAATCGTTGTTGGTGCTTTTATAGACCCTGCTCTGCGTCGGTGAAGGGCTTGAGGTCTTTGATGTGTATATGTCGCACGTAGCGCCCTCTGTCGTCCTGTAGATCAAATATAACCGGCGACACCTGTCTCTTGACTTGATTTTGGGGCTAGCTTGGCATTTTGTGCGTCGGCCTTACTCGACAAAGTTACCAACTTTGTGACTACCTTGTCACCGATATTCGGCTTCCATTCCCATCGCCGAAGGTATAATGCTTCTGTTGCTTTTCAAATTGATGGGCCATTTGCGCGTTTGCTAATTCAATGGCATCCTTTATGTGCTGAATTCTACTGGATAACGGTGTAGTATGCTGCGATCCCACTTTCTGTTGAAAACTACCTGGCGTTCTAAACTCTCTTCCCGTGTTTAAGTATGCCGGAGTGTAGTTGGTGGCTGTACTGCTTGCGGTATTGTAGGCAAATTCTAGTTCGCGTAAATTTTCATCTCATTTCTTCTGGTGTTTGCCTACATATTGGGCGATCATTGTTTTAACCACCCTGTTGGTCCGTTCTACCGGATTGCATTGCGGACTGCACGGTGGGGTTTTCCGGTGATTTACCCCATTTTCTTTCAGAAATTGTTCAAATTCCCTGCTGACAAATTGCCGACCATTGTCGTTGACTAGCATCTTCCGAACGGAAGAGCCCCTGGCGGGTGGCATTTCTGCCAGGGCAGTTGAGTGAACCCTGAGATTTCGGTAGCCTCGGTATACCCCCCACGAGAGGAAGGGGGAAGGATCAGTAATGTTCCGAGCTGTAACAAGTCTAGTGTTTGAAGAACCACCACACGAGTGGTGAAGATCAAAACTAGTATACCCATGCCCTTGTAAGCTAGTCGGGCTCTAATTATCTGCTTGGAACTCTAGCCCTGGGAACGCTCCGGCGTACCACGGGGTCGGGGAGCCGCAGGACAGGCGTCCTGTCCCGACAGGGTAAAGGACTCGTGGTGGCAGTGGTTGCCCGCATGCTGGGCAGAGAGTTTATCTCTCGATGTGTGAGTTGCAGTGCACATTCGGCATTGACCTGCAGAGTCATGAGGGATTAGATGAGTCCCGCCGCCCATCCGAGCGACAGGATGACTTTCCCACTTAATGTCACCAGGCATCAGTAGGGCGTCGAATGTAAACGCGTGCATTCTTGGCCAGTAGTATTTCCGGGACAGCCGCTGTAGTGTTTTGGCCACTCCCAGATGCCCTGTGGTTAGATCGTCATGGCATTCTTTTAACACTTCGATTCTCTTTTCGGTGGGTATGCAGATTTTCCAGTCTTCGGTCGCGTCAGTGTCGTTAAAATCCAACGTATGTAGGATATGGCGGTGCAATGCTCCATTTTTGATGCAGTATTCTGGATAACTTTTTGGATCCTGCCGGACTGCAGTCAATTTCTTTGTGTACCATGTGCAGTTCGTTTTAATATCGATGTTGCATACAGCTACTGGTTGTCTGGATAGAGCTTCTGTGACGGTGTTATCCTTGTCTCTCCGGTATTTGACCTCGTAATCCCACTGTGCTAATTCTATCGCGCATCGGGCTACTTTTCGAGCCACTTGAGAGACTGGTGATCTGTCAGGACGACAAAATGATAGCCCTCGAGATATTCTCAGAACTTCCAAATTCCCCATTTTATTGCGAGACACTCCTTTTCTGTTGCTGAGTAGTTCCGTTCAGCCTGGTTTAACGATCGGCTGGCATAAGCAATCACCCGTTCTTTTCCTTCCTCTTCTTGAGTTAGGACTGCCCCCAATCCTTCGTTGCTGGCATCGGTTTGTAATACAAATGTCTTGGCGAAATCTGGGCATGGTAGGACCGGGGCTTGCACTAGTTCTTCCTTGAGCTTTTCGAACGCTTCTTGTTGATCGGGACCCCACTCCCATTTTACTTACTTCTTTAGTAGCTTGTTGAGGGGGCCATTTTCTTTGCTACCAGTGGAATGAACCTTCTGTACCATGATATTAATCCTGAAAACCGGCGTATTTGTTTGAGGTTCGTTGGTGGTTGAAGATCGGTGATTGCCATCACCTTCTCTGGATCTGTGTGTAGTCCTTCCTCGTCGACGACATGACCTAGGTACTTCATCTGTTTTCTGCAAAAGTGACTTTTCTCCCAATTCGGCTTCAGCTTGGCGTCTCGTAATCGGCGGAGAGTTTCGCTAATCAGCTGTAAGTGCTATTCAAAGTCCTCTGTAACAATGACTATGTCGTCGAGGTAACAGAACACATTTGGTTCTAAATCTGGTGTGATAACTGCGTTCATTAGCCGCATGAATGCTGCTGGTGCCGAATGTAAACCGAATGGAAGCACCTTGAATTGCATTAGACCTTTTCCGGGGGCAGTGAAAGCGGTGTACTTCTTGCTTTCTTCTGACAGCGGGATTTGCCAGTATCCATTTTTCAGGTCGATCGTGGTTAGTTACTTCGCCCCCCCAGAGTTTGTTTAGCGTCGCGTAAACTTGCGGTAGCGGGTGCGCATCTTTGATGCTGATTTTGTTGATGCCCTGGAAGTTGATGCAAAAACGCCTCTTTCCATCCTTTTTCTTGGCAAGAACTATAATGGAGCTCCAAGCGCTGTCGGATGGCTCAATCACGTCTTCTTGTAATATCTCCTCGACAGCCTCGTCGATTATCTGTTGCATGGCGGGGTTGCGTGGCCAGTAGCGTTGTTTGACTGGATTTGATTCGGTTACCTTTATGGTGTATTCGATGAGCGGTGTGGGGCCCTGGATACTTCCGAAGAGTTCTTTTTCATGTTGAATGAGTTCGTCCACTCGTGCTTGCTGATCTTGCGAGATTTCCTGAATACCGACGCTGCTGATAGAGAGTACCGAGGTATTGGACCGGCTGGGTTGTAATTCCTTTCAGGCTATGATTACACGGATGTTCAGTTTGTGTAACGCATCCATCCCTAATAGTATTTCATGACGTAGCCCTTCCATTACAATAAACTTGCTCCTGAAGGTGGCGCCGAGGGTCGTCGCTTTACCTTCCACGTAGTCTGTCAGTTCGGTCGTTGAGCCGTCGGCCAGCGTGGCGATTGTCTCTTGCTTCCCATGCTGCCAACTATTGTTTCGTCCTATCATGGCGGTTTCTGGTGTTACGAACGAACTCACGGCTCCTGGGTCGACTAATGCCCGCACCGTTTCATGGTTGATTTGTACGTTTACGAGGTATCGGCAGTCTTGGGGCGGTCTCCCGCTATTGCTGAGCCGCCCCTTGCTGCGTTTCCCGAACGATCCGGGAACCCGTGGCAATCTCTTGTGAGAACGCCGTCCTTTCCACATACGGAGCAGAACTTCTGAGCTATATTCTTGCAGCCGGCGCGGGAATGGCCGCGTTGTTTGCAACGCCAACAGCATTTTGCTCGGTTGTAATAATCGGTGGTGCTTTTACTCGTGGTGTTTTTACTCGTGGAGGTGCTATTGATGGCGGTTTTTCGTTCTTGCTCGTGGATTTTGGCGACGATATCTTCGTATTCTTCTATGCGTTGTATGAACTGAGGTACATCGGTTATCTCCTCCCGGCGCACCCGTAATTGTAACTCGGGTTTCATATTGTAATATATATTATCGAGTTGCTCTATCACCGTATATCCTCCCCTTCTTCTCATCAGGGTGGTCAATGCGTTGCAGTAAGCCCTTATATTCTCGTTCGGTTTCTGAATTCGTTCGGCGACCTGTCTGGTTAGATTCCGTCGCTCACCGCTCGATAAATAAAAATTTCTCAGCCTGCTTTCGAGCTCCTCCCAGGTTCGACAGTCGCTGGCGTAGTTGCGTCGCCATTGCAGGGCTTCTCCACGCAGCAGCTCCGGTGCACCTCGCAGCAGCTGTTCACTGGTGAATCCGTATGATGCCTGTAGTTCCCGGACACGTTCTAGGAAAGAGTAGACGTCTCTTCCCTCAAAATGACAGTTCCACTTGCGTATTTGGTCGAGAAATTTATTTTCTCCAGGTGATATTTCTGGTGGATCTCCGGTCGGGGTGGATGAGCGCCCGGCGTTGAGGATTTCTTCAAGTGTTCGTTGCATCAATTCATAGCGTTCGAGCTCTAGGTCTTGTTTTAGATCAGCTTCTTCGTCATACCCATTTGGATCTTCTGTTTTCCCGATGAAATCTCGCGGGTTCTTTCGGGCATATCGAACTAGATGTTGGCGAAGCTCTACCACGGTATCCTCATGGTTGAGGTTTCTCCCCTGCAGCTCGGCGATAAGCTGCTCCTTGTTGAGGCGGCAAATCCAGCTGACCCTCATCGTATAAAAAAAGATCACTGGCTTTACTTCGATGCGAATTCTCGTGTACAATTTATCGTTAAAAAATTTTTGTTAGGCGAAATACTCTTAATCAGGTCCCTGTCCGAGCGCCATGTAACGGTTTAACTTTCCCCAAGAGACTGGATAGTCAGTCAAATGAGTCTGTTTTTATGTTAATAATAACAAAATATATTTCTTAAGTAAAGAATAGCAATTTGGGAATCAGTTGTTAAATCCCGTCTGAAACAGAAATCAATTATGCGTCTTGTTAAAAATATTTCGCCTTTACAAATAGAATTGTTTAAACTAACGCGGTTGACAATTTACAAGACGATTGTATTATCAAATTTACAATTTATCTACGCGATCTCGTTACAAGAATGATTCGGTGTTCGCGGCTACGGTGTTTCGATACGGTGGCGGTATGACGGATCGGTGGCGGGTTTTGAGGTTAGGAATTCATTCGGTACGGTGGAGTCGTGTGCGCACGGCTACGCCGATCCGAATGTGTCGCGTAACATCGATCTCGACCGCTCTGTGAGCGTACAGCAACGGCCGGGATAGGGCAACGGGGTTTTGAGGTTATCCCTCGGATTTATGGAGTCGTGTGCGCACGGCTTCACAAATCTTCGTCGCTCGTCTCGTTCCTCTCTTTATCCTATGTGCGCACTATGATGCGGCGTAAGGCTGGCTTTGTTGGTTAGGATTTTTACGGTGGCACCGGGTATCGTCACGTTTGCTCACGTAGACGAGGCTCGATGTCGCTCGGGTGCTCTGGGTTGCCTCGTGTGCTCACGACGGCAATTCGGAGTTTTGGGTTTCGGAATTTCGGGTTTCGGTTCGTCTACCAAATCGTCACGTGTGCTCACGAGACGACTTCGTCGACGTAGATCTATCTCTTACTGTTCCCCGTAGTAACGTGTGCGCACGATGCTACCTGGAGTGGAGCTCGAGTAGAACTGTCTATCGTGTCGCGCGGTCCGCCGTATAAAGACGCGCGGTGCGGATACGTATGAGCGCGTACGCCGCTCGCACCACCTGGCGCGTCGTTGCTAAGCTGTTCGTCGGCTGTCGCGCTCCGCGCTCGTGTGGACTCGCCTTGTGAATGTTGCGCGCGCGCGCCCATTTCGCGTCGTGCATTTATATGTGCGAGACTCGTGTCTCGTCACAAATATAAAAATTTCTATATGTGGCTTGCACATTGATTCTATATATCCTTATCTTGCATGCACCCCTAACGGTTTAATAGAGAAAGATGGTGTAGAAATAAAAACTTCTCTTCAAGCTGCAGATTTAACAGCACAAAAAGCAATAGTGCGTATTAAAAACTTGAAAACTTTTTTTAAACAAAATAAGAGATCTGGTTATGAGCTAAATCAAAATCATCATTTTTATTAGCAAGTACAAGGCCAGTTACATATGACTGGAAGGGCGTACTGTATATTTGCTCTGTGGACACCATACATACTCGAATTGAAAAGAATGATATTTTTTGGAATAAAAATATGGAACCTTCGTTACTTTGATTTTATATAGAATGTATGTTATCTGAAATTCTGGATAGTCGTTATAACCGAAGTATGCTTATAAGAAACCCTGCATATATTTTAAAAGCAAAAGAGTCCAAAATTAAAGCTAAGGCAGATAATGATTTATTAAATCCTACAACACTAGTAAAACGTAAAAACGTTAAAACAGAAGACGTGATAGATAGTGTTCAAAACCAAAGTAAAACGGGTGTAAACAAAAGAAAAGGTATTTTAAGAAGAAAGGTTCGGTCAAAGAAAATGCACAATGATAACGAAATACAATTTGTCAATCACGACAGAAATTATATTTGGTCAGAGAGTGATAATGCATAAACACTAATGTTTATAGAACATAGGGATATAACCACAAACCAAGTTGAGATAAATGTTTTACCCGTTCATTCCAAATTGAATGATGATTCATTAGATGCATTTTTACATTTAGTACAAAAAAGCCAAAACTTATATGAAATGCAAAGTGTGATGTATGAACCATACAAGCGTCTTGCTCAGCCAATTACATTAACCAAAGGCACAGCAATAATTGGCTCGTGCCATGATCACTGGCGTGTGGCATATTATGATGGTAATATTATTAAGATCTATGATGTCTCATAGCACACACAGGAGGAAGATTGCACGTGAAAGAAAAAAAAATTAAATAAGCGATTTCCTAATGCAACAAAAATAGTACGTTCGAAAATGAGTATGCAACCACCTGATGGTTGCAGTTGCGGCGTTTATTCTGCTGCGATAGTTGTTGATATTGTATCAGGAATCAATCCATTTAGTGTAAATTATTCTTTGAACGTGCTAAAAATGAGGGAACATTTTGTCAAATTGATTGTAGATGATCAACTATCTACGTTTCCAAGACAATAAATTGCATTAGATAATATTATTAATTTGAGGCACTTACACACTATGTAGTACATTACGATACGTGTGACCTAAGTGGCACTTTATTACACGGCGCGTAGTTAGCGCCGATACCGGAACGCCGTGTAAAAGAATGACAACTTGGTTACAAGTATCGTACACTATTTTATAGCACTGCGTGATCTAAGTCCGCGTTTATGTCGCGTCGATATCTCCGTGACCTGAGTAGTTCTTTTTTGCAGCGTGCTTTAAACCCACGGTGCAGTCAGGACTGCTTAGGGCAGGCAGACGCTATAAAATATTGTACGATACTCGCAACCTAAGTTGTCATTTTATTACACGGCGGACACTTAACTCGCCGTGCCAGAAAATGCCACATGCGACACTTGTATCGTAATCTACTATAATTGTAATATAGTATTAACGGCAACAAATTACGTCAGGTCAAGCTATAATATAGTACAATTGGATACTAGTGCTCTACGGCATGACAAGTATTGTCGCGTTTAGTGACATCACTACGTTCAGGTGCTAAACGCTGTGCTATGAAGGAAGACATCTTATTGACTTCTATACTTATTTTTAACTAATTGTGTTCATAAAAATATCGTAAAAACATTGTTTAGTAGCGTATCGTAACAGAACTAAGTATTTGCGATTAAATATAGTGTAGCGAACAGTTGCACGCGATAAATTAATCGTGATAAAATATAATGTAACGTACAGTCACACGTAATGAAGTATTTGCGATTTCAATACAGTGCAACATATAATTAAACAATGAAGTTCTGTCAATACAATATTCATAATAGTTGAATCAATAGAACAGATATAAAATCGATTCGGAGAGATGAAAAAATAATTATTTGGTTACATCTCACGGAAAGGGGCGTTGGTGGGGTCCTTTTCTTAGCATTCATAATCTAAATGTGCACAGTATTTTTTTACTTAAAATTTATAATGTATAAAACATATATATGGTCTTGATTAATATAGTACATAATGGAATGCAATATTATTCACAATAAAAATTGTGTCTTTAACATACAGTTACTGAATAAACTTTAGTAAATAATAAAATTCAACACCCAATTCAATGATAACAGAAGAAATATAATACGTTATAGAGCGGAAACTATTTTTGAATAAATGATACGATAAATGAAGTTTGTATTTAGAGTTTACTTCCATAGACCCTATTTATCAAGGCAATATATAGCCTTATTCAGATGCATTGTAGTATATATGTTTGTGTGTGTGTGTGCGTGCACGCGCGCGCGTGCATGATTTTCTTGTAATTGATATGCAAATACCATATGGAATTCATGTGATGAGAACTATGTGATACCTATGTGAAGATTACTGGAAAAAACGTTAAACCTATATGGTTATAAGTTGTATTCAACAGCGAAATCCTACATGTGTAATTTTCATAAGGAATTATACCATCGCTTTCAATAAAGACTAGCACATCTCAAATTTCCGACGAAGACTAGCGCTTTTCACGCACGCATTAGCAGTTCAGGGCGTAGTAATTAAAAAATTGATGAAATTTATAAAAACCAGAAGGCACATAATAACATTCATATGCGGAGAGTCAGCTAGTACAAAAATGATTAATTTTTTATATTAAGTTTTTCTCATACTAAGAATAATATTAGTTTGTACCGTGACACGTCCTAGTCTCCGGCGCAAATTCTGAAACGTACTAGTTTTTCTGGCAAAAATCGAATTGTGTTAGTCCTCGGTGCGAATTCTGAAATGTGCTACTCTTTGTAAGGAGCGGTGACATGATTCCGTATAGATACCACATAGTTCCCACAAGGGTCTCATGTTGGGATTTTTATCTTGGCGGATAGTAATAATAAGATAGTGCCTACAAAATGCGAGTGCAGAGTGACAAAACAGGAGCTCAGATCTCCAAGACTCTCTCCCTTTCTCTTCATGCTATTTTCTGGAAATATTGTAATTGCACTAATCATAGGATACTTGAGTTTATGGATCGAGTACGTATCATGTTCAATATTTGTAGGTTTCTGATTATCAATATCACAGGCAACAAATAAACTAAGAAGAGTGACTATGAGATGTGAGTGACGGACAAGTCATTAGTTACTCACATCTCGTAGACTTGCTTTTGATCTATTTGACTATGCTTGCCATATCGGCACTGACCAAAATTTGACAATAGATTGTAGGGAAATTCTAACAATGCATCGCTTACTGTTTTATTTTATCTGTACATTTGTACCGCTACCTGTATGAAGAGAGAACGTAGGAGATATGAGTGGCGAGCGAGTCATCAGAGCGAAGCAGAGCCGCAGAGATATACCTCACCTGCCGTTAAAATATTAAGATTTTCTCATCAGTAAGAGACCATTGTGACGATCACAAACTGAGGTTATAGCCATCAACAATATACATGTACGCTACATAGCTTCGCCGAGCGCAGCAATGTCGGTTTGTGACCGTCGCAATGGTATTTCGCTGATTGGAATATCTGAAAACATTAACGAGTGTTATACCAGTGCGGTACAAATATGGCCGTAATAGAGCTAACGATGCACAATTAAAAACCGATAAATGTATACACATTGAAAAATCGACCCAAGTAGACATCTCAACAACTCAAACAGACGGAAGAAAAGCCAAATAATACGCGCATAAAAACGATTACATGAGCTGCGTTACATTGTAGACTCCAGGTCTTGAAAGCGTAATAATGGAGAGGGAGAGGAGTAGGTTTGGCTGATGAGTCTATGCTTTCTACCATCCAACGGTGTCGCACAGACTCGATGTACATTAGCGCAGATTTGTTTAGGCATGTTGCAACTCGTATTGTGCCGCTGCGAGCGCCTTTCGCGGCGCAGCACAAGTCGTTACATGCATGGTGAGACTGGTGACAACGTTCAGTGGTATGGATTTTAACCTTCGTGCACAAAGCAAACGTTGATTGCAGATCGCTGTATCGAGCACTGAGTATCAAGGTGCTCGTTTGTTGAGTACTGCACTTTACAGTGATACCTTTTCTTCGTGCATGTATGTTGCTGCCGAACCGCCCTAACCTAATTCAATATCGCGCCTGGCGGTGTGGTGTAGAGTGAGTTGCCGTCACCTTCAGATCATATCATGTTCGCTCTCGCCGGGTATGCGGAGCCGGAGACTACGGGTCGGTAGTACATCAGAGGAGAAAGAAGCATTGTCACGTGAATGTTCGACATGTACGCCTCATCAAATTGGACGAAAAAGTGTTGTTGGCGTCGGCGGCTGGACGCTGGACAAGACATTCATGAGCGACTCCACATACAACGGATAGTTCATGTTGTCGACGAAAGAAGCTTTTTAGGTTAGGTCCGCTTGACAAAAGACTTGAAAAAAGACAGCGTTGCATTTAGGTGAGATCAGTGCTACATTCAGTAACAAAAATATTCATGTCTGTTGACAAATTGTCAGTTGTGCTTCTGGCAGCGCGGTCTGAGCCCCTGCTATATCTTCCTGTCTGAACAAGCAGCGTTTACTACTATTGGAGCCTGCAGATGTGTTGGAGTACTATCTAGCTGAAATTGCTGTTACATAGTTATACTTCATGATAAACGTTGCTAAAGGTGTGTGCTGCACTTTTTCCAAGGAACTGAAACTGAGATTCAACTTTGAAGTATGTATCTCTTCTCTATTAAAAGGTCGATTCCTTTCTAATTTCACCATGTGTGTTTACAGAGTTTGGAATCAGCTAACAGCGTCACCCAGGATTTCATTTACAGATGGAAGAATGGAAATTAGCTGACAATGGTACAAAGCGAGTATGGTTACAATACAATCCATTACTATTTTTCTTATGATTGTATGATGTTTTCAGGTGCTATGAGAGACCAAAGGAAAAATAAGAGAGATGCCAGGCCTGGATCAGGTTACAACCAGGATAACGCAGCTACTACCGTTGAGATGCAAGGATATCGAATGTAAGGAAGTTTGTATTTTCTCATGAAGTTACATGAAACATAGGATTAGATTGCTATGCCTATTAGGATTATTTTCAGGGGGATAATGTTAAGAGACCGTTCTTTATGTTAAAAAGGAAGTGATAGAGCATTTCCTTAATTTATTCTATTTCTTATCAAGTGCTCTAAAATGTTATAACTTGGACAAACCTCGAGTTAAGTTTTTAACAGCTTGCATCAAGTGTATCCTTCAATGATAGATTGGCTTGCTTATCTTTTGTGGGCTTTGTATTGTACATGTAAATGTACGCGTATTACAGTTAAATATTTTTTGCTTCGTAAAGAAAGCTACATAAAAGGTACTCGATTTTTTCACACATTTATAATTCAACATTATATTTTAATATTAGTCTTAAAAATTAGTCGTGATTGTAACATTCAATTGCAAATACTCGATTTTATACGATACGTATCTTGGCGACTGCTAAAGAAAAAATTTATGTTCAAGAATGACCTTGATTGCTTAACGTACTTTGAGTTTGCAGTGAAAGGAAACTTACTATTGAAAACTATTAAGGGGCCACCATACCTTTTATATAATTATACTCATCAACGTTAAATTTACCTTCGCTTAGCTCCCAACTTCTAGAAAATTAGCTACTTTTTTGACTCTCAAAAAATTATAATTAATAATTTTGTTGAGCTTTTATTAGGCCTGGCGTGACTTAGAAAATAAATAACACTAATTTTCCTATAAAACACTTTATTTAGTGAAGCTTACCCTCGAGCTTACTTAAAACAAATAATGAAGAAAAATCGAACTAATAAACACGGGAACTATGTAAAACAATTGTATCGCGAACGCGTCTTTCTCGCATGAGAGCACACAGAGAAATGAGCGTCGCCGCCGCAGCTGCGACGTCGACGCTGGCCTTAGTTGGACGGGGAGAGAGGGAAGAACAGTCCCATCGTACTCTCTCTGCAGTCGCTCGAATTCTGCTCGCTTATTCTCAACACTCCCTCCCGAGCAGATTTCAACGACGTCGTCCAACATTACGGTTTAGCGTCTGAAAAAAGCAAACAAATGTTAATATTTTAAATAATAGTTTAAAAGCAATTTAGATAGTTTAGCATGTAATTCAAAAGGCAACGCTTTTGTGAATATATCTGCTATTTGATCTTTTGATGCGATCCAACTGACTTTGATTAGATTTCTGGCTACGCACTCTCGAACAAAGTGTTCTTTAACTACAGTCATATGTCTGAGTTTACTTGTACTGCTTACTTGAGCTTACTGCCTCAGCAGCGTTATTATCGCACCAAAGAGTCATGGGCAAGAAGGAGTTTCTCAGAATCAAGCTTAACGAGTTTGGTAGAGATACCATCTCCTGACTAGCTTCGCTCATTGCTACATACTCAGCTTGACAGGTCGATAAAGCTACGAATTTCTGTCTATGGGTTTTCCACGATATTGTGTCACCATAGAGCTTGATTACAAAACCACTTGTTGTAATCAAGCCTTTGCAGTCAGCAAAGTTGGCATCTGAAAAACCTTGTAAGTTATCAAGCTTTCCTTCAAACTTAAGAACCAGACTTCTGGTGTGTTTCAAGTATCTGCAAACTCGTTTCCTCGTTTCACCATTTGTCACTCTTCATCAGTGGGATTGATTTGATGTCTGCTTAACACATTCACCGCATATGCTATGTCGGGACGTACAGTATTAGTAAGATACAAGAGAGAACCTAGTATCTCTCTATAAGGACCGTTCGTTTTGTTCAGAGTATTTTCGAGCTGATCTTCGCTTTCCTCTCTTTCTCGCCTTTCGCGGTTTGACACTTGGTTTGTCACCATTGGCGTTCTCTGAGGATGCATTTCACTATATCCAAAACGTTTCAGCATTTTATCTATGTAATTTTCTAGAGTCAGAGCCATCGTTTGATTTCGCCTGTCCCGACTTATTTCAATGCCAAGGAAACTCTTGGGCTCTCCCATATCAGATATTTCGAATTCCAACTTCAGTTTTGACGTAATTTCATCCAGCTTTTGTGTGTCATTACTTGCTATCAGTATATCATCAACATACAGCAACATTATCAGATATTTTTCATTGTTGCGCCAAGTAAAGAGACAGGGCTCTGAATCATGAGACTTAAGTCCTAGTTTTATTACAACTTCTGTAAATTTTTCATACCACCTTTTCAGACTTATTTTCAAACCGTACAAAGTACGATGAATTTTACAGACTTTATTTCGTCTGATTTCAGGTGAAACGTCAATACCCTCAGGTATTTCCATGTATATTTCACTGTCGATTGTTCCATTCAGAAAAGCTGTTTTAACATCAAGCTGTCTTACTTCGAGATCAAACTTATTTATGATTGCTAGCACTGATCTAATCAGAGGTAGCCGAGAAACAGGTGCATATGTTTCCATTAATTTATAATGGTTTTGATCTTTGAAACCCCTTATCACAAGTCGAGCTTTATACTTGTTTTCATTATTGAATCAAACTTTTGTTTTTAGAACCCATCTTGAGTCAATTATGTTAGGTCATTTTCCTCCTTGAATCACAGGTCTGTCGACAAGTGTCCAGACTTTGTTCTTCTCCATTGAGTCTAATTCGCTCCTAATAGCCTTTTGCCATTCAAGCTTGTTTTTCGTACTCATGGCTTCTCTGTAGGAATTCGGATCATTCTCCACAGTTGCTATGAACGCATTCAGGTCATCGCTTTCCAGCAAGTTTAATTCGGATCCAAGTACCTGTGACTCTGATGGACATTCGACTTCTTTTACTTTTCTTGGGCGACCTCTTTGCCGTTTTTCTCCCTCCGTTTCAGAGATCAAAACTTCATCATCTTCATCGAACTTAACAAGCTATGTTTCTCTATTTATTTCTTCCATTGGATTAGCCCAATCCTTAATGCTCTTTTTATTGTATTTGTCTCCAAACACGAGCTTTTCATTGAATTGAACAACTCTACTTTCGTAGTATTTTCCTTCTTCTGGTTTCAAAAATACATATCCAGTTGGTTTGTAGCCTATCAATACTACTCGTTTTCCCAGCTGATCAAACTTAGGTCCTGTTTTCCTTTGTACTTTGATATAAGCTATACAACCAAAACGCTTTAGTTGTTCCAGGTTGAGTTTGAACTCTGGTTTGAACATTTGTAAGGGCGGCACCATTTCATTCGAGCTATGAGGCGTCCTTATAGAAATAAACGGCTGCATTCAGGGCAAGATCCCACATATTCTCAGGTAGGCGTGTATCGTACATTAAAGCTCTCGTGAGTATTTCGATGGTCTGATTAAAACGTTCAGCCACTCCATTATGCTCAGGTGTATCTGGGCTAGCTAACTGTAGCTCTGCTTCGAACTTATCTAGAACTTCCTGTGTATACCCTCCTGTAAATTCTGTACCCTGATCACATCTAAGGTAACAGAACTTAGCGTTAGATCCTAATAAAATTTCGAGCTTTTAATGAAAGATTCAAGACAATAACCCGTTTCGCTTTTCTGTTTTATTGGATACGCCATCGCAAGTCGTGAATAATCATCGATAAATACAGATATGAATCTGTATTTCTTGGGATGTGTAGATGGACTAATCGGTCCCTTTGTATCTGCGTGAACAATTTGCAGAGGTTTACTCACTCTCTGTCTAGTCGAACTGAAAGGTAGCTTGTTGAATTTTGACACAATACAAACTTTGCAATCCAGTACAGAATCATCGAACTTAATTTCCTTTAAGTTTTTCAAATTTGGAAACTTTCTTTGGATTTCTTTCAACTTTTTCAACGAAGATTGTCCCAATGTGACATGCCATAACATAGCTTTATTAGTGTGAAACAAGTTATTGATTTTACTGATATTAGATTCACAATCTATATTTTCTAAATCAATCGATTCAGTTAAATTACTTATTTTTCTATCTTTTAGCGTATTTTCAAAATTTGGATAGCTGGAGCATAGCTCGTTGCTATCTTTGTTTACTTCTACGTCTAATTCAGTGTCAATTTGCATCGGTTCATCAAGCTTATTATTTTCATCAATCTCTGTACTTTCAAGCTTGTCTTGTTAACGAGTTATCTCTTTGGTTGTGGATTCGCTCTCCTTATTGGGCGCAACACTTACAGTTGGATATTCACGACGCCTTATGGTTATATATGCAACAACCTTATTTACATTATTATTTTCATTTTTATCCGAGTTATTTGTTTCTAACTCTATTACCCAATAAGGTTGCTCATATATCCCAGAGACAAAAATCGTTTTTGACATCGGTTCAAATATATCAATTTTCTTGTTATCCAAGTAGATACCTAAGCCCTTATCAATAAATTTCTTCAGTGATAGCAAATTTTCCGACAATGACTTAGCATAGATTACATTTTTCAAGCTTAAAAAGTTATCATTTTTAGTGTAACCAGATATGTTACCTACTCCCTCCGATTTTATAATCGCTGAATCATTATCATTTGCACATTTAATATCGAGCCTTTTAGTATTATCAAACGTTTTAAAAATTAATTTAGAATTAGTCATGTGCTCCGTATTCTGTATTTTGTCTTTTATACCAGTACTTTTACTCGAATCAATTTTATTAACTTCATCCTGGACTAGTTTTGCACGCGTCTTTCTTGCATGAGAGCACACAGAGAAGTGAGCGTCGCCGCCGCAGCCGCGACGTCGACGCTGGCCTTAGTTGGACGGGGAGAGAGGGAAGAACAGTCCCATCGTGCTCTCTCTGCAGTCGCTCGAATTCTGCTCGCTTATTCTCAACAAATTTTTATCACTACCTATGCGTGGATGCGAGCTCGATAGCATTACTTAAAGGGATTTCTGGAGAAGAAATAATTATAAGTGCGCTATCGCGACCGGTCAGTTGAGGGTTGGATCGGATCGTCAATTGTTTTGATAGGCCGGGAAAGCTTAATAGTAAAAAAATTTTTTCCTCAGGATTTTTTCTTGGATCCTGTTGACGAATGCTATTCAGCTTGCTTCTGCGCACAGTTAGTGCTAAAAACTGTTGATAGAAATTTTTGTAGTATCAGAAAAGTAACCAATTTTCCAGAAGTTAAGAGCGAAGAACTAACAAATTTAACATTGTTAGTATATCTATGCAAAATGTATGGTGGCCCCTCAAATATTATTTGTTAAATAAAATATTCCATGAAATCTGTATTTTTAAAACAATGTAAGATTTATTTTCTATATTTGTGATAAAAAACGCATCATCAAATGGATCTATAACTTAATTTATAGACCAAAAGGAAATTTAAATTTTATTTTCTTGCGACCAGTAGGTTAATTGTCTAGTAATTGTGAATAATCACTAATGTATGTTTCACGAAATTTTAATACATTTGTAGACATGCACTAGTCTTTTGCAAAAGTTATTATGTTATAAAAAATATGAAAGTTGTTTTATATTGATAGTATATTACAATTATAATATAAAGCACTAAAGATACTGTTGATACCAAAGACAATGTTAGATACTGTTATAGTTCTATTGATACAAAATCCTACTGGTGATATAGAAAAAATAAATGTAAATGACGAAATGCAATTGCATCGTCACTTTCAGAGACAAAGGATAAATTCTCGTACACCGCGACTATTATAAGGCTCTGCGTGGTCGTTGCTATTTGTCACGCATGTAATTATTTATTATTTGTTGATATTAGTTGGATCTTTTTAACTGAAAATAGTATTTTTTATTTTATTTTTTCAAATTCAGTGAGAGGTGAGAAATAAGAAGGGTCGAGGAAGCCACGTGCCAATGAATTGGCAACGATTTTTCAATAACAACTAGCAAGACGTAATAACTTTATACAATTTTCTGAAAAATTCAGCATATATCCACCTTGTGGCGATAATGTATCATTGTAAAAAAAATTAATTAATTATGTATGGTACATTCATACTTTTATACTATAAGTATTAAAATTTATACAACTAGTGTACGTACAGTACGCAATATATTGTAGCCAGTGTGTATATAAATCATGTATACGTAACTATTGGTGTACGTACAGTACATCAAATATTTGTGATAATGTAAGCGTAGTACACTGACAGTGTAGCACACACATAGATTAGCAAGCATCAAATATCAAATATTAGCATTTAAATAATAGGTATAACATTAGAAAAAATAGACCAATGACAACTATATAATCTTAGATCTTGATGTTATGTTGCTTTATTTTGAATTGGAAACCTTTATGTGAGGTGCTTGAACAGACCCAAAACATATAGATCAGTCCTGAAAGCTATTGTTACACATATTGCCAGTGTATACACATTACACACACACACACATACATACTGAAAGTAATATATATATATATATATATATATATATATATATATATATATTACTTTCAGTATAGGTTCAGTGTACAGATATAATACCAGTGTACCTACAGTAGAAATAAATTACTATTAGTGTATGAACAGTATACATAAAATTAGAGTTAGTGTACGTATGGTACACACAAATAAAAGAACAAGTATTCAGTGTAACTACTGACACCGATATAGTTCACATATGTGTAACATGTTTATGTCCCACATAAATTATGGTGTTTTTATTACTTATTATTATTGTAAATTTTAATAATTAGTTAATAAAATGCAATGAATAAAAAATCAATAAGTCATTGCATGAGTTTTCTGCAGGATAAGAAAATCCGCATTTTTGCAATTAGAAAAATAAAATTGTTTACAAATTGTTTATGGAAATAATATAAACGGTCTATAAGTATATACGAATGAATATTGTTGAATGAGTCAAATATATTGCGGTTTTGCGTACTTCGTTCAATTTCGATATGTCCGATCTATAGCTACTAATCAAATTCATTATTAGTATCAGAATATGACATAGAGGGCTCCACAGCCCAATTCTTTTTAGTTTGTAAGATTTCTCTGACGGTAACGGCGAAAACACAGAAAGCGCGGACCTCAACGAAAACGTTTTCTGAGTCCGCATTCCCCTAAGGCGCGGCCGAGATAGGTCCTTCTGCCACTTAGACATCAAAATAGAGTTGTACAATTTTGAAATTTCTGATAACTAATTTTATGCTGTGAAGCTTGTACAAGGTATTACGAGTCGAAATAATAATACAATGATACAAATTTTTGAGAATGGATTCATATAAGAGATGCATAAAGCTCAAAAGGTTTAATATAAACATTTTAGTAAACATCTTTTTTTTAAATAAAAATACATTTTATTATCCTCATATATATCTTACCTGAATTTCCCAGCGACTTTGATTGGCCAGAAGCAACTACTGATGATGATCCGGGAAGTACACTTGCCGCTGGACTATAAGAACGTATCAAGGCTCCACTTCGTGGCAATGTGCTGCTACCACTCAAGTAATAAGCACTACCAGAGTTTGAATTTTTAGTATTCTGCAACCAAATTAAGTATTAAGTAGCAAGTATGATACAACCTAATGCACATGAAGTAAGACTTTAAATCATTTTTCCATGCATGCTCTCCATGTATTTTGTAAACAATGTGATTAAGGTATCTCGCAATTAAATGTTGACCTAATAGGAATGTGCAAAACCATAAACAGGAATCATAAACGGGATGATCGAGAAAATTCCTAAATATTTTTTGTGCAACAAGGCAAGATCCCATTTCTCATCAATTTTGTGTCCAAAAATATCCATGATCAAATCATTAGTACAAATAAATTCTTGTGGGATTATTTTAACATTATTTTGCAATTTGAATTTTTTTATATTTTTACTTTCTCTTACATAAAAAAGTCAATTTTTAAATTCATGTTTTTTACTTTGTAATCTCAAATTCTCATTTAATGATAATTTTATAAAAGATGACCATCGTTTACTTTTTTTTACACATGATTCCATTATTTTTGTTCGATTACTGTGACGTACTAAAGAAAGTATTTGTCTGAAGTCACCAGATCCCATTAAGCGTTTAAATACATCACCAATCAAAATAAGAATATACATACATTTATACATATACGATCACCGCAATTTGAGCAATTATAAGCAAGAAAAAAAAGCAGTACTTTTCCAATACAGCTCCATTTGACAAACATAGGAACAAGAATAAAAAAACTCTAGCAAGTGCGCATGTGTGCCAATTACCCGTGAAAATGGTAGTTTTTAGAAAAAGTCGATACGGGATATGATACGGGATATTAAAAATAAGACATAAAGAAAACAAGTCAATAAGTGATTAAATTATTATGGTAACATCCATCAACATCGACAGCTCATTAAAATAAAATATGTGGGGAACAGCAGCTGCAGCATGGAAATCACAACGCGGGTAACTTAAGATTCAAACGCGAAAGGACCGTATTGAAACCAACAAAAAGCAGCAGGAGAGCTAGTTATGATGTCGATTTCCTAAAACTGGAGATAATAAAATAACATGTTTATGATATGAACTATCACAGCTCTATTAAAACGAGAATCGAAAAAAAAGCTTGAAAGCCAAGGGTACTGGGCAGTCAGTTTTTCCAGAGTAACCATCATTTACTTTGCCAATCACCAGACCAGATTAAAGTATTAAACCACAAGCTATCGTCCAGTAATATTATTAAAGGAAGTTCACTCCGACGAAACTTAAAAGTAACCTGCAACGGGCTATCTCCGAACCCACGAGAAGACTTCGTGAAGAAAACCAGACACATTGAGGGGCCTTTAAGTTTGCACCTGCGCTACATTTAGAAAAAGAAGCTGCGAGCTAACGACTTGACTAATGTACTTTTCTCTTCTTTATCTCTGACTCAACGTGTCTGTGGAAGCAAAAAGGGATTAACTTAGAATTCAAATTCGATAGAAACTCATGATTAATTATATTATTGAGATTCGCCAATCCGAACATAAAAAACTGTGACAAGACATGAGTCTTGCACATGTAAATACGTGTGAAGGCGGACGCAATAGATGTAGCAACATCCGCAAGGTGAGTCCGCACGAGTGCGGATCGCGGCAGCCGGCGAGCGACTTAGCGGCGACGCGCTAGGCAGCGCAAGTAGCGTACGCGGCGCGCCGTGAACACACCTATACACATCCGAGCCACGCGCCTTTAAAAGGCGGACCGCGTGGTGCAACAGGCAGTTCTACTCGAGCTCTACTCCAGGTAGTATTGTGCGCACACGTTACTACAAGAAAAAGCGAAAGATAGACCCACGCCGACGAAATCGTCCAGTAGACGAACCGAAATCCGAAACTCCGAATTGCCATCGTGAGCACACGAGGCAACCCGGAATATCCGAACGACACCGAGCCTCGTCGACGTGTGCACACGTAGAAGACACCCGGTGCCACTGTAAAATCCTAACTTATATCCCGACACATTGCTGCCTCCCTCTACCACTGTAAGCTCACAGGGTTAAGGAGGTGACAATAGTTCCACCGGCGATTCTCCAAATCGTGCGGTCACGTCCTGGTGAATCTAAGGTTAACTCCTAACCTCCAAAGCCACCCTTACGCCGACATCTCACGACTCGCTTTATCGCACACAGGATAAAGAGAAGAACGAGACGAGCGACGAAGATTTGTGGAGCCGTGCGCTCACGACCCAACAAGTCCGAGGGATAACCTCAAAACACCGTGACACCATCCCGACCGTACCTGTGCGGACACAGAGTGATCGGAATCGTCGTTACGCGACACAGTCGGATCGGCGTAGCCGTGCGCACACGACTCCACCGTCCCGAATGAATTCCTAACCTCGAAATCCGCCACCGACCCGTAATACCGCCACCGAACCGATAAATCGATGTCGCAACCGCCGAAACATTATTGTAACGAAATCGCGTAGACATTCTAATAATTTGTTAACCGCATTAGTTTAAACAATTTTACTTGTAGAGGTGGAGTATTTTTAACAAGACGCATAATTGATTTCTGTTTCATTATTTTTATTATTATTAAGAATATAAAAACAGACTCTTTTTTCCCCTTCCCCTACCCAGATCCTGGAACCGACTGACTATCTAGTCTCTCGGGGAGAGATATACTGTAACAAAACGATAATATTCCAGATATAGTCCAAAAGATGCTCATTGATGTACGATTAAAACATGAGTGTAAGTTCCCCGCAGTCATGAAATTATCCATCATGCTCCAAAGTTTCAAGTTATTATAACAATATGTCGGCGTAGGGCCGCGTACGTTCGCGTACGTTTACGGCCGAAATTTGGTGCAGAGATATGCACAGATATCTGTGCAGGAAACTACATTGTACAAGAAGGGGCAAAAATGGGCTTTTTCGAGCGAGAATGATCTTTGACATCGGAATCTGAAATAGCACATTCGCCCCTCGTTGTTCACCGGAACACCATTTTTGTCGCCTATGAAATAGATCAAGAATAGAGTTTTTCGAGTCGTCCACTACGGTGTGCGTGTATAGATGCATATACATATATATAGATTAAAATTTTGAAAATTAAAAAAATTTAAAATATTTGAGTAAATTTTAATTTTGGAAAATTTAAAAAAATTTTGGAATTTGTTTCAAAAGTTTTCAACGATTTAATTCTCAAATTATTGTAGGCTCGTTCTAATTTATAGAGAGCGAACATTGATTAATGTATAGGGACCAGGGACTCTTGCTCTACATTTTGCCTGACGCTCGAAATACCCTATTTTCGGTCCAATTTATAGGCACCAAAAATGGTATTTTTTATGCACGTGTTATAGAAACGTATTTACATCTCTCTCTCTCTCTCTCTCTCTCTCTCTCTCTNGGGACCAGGGACTCTTGCTCTACATTTTGCCTGACGCTCGAAATACCCTATTTTCGGTCCAATTTATAGGCACCAAAAATGGTATTTTTTATGCACGTGTTATAGAAACGTATTTACATCTCTCTCTCTCTCTCTCTCTCTCTCTCTCTCAGGTACGTACATAGACACGCTGGCGGATCGCTCCGACTTCGTGTAGCATTTTCTCGTATACTCACGGCTCGGTGCGAGTCTACACTGTTACAGAAACAGCTGGCCTCCCGCAGGCTCCATGTGCAAGGAGCATTAACGGCACGGCTTCTTATTTAGAGCCAGGGAGTTTTTATATCAAGCATTCCTGGAGAGGTTATGTAAGCGGCAGCGTGCGTTGGCGGGAGTTTGCTGTCCTCTCTCTAACTGATTGGTAAGCCTGCTGATCACGTGGGGATTCTCTACTGGCGCCAAGTTTCGATCTGACACCGTCATCCGTCATGAGTCCAGCGCCAACAAGAAGAAATAATAATAACAAGAACAATAACAACGAAGTATGTCCCGTGTGTCACGACGACTCTACACCTCCGACAAGTACTTGTCCGACATGCCAGCTCCGCAGCCATTCGCGATGTACGGGAAGGAAAATAGGAGGGCAGTGTGACAATTGGCCAGAATAGACGCAAAGCCAAGGCGCCAGCAAAGCCAATCGAAATCAAGTGAGTCGCACTTGGCTCTTCGCGACGTATTGTATCGGAGACTCCTCGCGCGAAGCAAACTGCCCCCACCACCACTAACAAGCGGCAGACGCGCGTGAGTAAGGACCCCCCACTGCTTCGCGCGCTCACGACCGAGACTCCGAGCGAGAAGAAGAGTGAGGAGAAGAGCGAGGAGAAGAGTGAGCCGCTCCTCCTACACTCATCGCAATACGGCACTCTGGCGCGCAAGTCATCAAGCGTTAAAGGGGCTTCTCCGGCGGGAAATTCAAATGGCGCGAATGAATCTTTTTCGATTGTGCGGCGTACTAACAATAATGAGAATGCTAGCTTGAACAGCACAAAGTCTAATCGCGTCAGTGGGCTACTCAACGCCACGGACTACAGCAACATGACACCGATTCACCCGTCTTTTACTAGCAATAATGTGTTCATTCCGCAGAGTACTCTAGACTTGTTTTTTCAACGACATTTTTAAATGACATGCTGCAGGAGCAGTTTGATGATATTAAGTCCTGTATGACTCGTGATCATGTGCCTGCCGGTGTTGTTTTCTCTCCTTCACCAGCTGCTGAGGAGATGAATAGGGATCTGGTGGCGCGTATTTCGGATCTGCAGGGGGTGGTGACTAAGCAGACATCCCAGCTGGAGGTGCTGCTTAAGGATAGTCAGCTGCTCTTGGAGGAAAATAAATTAATGAAGGCTCAAATGGAAGCATTGACTCATAGTCTCGGTACTCTACGGGTGAATTGTAATTGTAACTGTAATTGTAGTCGTAATAATCTTACTACTAGTTACAAGTATAGCGATCATAATGTTGCTGCGTTCTCGAATGCCAGTGCCCCATCCGATAGCGTTGGCCCCTCTCCCGGATCTTCTCGTGGATCCGCAGTCGGCCCAGGGATCGAGGGTGCCGAGAGCTGCGAGGTCGTAATCCACGGTTTTTTGGATCGCGAAATCGCCACCTCTCAAGAGGCATTAAGTGTTGTCGCCTTAGCAGTGCTCGGTACCATCCTCCCATCTCTGGCGCGGGATGACATGATCAACGTGCTCTCATGCCTCGCGGACGGACCAGTGAGGGCGGAGACTACTCGGGCTGGAGGGAAAGCGCCATCCTGTATTGTCAGGCTGGAGCGTATGGAGCTGGTCGGGGATGTGCTGCGGGCCAAACGAGCGCTCGCAAATAATTATTTAACGACGAAGGACATTAAGCCTGAATTGCTTGGCCAGTTCTCGGCTAACTGTATGCCAGCACGTAAAGTATACATCAATGAACTTCTGTCCCATGATACTTTTCAGTTATTTAAAAATTTGAAACCTATTGCACAGGGGCTGGGCTTCAAATATGTCTGGCATTCAGGAGGCAGATTTCTGGCCAGGCGCCGAGGAGGTGAGCGTGCGCACGTTTTCGTGTCAGCTGCCGATTTACAAGCCATTCAAACGGCGTGTCAGACAGGCTCCAGGAAAAAAGTACGACGGCCGATCACACACGTGACTGATACTGAGACGGACGAGAAGCGTGACTCTACTTCACTGGACGTACTGGAGGCGGGTCTGACAAGTAAATCGGCAGCGACCTCGTCCTTGGCATAGTCGTCATCACCTTCGCCTCCATCTTCGCTGTCATCCACATCACAGTCTTCATCATCATCGTCATCAACATCATCAACAGCTTCATTGGCGTGACTGGCGAGGCCTCTTGACAACGGACCGGGGTTGGGAGTCGCCTGAAAGCGGGTTTTCTGAATGTTAATTCGATCAGAGCTCGCATCGAGAATATTCGTCAGTTTTTTGCGGAGCATCCTTCATACGACATCTTCGGTTTCGCTGAGACTTGGCTGGGCTCGATCGTGGACGACAGTCTCATTCGGATCAGGGGTTTTTCAGTCATTAGGCAAGATCGCAATGTGAATGGAGGTGGGGTTGCCCTGTTTGTGCGTAACTGTTTCAAGGTTAAAAAATTGGCTTCCTCCGATACTCAGGGACTAGGCAAACCTGGCATTCCTGAGTATCTTTTTTGTAGTATACAGCAGGGTAGCGCTCCTCCAATCCTAGTCGGCGTTATTTACAGGCCCCCTAAAATACCCATGCAAAAGGATACTGATCTTTTTAGTGTCCTTCGTGTTCTCTGTGGTAATTTTAGCCATAAGATTATTATGGGTGATCTGAATGCGGACCTGTTGTCCGCGACCGATGACGCTGCCACCATCAAATGTCTGTCTGAGGAGTTATCTCGTCAGATAGTCCGTCATGGTCCCACGCACCACACCTCATCGTCTCACACATGGATTGACTTGATTATGACTGACGAGAACGACACGATCCATGACTTTAGGAACGAGTGGTTACCCAGTTTCGGCAAGCATTGTGTCATAGATGTCTCTCTAGATATCTACACTCCCACTCTGAGTGAGTCTTTTTCTTATCGGGATTACAGGAACATTGACGCTAATGCTCTTGTCGACCTGTTGTCTTGCTGCGACTGGTCGACCATGAATTCCATCGAAACTGATCTGGAAGTAGCCTTGAACACCCTTAATAATAATTTAAAGCTTGCGATTGACGAATTGGCACCGCTGAAGACGGTTTGCCCTAGAAAGAAGTATGCTCCTTGGTCTGGACCAGAGTTGAATCTACTTATCGACAAACGCAATGCCACGCTCAGACGCTATGAATGCACTGGGCGAGCGGAGCTACTCGATGAGTATCTTCGACTTGTTAATGAGGTCGACATGCGTTTGGCTCAAGAGCGTGAATCCTTCCTTCGACAACAACTTTCGGACGCTCTTGATGAGAATAAAAATATATGGAAGGTAATGCGTCATCTCGGCCTCCTGCCTGGGCGTAAGGAGGAGGAGTTCTTTGGCTTCACGCCGGGAGAGCTGAATGAGCACTTCGCGGGAATGTCGGCTTCATCCCTCGAAAATATAGACGATGCAACGGACACCATTCTATCAGCAAGCGAGGAGGGCTTTACTTTCAGCCCAGTCAGTATGAGTGACGTTGTCCTTGCTATTTCCCATTTTTCCTCGCAAGCGAGGGGTGTGGACGGTGTTCCCTGCGGGGTGGTCGCTAAAGCTCTCCCAATCATTGGCGAATTCATTTTAAATATCTTTAACTGCTCCTTAGCCCAGGGAATCTTTCCGAGTATCTGGAAGCAAGCTCAGCTTATTGCCCTTAGAAAGAAAAGCGCTCCTTCAGATGTGACGGATTTCCGTCCAATAGCTCTGCTCTGCTTCCTATCGAAGGTACTCGAAAAGATTGCTCACACCCAGATCACGGAGTATCTTAGTAAGAATAAAATATTAGATTCCTTCCAGGCCGGTTTTCGAAGACATCACAGACACAAACAGCGTTAATAAAAGTGACCGACGACATACGCATGGCCATAGACCGTAAGAAGGTGACCCTTCTGCTACTTTTCGACTTTAGCAATGCGTTCGATACCATCTCACCTACTAAACTACTATCTAAACTGAGACAGCTAGGGTTACAAGGGAGCACTCAGATGGTAATCTCGAATAAAAATGGAAACTCAGAGTGGCTTGAAACCAATCTGGGTGTTCCACAGGGTTCTGTCCTGGGACCCCTGCTGTTCAGTCTCTACGTAAATGACCTGCAGAACATACTTGACGGCACTACAATTAAACATCTTTTTTACGCTGACGACCTTCAAATTTATCTGCATATCACCAAAGATAAATTCCAGGAAGGCTTGGTCCAGCTAGCAGATGCGGCAAGGCTGGTGTCTGACTGGGCGGGGAGCTCCGGTCTGCGGCTTAACTCCAGCAAAACTAAGGCTATATTTTTTGGGTCCAGGAAAAATGTTAATGATATCAATTCGTGGAATCTGCCAGGAGTTCGGCTGCAGGACGGAGTGATCGTCCCTTTCAGTGAAACGGTCGTGAGTCTCGGTGTTGTACTAGACAGTAAACTCACATGGAAACCGCAGGTGGATTGAATCACTAAAAAAGTTAATTAAGCCCTGTATAGCTTGCGGTTTATTAGGAGCTGCACCACCGAGACTCTCCGCAGAAGGTTGGTTGAGACATTAGTACAGCCTCACTTGGACTACTGTACTGTGACTATCTTGGACGCGTCGGACGAACAACGTATACGTATACAGAGACTGAGTAATTCATGTGTAAGGTTCATCTTCGGGATAAGAAGGGATGAGCATATCTCCCCCTACCGGAGGCGTTTAGAGTGGCTTCGCACGGATTCCAGAAGGCTCTACTTTTAAGCCATTCTTCTGTATAAGGCGATTCGGATCCAAGAACCGTGGTATCTTGCGTCTTTCTTTAAAAAGCACGAACCGCGACCCTCTAGTAGGGGGGTTCCTCCAGAGATAAGTATCCCTATGTGGCACACTGAAACCGGAGCTAGGGCCTTTCAGATCTAGGGTGCTCGTTTCTGGAATGCTCTCCCATCTACTTTGCGTCATCTGCCATCTCTCGCATCTTTCAAAGGGGCACTGAGACGGCATTTGCTGGCTCTCGACTCTTGAGCTTTCCAAACCTACCGGTGTTTGCGCTCGTAATTATATAATTAATGTATAATTAGTTTTTAATGTTCTGTCTAGTCTGACTTGGCCTTTTGGCTGCACTTTTCTGTGATACTGCGCAAATAGATAGGTCTATGACCAAACCGTAAACATTGATGAAGTTCGACCGACTGTGATCATTTGTGATCTATATTTAAGATTATTTGTGAATATTTTGTTTATTTCGATGTATATTTTTATTTATTATACTTATTTTTGCGCATGACATGCTAATCTTAGCTAGTATGTATCTGGACTGATTTTACTGCTGTATAACTGCTGTACTATGATTGTATTTATATTTATTATTATTTTACTGTCAAAGTGAATAAAGATCTCTCTCTCTCTCTCTCTCTCTCTCTCTCTCTCTCTCTCTCTCTCTGACAGCTCTGCTGATCGATCATTTTTTTTGTACTGCTTTCCTGCCTTCGGACCCTCTTCTGTTGTAGATAGTTGCACGCTCCTTTTTGCAACCTTCACGTCGATACATAAATCGCCGAAGGCTGCAATATTTCTCTGTCATCTTTTCAATTGCAAACTTTCGACACGGCTCCTAACCTACAAATCTCCTTGGCTTGGCTTGGCTTGTTTCCTCACTTGCACGGCGTTTCTTTCTCTCCGCAATCAACATCGTGGCGACATCTGCTGCATCGTGGGAGAACTTTCAAGGCGAATTCACACTGATTGAGGTCGGTACTTTCACGCTCTTTCCACTAAAGTTCCATCTAGCCGTAAGAGTCACAACACCTACTCTTTGCTGTGCCAAAACACCATCAACATCAAAACTATCGTGGTGAACGACAGGCAGATTATAGCCTGTCCCTCATCTGCAGACAACAGCAACGCCAAGGGTGTCAAACTGAGGAATAAATCCACCTCTGCCACAACATCAGCAACGGGAGTAACTGCAACAACAGCAGCAGGCAAGAATACTCCCAAACAACAGCAGCCGGTGAACAAGAAGACGAGGTCAGTACCACCATAAGCCGCATACACAATGCTGAGTCCACCATCACCAAGCTGCAGGCACAAATCCAAGATCGAGGAGCCCGACAATGCAGCAGGACAACGGCAGCACTGTGCCCAAGACTGCGGAGATTTGCAGCCTACGCAGTGAATTGGCCGAGTTCAAGAGGCGCCAGGAGCCGACCTCGAACTGTGTGGTCGTTGTCACGGGTTTGTACTATACCCGTGAAACCTCGCTGCACCTCCTCGCTTTCTCAGTTGTGAACGCGCTTGACCCCACGGTTCTTAAAAGAGACGTAGTATCCGCCAGGACCATGGGGAGGCTTGATGCTACAAGCAGCTCCGCCAGGGGTGACGGCAGACTGCCACCACTAGCCGTTACCCTATGTTCAAGTGCGCTTGCACGCTCGATCGTCATCGCCAAAGCCCGGAAACGCAAGCTACACACTAGCGAATTGAACGCTACCTGGCTGGAGGAGGCTAAAGCTCTGAATCCTGATCATCAAGGGCTCATAAACATCAACGAGCTGCTCCCCTCAGACGTCCATAAGCTGCGTACAAGGGCTAGGATGGAGGCCAAGAAGAGGCAGGGCTGCCGAACGTTCGTCAGAGAAGGGAGACTCTACATGCGTTGTAACGATGACAGCGAGCGTGCTACCATCATCAACACCGACGCCGAGCTGGAGACATTTTTAGCCCGGTTTCTCACACCCACCATCAAGCTCATCTGCCACGTCTTCATCTGGTTCTAAGGTATCTCTGTCTGAAGGTCTACGAGTCTGTCATTTTAATGCGAACTTGTTTACGGGTCACATTAAGATGATCAGGCTTTCATTATCCACTCGCTCTCAAAGATCACAAAGATCTCACAAAGATCATAATGGGAGACTTCAACTCTAACCAATTTTCTTCTTCTGAAGATGCCAAGTTCATCAAGGCCTTCAATGATGAAAACTCCCTTTCATCAACGGACATGACCTTATCACGGCCACTCTCGACGTACAGATTCCACGATACGTACCTAACACATAGTCTTACAGAAACTTTAAAGGAATTAGCGCCGAGAAGCTAAGGGACTTTCTTAGCGTATGAGACTGGTCATCACTCGACGAATGCATATCCACACTTAACGCTAACCTCACTAGCGCCATCAATCATCTCGCCCCATTACGGACTATGACACCAAGAAGACATCGTTACCCGTGGTTCACCATGGCTCTTCGCGACCTTGTATCTGAGAGAGATAGACTTTACATGCGTTTCAGGAACTCCAGGCTCGATTCGGATCTCCGCATATATAGGCTAGCTAGAGACAATGCTCACAAACAAGTCGAGGAAGCCAGACTGAATTATTCACGCCTGTCAACCTTGACTGATGCTGCCAAGATCTGGAGAGAGCTGGAGAAACTTGCAATTTCTGCCACCAAGGTCCCTTCACCATCCGGTTTAGCACAGATGAACTTAACAAGCATTTTAGCTCGATCTCCAATGATCCGTTAGCTCCTGCTGTTGAGGATTATCTTCTCGCCCTGGAAAGTCTTGACCTCCCGGAGCATTTCGAGTTCAGCACCATAACGGAATCGGATGTGTTGGTTGCAGTATCGCACTTAGACACTCAGGCCAGGGGAAGCGACGGAATCCCTCAGGTTGTCATCTGAAAAGCATTGCCAGTTCTCGCTCCTCTACTAAGTCATATTTTCAACCTGTCTCTGATCGAACCCTGTTTCCCATTTGCCTGGAAATTGTCGCTTGTGCGTGCACTCAACAAAGTAAGTTCACCAACAGCCCTGACTGACTAGCGTCCGATTTCACTTTTCTGCTTTCTCTCCAAGGCCCTGGAGTAGCTGGTGCACAGGCAAGTCTCACAATACCTTGAATCAAGACTCTTACTAGACAACCTTCAAACAGGCTTCCGCACTGGCCACAGCACTCAGTCTGGCCTAATTAAGCTAACTGATGATGTCAGGGTCGGGATATACAAAAAGAAAGTGACACTTTCCTCCTCTTTGACTTTAGCAAGGCGTTTGACACTGTATGTCATGTCCGGCTCCTGAGAAAGATATTTACCTTAGGCTTCTCTAAGCAGGTCATCCCCTGGTTTTTCTCCTATCTCACTAGGAGAGAGCAGGCTGTCGTTGGTGACAATAGCGAGCGTTCTTCTCCGCGGTGTCTTAACATCGGCGTCCCGCAGGGCTCCGTCTTAGGTCTCTTGCTGTTCGCATTGTACATCAACGACATCGGTTTCTGCCTTGATTCTGATATTTCCCATCTCATCTATGCGGATGACTTGCAAATTTATAGTCAATGCCACCTCCAGGAGCTCGATTCTTTATCAAACAAGATGAGTGCTAATGTTGAGAGGATAATGAGCTGGGCTGCGCAAAACAGGCTTAAACTCAATGTTAATAAAACCAAAGCAATTGTCCTGGGCTTCCCTTATTACATAAATTCACTTTCCTTAACAGCTAACACTTTCATTAATATCGGGGGTGTCCAGGTCAGCTTTGAATCCTCTGTGCGTAATCTGGGACTGGTACTTGACTCTAAACTCGTGCTCACTCGCTAATGTACAGGCTCTACTTTTTCAGAAAGAGTACCAATCTCAGGTTGCGCAAGCATCTTGTGCAAGCGCTCCTATTTCCGATCATCGACTACTGATCTCTTGTATACTGTGGCCTGACGCAGGAACTCGACTTAAAACTACAGAGGCTCGTGAATACAGGAATTCGGTACATCTATGGTGTAAGGAGAGATAAGCACATCTCCCCGTACAGGCGGGAGCTGCAGTGGCTAACCACTGCCGGACGCAGGAAGTACTTCACAGCTTGTTTCCTACGTAAAATGTTTAACTCGGTCGTACCATCATACGTACTGGCCTTTTTTACTTCCGCGTCACACTCCAGCCTGTGAGGGGCGAGGTGACACCTCTGGAAATTTCTGCTTTCGCGACGGAGACGCTGAGGAACTCGTTTCATATCAGCCCTTCATACTTATGGAATAACCTGCCATCACACATCAGAAACACTTCATCCACCGTCACTTTCAAAAAACTTGCTAAGGTTCACTTTTTTCAACTCGAAAACACATAACTCGTTCACAGTCTACGCACATGCACACACCGACTTTCTCGCTCATTCCACCTCACACTATACATACTCTAAACATGCCTCAATCTATTATCTATTGTTTTTACTTTTCTCATTTGTAATGTAAACTTACAATTGTACAATATAATGCACGCAAAATAAAATTAATCTCTCTCTCTCTCTCTGCTGTATGTATTCATGCATATTATAAGATGCAATTTGCAGATTTGGTTCTGATGAAATGTAAACTGCGAATAATTATTTCTGAAGATATCACTTTTTTTAATGCCATGTGTTTCTGATTATGAAATGACGAAAATCGTTATGAAATAATTTTCTTCATATAAAGAGGACTCATATGAGTTATTTTAGTAGGAAAAGTTAAATTGATAATAAACAATATAAATTTCTTCAAATAAACCATAATTTATGATCGAATAGATGTTTCAAACAAACATAACAATAAATGATATACTTTGCATAATCCATATTGATAAATATCGAATGAGATCTCTACTGTTAGGTATATTGCTCTAATAGACTTACTTCTAAAATACTCTTATGAAGTTTGTTATTATTTAAAATTATTTTTTAAATAGTAAGACCGTATTCAAAAATAGATGCATCGAAAAATTTTGAGCAATATTTTGATTTTAAAGTATCAGACATGAAAACTCCAAGTGAGAATATTATAGTGGTTTCACAATCATTAAGATTATTGCCAACTGAATTTCATCTATTTATAAAATTTCAAAAATCCTTACGCAAACTTACTGATAAAGTTTTGACCGAAGATCCCACTTGAGACTGTTTAATAAGGATTGTTAAAATAGTATATTTTGATACAAGTGCGCAAATTTGCTTTACTCAGTCGACAAACTTCTCTGCACATATCTCTGCACATTATGTTCGTAAGGGCAACAATTAGTTTTTGAGTTGTAATGGTTAGGATAGTTTGCAGGATGCGTCTAAAATTGCTAATAATCCAAAAATTGCCATGAAAAAACGTACATGCGTAACTTAAAATCTTATTTTTCATGAATTGGTAAAAGAATCGGAAAAAAGGGCCTGAGTTAATTAAAATTCATTAAATAAAATCTCAGATCCTATCGATGCTGTTTTCAGTTATACAGAGTTTAGAAAATAAGAAAAATATATTGAACCTTAATATCTTTGAAACTACCTGGTTTTAAATGAAAACAAAATTTATGAGTCGAATATATTTTTGTTATTTTGCAGGATTTAACCCAGGATAGACCCCTTAAGGGGTGTCAAAGTCAATTTTCACTGACAGTCGATAGTACGAGTAATCTGTGAAAAATGACTTAAATCTATATAAATATAATAAATCCTGCAAAACCAAGACATCGTTGCCCTCTCCCTCGTCGCCGAGAAAACTTTGAAAAATATGAAAAAATCGCATTTTTCAAGGTTTTCTCAGCGACATCTCGTTATAATAACTTGAAACTCTGCGCTATAATCTATTTCTTAGCAGCAGATGGAAAAACTTTTTCACAACTCGGGCATGAAATGGACTTTTTTTTCGCCAGAAACTAGCGTAGACAATGTTTCATTCCAAGCGTATGTGAAAAAGTTCGAACTCAAGCAGGGAAAAATGCTCATTCTTCTCCGAGAGGGAAAAAAGCTATTTTCCTCGCTATAAATACGTGTTACTTAAGAGAAAGGGGGTATGTCTAGTGGTATCGCTTCACCCCTCACAGGACGGAGCGCGACGTGGAAATCGAAGTAGGCAATTAAGTACGATGGTTTGGCAGTGTTAAACAGCTTTCTTAAGAAGCAGGTCGCAAAGTACTTCCTACGTCCGTAATCTATGATCGGGAACAGTAGGGCCTGAACAAGGTGTTTGCGCAGTCTAAGGTTCGTGCTTTTCCTAAAAAAGTATAGGCTGAACATAAGAGAGTGAGCACGCTTACACGTGTGTTTTACATGCTCTTTCCATGATAGGTTGGAGTTAAGCACAACCCCTAAGCTGCGCACAGAGGATTCAAAATCGACCCCCCCCCCCCCATTGTTGATGTAGGTATTAGCAATTGTAGGTAGAGCATTGATATAGTAGGGCGAGCCCAGGACGATCGCCTTGGTTTTGAGGACATTAAATTTAAGGTTGTTTTGTTCAGCCCAGCATTTTATCCTCTCGGCATTAGCTCTCATTCTGACGGAACAGGAATCTAGCTCCTCGAGGTGGCAATGGCTGAAGATTTGCAGGTCATCCGTATAGATCAAATGTGAAACATCTTTATCCAGACAAAGGCTTATGTCGTTGATGTACAGCGCAAAGAGTAGAGGACCAAGTACTGATCCTTGAGGGACTCCCGTATTGAGCGGTAAGTATGAGGATAGTTGATTGTCGTCAACAATGACGGCCTGCTGTCTACCTGTGAGATAAGAGGCAATCCAACGGATGACCTGCTTAGAAAAGAGACGAGAGAGAAAGCTCCGCGTGCCAGACGTTACACGCGCGTGAGATATTAGTTCCGGGGAGACCGTTGTAGGCTAATAGGCCAGGCTGTGAGGATTTAAAACTGTCTTATTGTGACATAATTTATTGCAGCAAACCGATTGTGCGATCATGTAAAAGATGATGAGCAGATAAAAAGGTGTATGTTTTTCACTCGCATTTCCGCTCATTATCGTTAGTTATTAACAATTTATTGCAAAATAAAATACGATTTTGGTATTTTTTTGCTTATAACTTTAAAACTAAAAGCGATATCAGAAAGCCCCAACAAGATGATTTGTAGAGAATAGAAATATCTACAACATGAGAGGTCAAACGCCTCAATCGGATAATAAGGTCGTGAAATAATTAGGAGAAACCGAAAAATTAGGCGTTTTTTCGAAAATTCATAGCTCCGTTATTATTTGAGCTGGAGCGCTTAAATTTTGGTAAAAAGTAGGGTTTATAATGTTATTTATATATGCAAAAGTTAGGCGCTGTCCGATTATTAATTTGCTCAAAATCGCGATTTAAAAATTGCGGTGCGTTTTTTTTCGGCAGTTCTGTATGCTGTACCGTAAGTCCGATTGAAATTTCAAAAATAGGGTCGAAAAGTTGACATCGTGCACTACAAAACGTAGATTTCAGTTTTTCGTTTGATTTCGGCAGTTTGTACATCTGGCAACGTCACATAGTTAATCAGGAGGGGTATATATATATATATATATATAGGTATAGTAATATCGATTTTACTCGTATGCTGTTTGTGTATGTATTCAAGTATAACCTGCATGGAAAAATGCTTGATCCAGGATAAAAAGAGAACCAAAGTGTTTTTTCGAAAAATAAAAGAGGAAGTGAACATTTTTAAGAAACGTAGACAATAAATAGAGTTTAAAAATCCAGAAAACTCAAACCTGTTCATGGACTTTTCGAAAGCCCTAACCTAACTCCTAATGCTGCTACTTCTGAGGATGATTCTGCTGCTATACGTGAGAATGATGCTGCTGTAGGTACTCGAATAAGAGGTATAGTTACTCGAGCAAGTACGTGGCGTTTTGAAAAGTGTGCGCATCCTAACCTCTTGCGACGTTGCCACATCGATATCGCATATTATGTGTAGACAGCTCTTTACCCGGAAAAATTTATTTTCATTTCTTTATTACTCCTTTCGCAGGCTCCAAATCTTTGCCTATAAGGACTTAAATTAATCGTTATTTCTTAAATTAACGCCTTGCAAAATTTCAATGAATTCTGAACCGTCAGTTTTATACAAATACGAGTTCAAGCGAAATGTGCCGATTCATGGATATTAAAATGTTTATAACTTTTTTCCCAGGCTACAAACCTTTACCTAGTCTTAGTTAAAGTAGAATCTACCTATACTCAAAATTTCATCAATTGCTGAACCGTCAATCTCCTACTAGTACTACCTTAAGAGGGTCCCAAAGTCAATTTAAAATTTATAGCAGTATAATAGCGAGTGCACATTGCAATAAATAATGAAATAATCAAATAATACAAAAAATGAATACAATGCCTTGTAAGGGCAATAACTTTGGCTTTAACCAATGAAAATGAGTTCAAAAAAGAAATTAAAAGCATTGCTGAGACAAACATTTTAGGAAATTTTTTTGCTCAAAAAGTCCCAAAATTAGAGTATGTCAGTACTGCGTAATAGTCTGTCCTATAACGCGAAATATGCTTAAAGAAAGCCCTGAACCCCAACTTTAAGGACTTCGTAGATATGCTAAAACCCAAATAAACAAAACCAAAATAATGACATCTTTTTCTACTATGTTTTGACTATCTTTCCTACAAATTTGAGCTAGATTAGGGCAGATAGACCTGAGATATAGGGGAGCTAATATGCCGATTTTGGAGAACTAGGCTGTCTTCCAAGGTCTATAACTTTGTATTAGAACTATAAATTCCAGCTCTTTAAATAAGATATTAAAGGTTTATCCAAGACGAATATTTCAAGAGTTTGAGGATTTAAATCGACTGCAAAACAAAAAAAAAATGGCATAAGATCAAAGATACGTTAAAAGTCCAAAAAATTAGTGTTTACGTTTTGCCCTACAGAAAAGGCCCCATTAAGTCTGAGGTTCTCGGACTATTATTTTCGGAAAGCTGACGTTATAAAAAAAAATCCCTAATTTTTGGCTTATAAAAATTGACTACGTAACCCTATCCAAATTTTTAAAAATAGGCATATTAACACTACTTTTAAAAATTTAATAATTTATTACGGGAGCTAGGAGGCACCTAGGGGGCTAAAATTTTAGGAATAGATGTTTTTTTTAATGGACTTCTATACGAAAAATCGGTGGGCCGATTAGGTGTCTCCACATCTCCTTACACCTATTCCACGAAATTTATAGGAATGACCCCATATATACAATATTACATACACAAATAACCTCCACAGCTTTAACTATATATATAATCACTACGTATAATCAATTGGAGAAGCTCTGGAATAAGTAACAAACATTTACCAGTGTAAAACAAATCTAACAAGCCTTCGTTACGATGGGAGAGTGACCTGCAAATAATATTTGCTAAGTGTCCTAGTAGTCTTTGACTTCATCCGATACTACTCTTGCCGGATAGAGCGCATTAGAGCGCTTTTCGATCATTGTTTAAAATCTTGCACGAAAGCGGCGCTTTTTAATCATTGTTTGAATTCTTGCAAAAAAAAAGATATTAGAGGCTTTACGGCATACGGGTACATTAAGTCATTTAATATAATAGAGGATAAGTATTGTTCAAGTATAATCATACATTAAATTGTATGGAACTTATGAAAATCTAATATAATAACAATAAAAATTCAAATTATAATTTCAAAAAATAACTTACAAAATGTTAAAAAATCAAAAAAATTTTAATTGTCAAATTTTGAACAATTTTTTTCTTTCATAATACTAATTATGAAACGGTCCGGTTTATGTTAGCCGCGAACCACGTATAAGTTCTATGCCCAAGTAGTTGTAAAATGAGATATAAGCACACCTGACAAATGTAATGAATTACCAAGGATTATCCGACACTACGGGTGATGATCAATGGTCTGCGCAATTAAGAGATGCTTCGGGAGGAACCACTATCTCACGTTCACATATTGTGTATTACCAGCTCAGTCAAGGCAGGGATCAACAGTCCTGTCCATGAAAGAGTAAGACGAAGTGGTGGGAGGTGGATGAAATAAGGTTGAAAAGACTTTAATTAGAAAACAGAATTTTATATATATATATATATATGTGCATAATGTACAGAAAATTGCAAACTGATATTCTATTTGAAGAGAGGGATAATCCCCCGTATAACCTTTCGAGAGATATCGGCAAGTTATCCGTTGCTGCTCTCTTACCTACCAGGTAGGCCAGCCGGCTCAATAAAATCGTCGAATTGTAAAAACTTGATAAAACAAGAAATACGATTTGCAATAAACTGTACAAAACTATTCTTACAGATAATTTAGTATTTATGAATTTTTATAAATATTGTGAAAGATTTTAGAATTGTTGATAGTATTACATATTTGTATTTTTTAAAGGTATCTAAGAGGATTTATAAGAATTAGTTAGGAATATGATAAAGGTTTACAAAAAAGTACATAATTTTTATTTCCAAACATTTTATGTAATCTTTTTGCTTACATATGTATATTTTATTAAATGTGACTCGCTTGTCAAATTTGACCAAAAAATCGAAAAAAATTTTTATTGCTTTAAAACGTAGTTAAACTATTTACCGAACAAGAAAAAGTAGTGTTACACTATTTAAAATTATTTAAACCTGAAAATTGAAGTGTTATAATGTATCATTGTTTTGCATTAATTTACTAACTTTCGTAAAATCGGGATCCAGGAAGTAAACAATAAGTTATTAATTGATGTTTTGGAGATTAAATACCAAAGTCTACTATTTAGATGTGTTATAAATGTGATATATAATATTAATTATAATGATAATGAATATTTTTGCCAAATTAAAGTGTGTATCAAAATAAAGACACTTTTTATAAAAACAGTGTTTTCTCACTAATTTGTTTTTTCAACTTTAATTTCATCCTGGCGCACACTAAATTTATGAATATGGTTCAACATTTTTAAGCATATTTTATGTAGTATTTCTCCACCAGGGGTTACCACCTTGTCGAGTGCCGCCTTTTAGGGCCTGGTGTGGGGGATCGTCCGGCGAGTTATCGTGGTCGTCTCGACTCTGGTGTCGGGAGTGCGACTCCCCACACTCAGGTCGGTGGGGTGAGGGACACCGAGACCAACCGGTCAACCTTCTCCCCGGCGCATAAGTGAGGTGCGTCCTGGCACATAGTAGGAAATTTTGGCATATTTATGGACAAAACTTTTGTTACAAGAGAATTCTTAACAAAATGTAACAATTTTTCGGTAGAAATACTCAAAAATACTTTTTTTTTTTTTTACGTAGAAGTTGTGGAAATTTTGATATCTTGTGACTGCTAAATATGACCTATCACATAGAGCCAGGACACGTAAATTACGCTTTTTAGAATATGCATATATTTTCAGACACAACACTGGAGACAGCGAAATCTTCAATGGATTGCAACAATTTTTTGCTAGAAATACTCGAAAATAATTGTGCTTTACATAGGAATTGCGGAAATTTCGATTTCTTGAACCATAAATGATGACAAGTCATTTTATGCCAAAACAGGAAACCCTATATTTTTCGACAAAAGATTTGGAATCCATAATTGTCATGCAATCCTTGCAAAAATGGTTTTCAGTATTTATAAACATATGTACTATAAGAAGAAATTGCGGAAATTTCGATGTTCTCAAACCATTAAATTACCATTTTAAAAAAATTTAAAGTAGGTTGAGCTTGAGCTATGAATACCATGAATGAACTGTTAGCGTCCTGTAATTGTTCATTGTACCGTGAAAATGCCATTTTATTAAATAAGCGCATATTCTAATAATCTTAAATTGTGTACAATTGAATGAACTAATATTTATAACATTTTTACAAAGAAGGACAGTTAGTTTTGAATAACAAAGACTATGAAAAATTAAAAATGTACTTTTTATAATTTGTATCATTAAAACTGTTGTAATATGTAAATTTATACAGTCGTAATACTTAAAACGGTACTCGTCGCGCCATCTACTGGTTGTCAACGATTTGGTGCATACTATACTGTATACTCAGCTTCGTGGAGTCAGACTATGCGACACTGTACTATACTCTCTCTTGCCTGTAAGAATCCGAGTAGAGCGGATGTACTGCCGACTAGGCTCTCAAGCCTCACAATATATTATTATTTAAACCTCAAAATATTATTATTTAATATTATTTAATAATATTTTGGAGTAGCGGAAAGATATAACAGATCCGCAATGGATATGGGCAGATGTTTAATGCGTGAAGCCAAAATACATAGACGCTACTGGCCCGAAATCATAAAAACGGTCGCGTATTTAAAAAACCGTACAATTACAAGTACAGCGGAAAACAAAACTCCTTACGAAATATTTTTTGGTATCAAACCTAATGTAGAAAATTTGAAAATTTATGGTAGTCGAGTCTTTGTAAGAATTCCAGAAGCGTTGCGAAAAAGCAAATGGGATGATAAAGCCCAATTAGGTGTACTAGTAGGCTATGTAGAAAATGGCTATAAAGTTCTAGTCAATGGTAGAGTCATTCATGCTAGACATGTACAAGTAGTTGAGGAAAATACTAAAATTATTTGTTTAGAAAAACTTGATGATGAAAAAGATAGAGATTTGGAAAATAGCGAATCTGAAAACGTAGAAAATAAAATACTGGAAAAAGAATCCAAAATTGATGAATATGATGTAAATTCAAATCAAACAAAATCTCTTATCCCTACTCAGATCTTCGGGGAAAGTAGAGATAACAAATTAACTTTTGATATCGCTGAAAATGACAATTCAAGTTTAAAAGTACAAAGAAAATCTAATAGAAAGAAAAGTCCTGTAAATAGGTATGGAAATCCTGTAACTCATTTTATCGATGTAAATCACATTGATGCAAATGTACCGAATACATTTGAGGAGGCGTTAAACTCAAATAAATATAAACAATGGCAAATTGCGATGAACTCTGAAATGAAAAGTCTAAAGAAAAATAATACTTGGCAAATTGTTGAAAGACCAAAAGATAAAAAAGTCATTGATGTAAAATGGGTTTATAAAAAGAAAAATAATAATGTTTATAAAGCGAGATTAGTTGTAAGAGGATTTCAACAAAAAGATTATTTAAAAAATGTTTATTCACCAGTAGGAAAAATGCAAACTTTGAAAATTTTATTGTCTTATAGTTGTAAAAATAATTTATTTATAGAGCAAATGAATGCGAAGTAACTACGATCACTGTTTATATGTAAATAATGCAAGCAAAGATTCAATATATATTCTAGTCTTTGTAGATGATCTCTTAATTTGTTGTCGAGATAAAACCAAAATAAATGAAGTCTAATCTAGTCTAAAAGAAAGATTTGCAATGAAAGACTTAGGAAAAATTGGAAGTTATTTTGGAATAGATATAGATTATAGTGATGATAAACGTAAGATGACTTTAAGTCAAACAAAATACATTGAATCTTCGGCTACAAAATATAATTTAGAAAATGCTAAACTATATGATACTCCAATGGAGTCAAATCTAAAATTAGCACAAGCAAAAGAAACAGATGAACGAATTAAATATAGAAATTTAATAGGCGAATTATTATATATAAGTACAGGCACAAGGCCAGATATAGCATATACTGTAAATTATTTAAGTCGTTATCAAAGTTGCTACGACCAAACTCATTATAAATATCCAATGCGAATTTTAAAATATCTGTATACAACGAAAGATAATGTAATTACCGAAACTTTAGATTGTATGGTAGATTCCGATTTTGCAGGTGATAATGTAGATAGAAAATCCACAACCGGATACGTAATTAGATTATACGGAAATGTTATTTTTTGGAAAACCCACAAACAAAGTGCGGTAACAAAATGTTCAACTTTTGCAGAATATGTAGCTTTGCCAGAGACTAATAATCGCCAAGTTCAGTTGTAAAACTCAAGTTCACTTGAAATGATCTTAATTCAATTAATGTAAAATGCGATGACAAATTGTATGCAAAATTGAAAACTCAAATGTATCGAATTATAATGTAAAAATATCACGACTGTAAAATTCAGGAGGCGTGTTGTAATATGTAAATTTATACAGTCGTAATACTTAAAACGGTACTCGTCGCGCCATCTACTGGTTTTCAACGATTTGGTGCAACGAGACAAGTTCGATTGAACGCGAGCATAGTGCGCATGCCTCGCGTATATACTCTAAGCGCATACTATACTGTATACCCAGATAACAACGTGTCGGCACAGAGACGTCCCCGTGACGGCACGAGATGGCGGCATCCACGACAGCACGTGACGTCCAGCTGCCGCAGCACAGAGACGGCACGTGACGGCACGGCGTGGCGCACAGCTCATCGAGAAATTCTGCAGAGCACGGCGTGCCGTCGTTGTGCAGGCACCTTGCTTGCACGTTGTGCAATTTATTCAAATTTTTGCGGGAATAAATAAAAATACTGTTTTATATGAAAATATTATTTATTTATATTTTAATCAATGATACAATATATACAGTCATAAAATTTATTAAAAAATAAAATTTTAACTTGATTTTCTTTCCTGAAACATACAATAAATATATTTGTATTAATATAAAAAAGTAATAATAATGAATTCATTTATTAATCTGATTTATTAATTAATTTATTAAAAAATGTAAAATATTATAGTACGTTTTATAAAAATATGCATTAATTATTAACATTTAAAAGTCTAACAAAATGCAAACTAGTGTTGTACAACTAATTAAAAATAAAAGAAAATAGAATGAAAATGAAATGTTATAATTCATGCATATTTTTTATAAGCTGAAAGAAATAAATTAAAATCATAAATATAAAAATAAATAAAATGAAAATATGTCACCTATTTAAGAAAATTGTGGTGCATAGTTGGGACTGAAGGTGAAGTGTTGTTGGATTGTCTGAGTATCTTCCTCTAGATACTCCAACTGCAACGTGTCCCTGTAACCTTGAATAGCCCCGACTCGCATTAGGCGTTCTTCTTCTTCGCTGTCGATTTCGTTGTTTCCATCTCCGTCGTCCTCGATGCCGCCGTCGTCCCCGATGCCGCCGTCGCCCTCGATGCCGCCGTCGTCCCTGATGCCGCCATCGTCCCCGATGCCGCCGTCGTCCCTGATGCCGCCGCCGTCCTCGATGCCGCCGCCGTCTTCGATGCTGCCGTCGTCCTCGATGCCGCCGTCGTCCTCGATGCCGCCGCCGTCTTCGATGCCGCCGTCGTCCTCGTTTTCATCGTCGTCCTCGATGCCGCCGCGTTCCGGGCTGCCGTAGTCTTCAGTGCTGCCGTCATTTTCCATGTCGCACTCCTCGTTGCCGCCAACGTTTTCGATGCCGTCGCGTTCCTGGTTGCCGTACCCTTCTTCAAAATCGATGTTTGCACCGTTGTGTACAGCATCCAGTCTTCGTCTCTGTAGTGGAGGTTGTCCATCATTAACGTCAGCATTGTTGGTGGCTGCACGCTTCATTTTCTTCCGCCTATACTCTTCTTTTATGCTCTTCAGGGCCTTCGTCATCGCTGTTGCAAACGTCGATTTATCGGGGTCGTTAATATTTTTGTTTTCCAACATGGCATCTAAAAAATAAAAGAATGGCATTAATATAGTTTCGATAAATATAAATGGAAATAACGTACCTTCACAAGCAGCAGCAAAACGAGTTTCGTTGAGCGCAACTATATTGGCTTTTTTGGAGCCCAGCCAGGTAACGCCGGTGAGAAGGCTTTCAGTGGTCTTAAAGCACTTTTTCAAATAAAGTGCTGCAGCATCCGATGCATTAACCCCTCCGATGTAGGCCAAATAGGTAACCTGGAAAAAAATTAAAACATTTAAAATGAAACTACATAACGTCGAAAATATTAATTAATAATAAAACACTTACAGCGTTATTATACTCTTCGTCGGAGACTTTGTCAAAATCGAGGAGGTTCTCCATAGTCTCGAATGGAAAGAATTGCGGCATTTTCTTGTTAGCTCTATTCTTTTTATTGGAGAGCTGCTTCAAGATATTCAAGCATGCGCTGAAATATGAAAATATATAATAGTTATTATTGAAATAAAAATTAATATATTTAATGCTATTAAAACATACTTCGCGGTTGTTTCAAGTGCGTCCATTCTTTCTCTCATGCTTCTGTAATGTTAAAAATTCTATATTAATAAAAAATCCATTAATATATCACAAAATTAAATTTATTTAATAAAGCTTACCTCTGCTCCTGCAAGACCTCTTTGACCAACGATACGAGATCCAAACCACGAGTCTGGTCCGGTATTAGTGTTTGAGTGGGTGGTGCAGTATGTGTGCGTTGTGGTTGTGTGTTTAGCGTGCGTGATTGTATGTTATTGCCTTTAAATGATTGTTCCTTGTTTAATGATTGTGTTTTTGTGGGTGGTGTGGTATTTTGTGTGCATGCTGGTTGTGGGTTTTTTGTGCGTGATTGTACATTGTTTCGAATAAATGATTGATCATTGATTAATTGTCGTGTTTGAGTGAATGTTGTCGTATCCTGCGTGCGTACTGGTTGTGTGTTTTTTGTGCGTGATTGTACCTTGTTGCGTGTAAATGACTGTTCGTAGTTTAAAGATCGTGTTTGAGTGGTTGGCGTGGTATCCTGTGTGCGTGCTGGTTATGAGTTGTGTGTGCGAGATTGTACATTGTTATGTGTAAATGATTGTTTGTTGTTTAATGATCGTTTTTGAGTGGGTGGCGTGGTATCCTGTGTGCGTGCTGGTTGTGAGTTGTGTCTGCGTGATTGTACATTGTTATGTGTAAATGATTGTTCGTTGTTTAATGATCGTGTTTGAGTGGGTGGCGTGGTATCCTGTGTACGTGCTGGTTGTGAGTTGTGTGTGCGTGATTGTACATTGTTATGTGTAAATGATTGATCATTGTTTAATGGTCGTGTTTGAGTGGGTGGTATGGTATCCTGTGTGCGTGCTGGTTGTGAGTTGTGTGTGCGTGATTGTACACTGTTATGTGTAAATGATTGATCATTGTTTATTGGTTGTGTTTGAGTGGGTAGTGTGGTATCCTGTGTGCGTGCTGGTTGTGCGTTGTTTGTGCGTAATTGTATGTTATTGCGTGATTTCGCAATTATTTTTGGTTTGAATGGTTGTTTTTTTTTGCGTAGATGAGCTGCCTAACGGAGCAGAAGTCAAACTCCGATTTTCAGATGCTGCTCGATCGATTAATTCCATCCGGTTTTGCATTTTTGCCAGCGCATTGCACAATGAAATAGCTCCGGTATCTCGATGTTTTACCATCTGCTAACAAATAATGGCAATTAATTATATTTCATTTGATAATTGTACGCAATGATTAAAATTTTGAATTAATGAAAAATGCTCTACGCGCCATATAGATTAATATCGATTATAATAACATTAAGATTTTATAAAACGCAAAATTGAAAGGCTATAAGGGGTCCGAAATTCAACAAATATCACATAACTAGTACGTAAAAAAGATGATTGTCGTGCGAGACTAGTTTATCGGCCGATCGATGTAAATAAGTCAATTAATTTAAACTATTTGAAGATGAGAAGATAGCATTTTAACAACGACGAAAACTCCTAACTGACAATCGCCTGATCCTGGCCAATATGGCATTCTGAAACACTTATCCTGTACTTCGTCCAATCTAATTATACGTATGTTTGGTGACAAGGAAGAGCAAAGAAAAACTTCAACATCTGACGAAGGACAAGGGAGAGTGAAGAAATTGGTAACTGTTAGATATTGTTTGACAAGCAGATAACAATCATTATTCTCGTGCAATTTGATGATATTTTGCAAGACGCAGAATGATCCATTTTTGAGATAAATCGCACTATCTTGCTTATCAACAGATATACAGTACATCCCTAAAATAACTTTTCTATACTGAGTATAATTAAAATCATGAAATGGAACGATTGGTCCTCTACCATGTTCACCAACAAATCTAATTGAATTAGCGGCCAGGTGTTTACGAACATTAACTTGGCAATTTTCAGTTCGCCTATTGCCAATCTGTTGTAGAAGCAAATTTGGCTTCCTACACATTTTTCTAAAATAACTCATATTATTTTCGTATGGAAAAGCAGATATAGATTCTAATGACCCAAAAGTTCTCACATCATCTGCAAGATGCAACAAAGTGTGAGTATTGTAAGAGAGGAATTCATCGCCATAAACATCAGAAGCTGATTCAACGAATAGTTCGAGCCACTCTTCAGCAGTATTAATCGATTGACGAGAAGGAGGATTTAAAAGCACTCGTACTGCTGCATGAAGGAGAATAAAATGCTGATAAACGACAGGATCTACAAGACCAGAAAATATAGCAGGACCACTGTACACAAGAATTTATCGTTGCTCAGTGGCTTTAAATTTGCCATGCTTTTCAACATTTACTGGTTTTTGAGCAAAATCTTGAGGACAGTACTCCTTCACTTTTTCCAATCGCTGATTCAATACTTTGATGTTAGCCGGTGAAAGCTTAATAGAATCAATAAACCTTCCATCAATTATTCCCTGGAATATTTTTTCCATGATGCCAAGACAAAGCAGATGCATGTAATCGAATACTGTATTCGAAACAATATTAAATGGAAGAGCCCTAATCGAACAATCTACCTTGTGATGATCAGAATCAAGTTTCTCTAAATACTCTTCTTGTGTACGAGGGACAAAATTAGTACCTTTGTACACCATAACACCTGCACGCACACAATAGCCCCTAAGCCAACACCTCGAGCAAGGAGCTGTAGAATTACGTGCTCGATGACCTAAAATAAAACTTCGAGCAGGTGCATCTGCGATGAAACACCTAAGTGGACTTGTCTATTTTCATTTTCAAAGAAATCTATACCATTTTCTAAAATTTCAAGCAATTCCGTCACAAATGCGTCCATGAAATCAAAAGCGTTGTCAGGTTTCTGTGAACCTTTAAAAATGCCTACAACTTCTGGAGCACTGTTGGGTATATTAGCAATACGAATTTGAATTGGCCAAAGCACATTTACACTGTTTTTATCCAGTGATGCTCCATCCGTATCAAGCTGAAGAATATCAGGGATCATATTTGCAGGAGACGCTAAAAGAATTCTCTGGATACCTTTTGCAACTCCTAAATGCAAGTATTCGCCACCTGCAAGTTGTAAAGGAACATTAGCTACGGTTGGAGTTTTCAAAATACTTCTTGGATCCACATGAATAGAAGAAAAGCAATGATGAGAACTAAGGACTCGCAAAATAGCTTTTGCTTGCACATGAGTCATATTAGTCTCTGTAAACGCTGCTGCAAGCTTATTTTCAAAATTTCCCAAATTATCATGAAACGAATCATCAGATGCGACTGAAGAAAAAGTCGCTGATTCCGAATCGTCATCATGAACTTGATCTACAGCAATAGGAGGCTCAACTGGATCTACGTTGCCATCATCTGACATCTCACTCACTAATCGCTCATCATGATTATCATTCATAGAACACACATTATGATTATCACTCACACAACTAAGAATATCATTCTCATAGTTCATTTCAACCATATCTTCATGAAAGGAGTCCGAAGGAACTTCCAAATTATGATATACGCTACTGGAAGAAACATCACTAAAAGCTCGATCAACTAATTCTTCACTATGAGCTTTATCAATTACACGAAGCCTACGTGCTCTATAAGCAGAACTACATTCTCCTAATGGTTTGCGAGAGCGAAAATTCTTCATCTTATACATTATAAGTTATGAGTACAAAATAACTTAACGTTGCAGAAATTGCCTTAACACCAGAAGAATTAGAAAGCAGAAATAGCTGGATCACCAGGAAACTCCGCAGGATTGAGAATCGTCCAGGAAACGAAGCCAAATGAGATCTTGACAAAATTATCTGAAAAACACAAAGAAAAATTAGTCTTATATCGATCACATTTAAAAATTATACTAATAAATACACCATAAAACAAGTACATATGATGTTTCTATTCTGATCAGAAAAGCCGGGTGGAGGTTCACAGTCGAACATAGGAACCGAATACAGCTTAAGAAAAACTGCCAAGGTAGTTATTTTCAAGATCACTTCCATATCATTAATACTAAGTTTCAGATCTTTAGATAATAAACAACTTGGATTTTATTGTCAGAATATTATTCAAGACAAATATATTGACAATGAAATCCAAGTTATTTATCAGCTAGAGATCTGAAACTTCTTATAAAAGATATAAAAGTGATTATGAATATAACTACCTTGGCACTTTTTATTCAAATATATTTTTTAACAGTCTGTTAGTTAATTCACGGTCGCCCAGTGAAAAGCCGGGTGTAGATCTACAGGTGAACATAGGAACCGAATACAGCTTAAGAAAAACTGCCAAGGTAGTTATTTTCAAGATCACTTTTATATCATTAATACTAAGTTTCAGACCTCTAGGTAATAAACAACTTGGATTTTATTGTCAGAATATTATTCAAGACAAATATATTGACAATGAAATCCAAGTTATTTATCAGCTAGAGATCTGAAACTTCTTATAAATGATATAAAAGTGATTATGAAAATAACTACCTTGGCACTTTTTATTCAAATATATTTTTTAACAGTCTGATAGTTAATTCACGGTCGTCCAGTGAAAAGCCGGGTGTAGATCTGCAGATGAACATGTAGACACGAATAAACTAAATGAAAATTTTCATGGTAGATTGCTTTCAAATCATTGTTATAGTATTGGTATCAATTTTCAGACCCCTATATAAATAATAATATGAATTTTGTTGTAAACATTCTTTGAGAAAGAATGTTTTATAATTAGATAATTTTGTATATAGAGGACTACCAATTCAAAGCAATACTATAACAATGATTTGAAAATAATTTTACTTTTTGTAAAACTTCAAGTTTAAATCAAGTTCACTCGTAGATTGACTGCTTAGAAAGCTATCCATGAAACGACTGAGAAATTATTGGCAAGAATCTGAAATGAGGATCTATAATTTTAATCAACTTATTGCATTAGTTTTAACTGTATTTAGAATGCTATCAAATTTTAGTTTGTACCTATCGCAAACTGCTTTATGAAGAGGCACTGTCGAAGGTGTTGGTGTTCTTTGCCAGATATAAATGGTAGCTCCCTATCCTGATGAAATGGCCAAGTAATTCTTGATAACTGTATAAAAACAAACATGCATTAAAGCTTATTCTTGATACATTGATTAGAAATATATTTATTTTTTAAATTGGATAGCGGTGAGGATGCTGAAAGTCAGATTGTTCATATTTAAGTTAAAAGTAATACACATCAGTTTATGTATCTATAGAATTATGTAACGATTCACTTTACCTTGACGAAGGATGATTATTATCTTGTTGAAAATGTTAAATTCCTTGAACGCACTATCAGCATGAATGGCTCATGGATGGCAGGTGGATGATAGGTAGATGGCCCGTAAACACTTTTGAAGTGGCTCTTTCGAAGTTGCTCGGCAGGATGAAAAGAGTTAACCAAGGAATTAGAAAAGTTATAAATAATTTATAATAATAATAAAAAATGAAATAAGAAAGCAAATTGTTAAAGAATTTAATTGAAGTATACGTTAAAAAGATATTAATAGAGAATAAAAAGAGTAAAAGAAGCTAATAGGAAGCGTAATGACAATAGAAAGAAGCTAATAGAAAAAATAATTAGAATAGTCCAGGAATTCGTTGAAAGATGAAACTGCTTCTGGCCCTGCTCTCTTCCAGCCTCAGGTCGACGAAGCTGAGGGTTGTGCAGGTTCCTCAGAAGATCTCTCTCTCTTTCGGTTGAGTGGATCTGTCAAAGTAACCCCAAGCATAACAAACTTTTAACGAGCTCGCGTATTTTTCTCGCATATATAGGTATTAAAATTAACACCTTCTTGTAATTTAATTAACAAGAAGTAGGATAGGCATATTTATTTTGAGGTTAAGTGAAACATTTATTTGAAGGTCTACCGCAAAATAACTTGATTAATAAATATTATACTTACATACCAAATGGTCGATGTAGGTTGCACTAAACTATTTTTGCACTACTTAATGAATAATTATTTTGAAAAAAACTATTATTCATCAGCCGTTCAGGCAATAATCAGCAAAGGTATGAAAATGTCGGAATCACAGTGATTGGACCAATTCAAAATATCGCGAATTTCCGTCCATACTTCGTTAAATTTCATTTAATGTAAAATTGTAAATATCAGTTATTATTTATGGTTTTATAAATAATTTTACAACATTACTTAATGTTTACGCGTTGAAATTTATACAAACAATATATTTAATCATATAAATTATCATATGCATGTTCTTAATTCTGACATAAAAAAGATGAAACTAATTATAAATAAAAAGCATTGTATCACATCGTTTGTATTTAATCTTAATAATATTTTATTGATAATTCTACATTTATTATACATTCGGACCTGAAAAACATTACAAATGTTGCGGCCGCCGGCGCGCGTAGCACCACGTGACAACATTATGCCAGCATCATGCGGACCTGCATGTGCGCGAATAAAATTTCGCACCTGGACAGCACAAGACAGCACGCCGTGCTCTGCAAAAAAACGCCCGCCAGATGTCCCCGCTTGATAGCACAGAGACGGCACACGGACAGCACGCCGTGCGGCACAACAAGTCTCGGTGGAGACAGCACGTGCTGTTATCTGGGTACTCAGCTTCGTGGAGTCAGACTATGCGACACTGTACTATACTCTCTCTTGCCTGTAAGAATCCGAGTAGAGCGGATGTACTGCCGACTAGGCTCTCAAGCCTCTCAATATATTATTATTTAAACCTCAAAATATTATTATTTAATCCACGCATTCTTTCCAACAAAACCGTTTATTTTGTGATATAATTTGATGAATAATCACTAACAAAAGTAAATATTAATCACACAACTATGTTTAAAAAGTAAAGAAAAATTGCATACTTGTTTGAACAGAAAACTCGGGCGAAGTTTTGTAATATTATAAATTTAGAAAGGCATATTCTTATTCCTCTTATTTCGCTATATCAAATAAAAAAATCATCTCGAAAAGTGCTACCGTTCTAGAGATAAGTGATATTTTACCGCACGTACGTATTTTGAAATTGCACGGGCCGCACGGAAGCGCAGCTGCTCTCAGTCATCCCCACGCCGCTCGGCCGACGAATTCCAGTGATCGGGATATCTTTCTTGATTTATCTTTCATTAAGCATATATCTGCCAAATATGCAGTAAACGGGAACAAAAAGTATTTGTTTATTGGCTAAAATGAAAGCAGTTTTTATATATGCAAGAATTTTTTAATTACACCGAACCTATTCCGCATACGAAAAAATGTTTATAATATAACATTTTTAAACATTTTAAAAAAATTCAAAACACTTGTTAAAGTTTAAAAATGGATTTTTCTAATTGCTCAGTGTTTTTTATAAAAAAAAGTAACTGTAAAAAATCAGGCGGTTATTTTAAACCTTTATTTAAGCAGGTACGAGCGATCAACTTTTTGCAATTTTTAAATTAACAATAATGCTGATCGAAATTAATCGGGTTAGGGTAATAATTTTAAAAAATAAAATTTTGAAATGGTAAATATTAGAAATTCAAAATTTTTAAACCAAGATTTGGAAATGAAAAAATTTATAAAGTAAAAATATTAAATTTAAATATTGCGAAAGGTTATATTTGTGGTCAAAATATTGCGCAAGGGATATTTTTATGAATTCCCAAATTCGGGTTTTCAAAATTATACCTTTTCCTAGCAATTCGTGGGATCAAAAATGAATTTTATAATGAAGACTCGTGAAGATGGAAGTAAGAAGGAGTGAGTCCGCAGGTGGTCGACAAAGGAAACGCTGCCCTAGAGGTTGTTGGAACCACTGGGTAAGAGTGAAAATTTTGAAAAATAAAAATTAGAAAATGTAAAGATTAGAAATTTTAAGAACTATGATTTTGAAATAAAACAAAAATGTTGAATTGAAATATTGCGAAAGGTTATATTTGTGGTCAAAATATTGCGCAAGGGATATTTTTATGAATTCCCAAATTCGGGTTTTCAAAATTATACCTTTTCCTAGCAATTCGTGGGATCAAAAATGAATTTTATAATGAAGACTCGTGAAGATGGAAGTAAGAAGGAGTGAGTCCTCAGGTGGTCGACAAAGGAAACGCTGCCGTAGAGGTTGTTGGAACCACTGGGTAAGAGTGAAAATTTTGAAAAATAAAAATTAGAAAATGTAAAGATTAGAAATTTTAAGAACTATGATTTTGAAATAAAACAAAAATGTTGAATTGAAATATTGCGAAAGGTGGTGTTTGCAGTTAAAATATTGCAAAAGCGATATTTTTAGAAATTTCTAAATTTATGTTTTTTAATTAATACCTTTCCAATATTCTGGGAATTAAAATGTTACCTTTCGTTATAAAATTAACTTTTAAAAATGTAAAAGGTTAGGCGAGTTTAATAACAATTGGTTGATTACAACAATACTTCTATTTGTCAAAATTAAATGTGACTTGTAGCAACTAAATTACAGATGAAAAATAACTAAGATCAATCAAACAAAGTCAAGTTTATTATATATAATCACAATGAAGAAAGAGCAAAAAATTCTTTTGTTCATCAAAGGACTTATTTAACATAAAGTTAAAGTTATATAATGATCAATTAGGAACAGCTCTCAAGATACTTACTACGTAACTATGTGCTTCTCAAACTCGCCTTCGTGGCGCTACCACGCCACTTGATTGAAAGACAACAATTCATAATTCTTGCCGTATTGAGGTTTAATCCTCGGTAATAGCAAGTTGTTTTTCATTTTTTTGCGATCGATTTATTTAGATTAGCAAAAAATATATTTTTCATAATTGTATAGTAAAAACAAAAATTTATTTTATTTTAATTAAAAGAAATACTTCCATTCTATGAGTGATTTCTGACTTGATTTTTAACGTGATTTCTCACGCAAGAAATCACGCCCAAAATTCACGTGATAAGTCACGTGATTTTTCTTGCCAGGGTATGCACTTATCAAAAAAAGTACGTTGTACAAGGGGCGATTAGCTTTTTCAGACTCAATTGATGTTATGAGCACAAGTGTGAGTCGAGGGCGCCCACGGCGCGTGCTCGTGCTCAAAACATCACCCGCGCTAAAAGAGCCAATTCCCCCCCCCCCCCCTAGTTGCACAATAGATCTGCTATTTTGTGGCCCAAAATTTGAATTTTTAATTGATTGTAATACCCCCTGTCAAAGTCTATTTACCGACCGAGTCGATAGTACAAGTACTCGGTGGAAAAGTACATAAAACTCAATCAATATAATAAATCCCGCAAAACCAAGACATCGTTGCCCTTCCTCTCGGAACCATTTATTACTATGCAAAGTCTTGAATAAAAATAAAAAACGCATTTACAAATGGCATTCGGACAAAAATTAGTAGCTGCAGTATGCACATACTAAACATTTCGTTCAAATATGAGTGCATATAATCACTTAAAACTTTACACAGAGGTCGATAATTATCAGAGGAAGGACAATTATGTCCTGATTTTTCGCAATTTAAAAAATGTAGTTTTATTATCACTTAATGAGCGGAGCCAAACAACTGCTCGCTGGCTCTGGGGAAGCGAGCTTATCTATCTATCGACTGGCTGTCGCTTAAACCAGGCCTCTTCGCTCGCTGTATAGTCTTTGGTGTCTGTCCTTCTTTTTAGAATCATCTACCATTATGCAAAGTCTCAAATAAAAATATAAACGTACCCTGGTAGAAAATTGAGCAGCGAAACTGGTGAGCAGACTAGTGACTGGCCAGTGCTACTGGCCAGTATGAAGTACATTTCACTGGCTAAGAACTGCCAAGTATAATTTATACAAATCTATTATACGAATAAACAGGTATAATAAGAACAATAAAAACATATTTAATAACGATAATTATTTATAATTTCAAATCTACTTAAATCTACCGTTTACCCAAATAATTGTGATAATTTTTCAAATGTACGTGTTAAAGAGGCAAAAAAGAATAACCTAACCTAGTATGCTACGTAGTGTATACTACAGGTGATACAGGCTGTCTGCTTAGCCTATGATTATATCTTAATATATTCATATAGTAGCACAATCAGTACCTAACCATACACACATACATATAAGAGTATATACCACATATAGTATACAGGTTGTATATGTTGTCTGCTATGCTATACAGCAGAATAACAGATAACACCACAGTTCACACACAGTTCTCACATTCTCAGTCAATGTTAAAAATGATATGGTATACACTGACTCAATCATTGTTGATTAAGTGTAAATTATAAAAAAGTGTCATCTATGTGCCCAAAGTCACCAATGATGAGGTCTGCAAAGTGAATTGCACAGATATTTTTATCTCATCAGTATGCGAGCCAGTTACTGTGAATGTCCAAATCTGTCATTATCATGCTAAATCCATGATATTAAAGTTGGATGTCTGTTCTTTTGTGTAAAGACTTGTTAAATTATTTAAAAACTGACTGCCATGTCTGTTTTTACTTAAACATCTTGGTTTGGCTTTTGATCTTGAACCCTATGGCTTTGGCGGCAAAATATACAGGTGGGTCTATACATGAAAGACGAATTCATATCAGCTAGAATGAATTCAACTAAATATGTTGTTTGAACATACCAATACAAATTAAGTTGCAAAATTTCAATGCGCTAGGTATGATAGTTTTCAAATAAGAGCAAAAATAAAACTGTGAAACAAGTAGTCGAAACCAATAAAAATTTAATTTTGCTCTAATTTGTAAACTATCATAACTAGAGGACTAAAAATTTGCATCTTAATTTGTATTGGCATGTTGAAACAATATATTTAGTTGAATCCATTCTAGCTGATATGAATTCGTCTTTCATGTATAGACCCACCTGTATATTTTGCCGCCAAAGCCATAGGGTTCAAGATTAAAAGCCGAACCAAGACAGTCGAGTAAAAACTGACATGGCAGTCAGTTTTTTAATAATTTATCAAGTCTTCACACAAAAGAACAGACATTCAACTTTAATATCATGGATTTAGCATGATAATGATAGTACTTGGACATTGACAGAAACTGGCTCGCATACTGATGAGGTTGAAATATCTGTTCAAACCTCATCGTTGATTTTGAGCACATCGATGGCACTTTTTACACAGTACTTGCACTTACACAACACAAAGTCAGTCAGTACTGCATACTTGTACATACTTCATATATGAGTGTATGCATCTGTAGGGTTAGGTTAACCCTTTTAACACATACCTTTTATACTAAAAGTTTACATTTACATTGTCAAAAAACATATTTTTGATTATTTCTTTTGGTTCTAAGTCATTTTTATTAATTTCAAATGCTAAAAATAGTAAGTAACGCACAATTGTCATTAGTTCTATTTTCATGTCTGATTCCCCAGTCCTTGGCCAGTGACTGTGTCAAAAATCTGACGAAATAGGCACAGCGATTGGCGAGTCACTGCTGAACGCACTGGCCAGTTCAATCTGAACTGTGCAGTGACTGCTAATAAACTGCTGAACATTTCTACCAGGGTATTAGTAAATAACATTTGAACGAAAATTATTAGCTGCAGCGTACACATACTGCAAATTTCTTTTGAATGCCATTTTTATATGCGTTGACCGATCGACTTGAAACTTTGCTTAGAGATATAAAAGAACAAAAGGAAGGGCAACAATGTACTGCTGTTGAGTAATTTGAACAAAGAAGAAGAAGATTTATTACCATCTAAGCGTAGCTAAACAGCTATTCGTTGGCTCTGGCAAAGCGAGCTCAACGACTGTGCATATATTATGCGCATCGATCGGGCGGTCGGCTGACGACTCGTCCACGCAACCGCTTGCCGTGTGTATTTTAACGTTTGGAGCAGCGTCTCAGCCTTTGTTGATCGCAAAACGTCTTGCTTGGTTCAACTTTTTGACAATATTACACGTAAATGCAGAGCGGCAACAATGACGTGATGCAGAAGTGTTAGCTCACAAATGAAAAGTGCTCCTTCGATGCCTGTGTATGTTTTCAAGCAACCTCCGCTCAGTGCGATCTCGCTTGCGGTTTTTGGTTCATACTTAATGCAGTACAATAGTACATTACGATAGGTGTGACCTAAGTGTCCCTTTATTACACGGCGCATAGTTGGCGCCCGAGCATAGCAAGGGTGATACCGCAGCCCCGTGTAATAAAATGCTAACTTAGGCTACAAGTAATATCCTATACTATTGTATAGCATCTGCCTGCCCTAAGTCCGCTATGTCACAACTATCCAACGTAAGCAGTCAGCAACAGCTAGTGTACTGCACCGTGAGGTTAGCGCGGTTAGGGTAGAAATTAAAAAAATAAAAATTAGAAAGGGTAAAGATTAGAAATTCAAAATTTATAAATTAAGATTTTGAAATAAAAAAATGTATAAAACAAAAATTTCGAATTGAAATATTGCGAAAGGTGATATTTGTAGTTAAAATATTGTAAAAGTGATATTTTTAGGAATTTCCAAATTTAGGTTTTCAAAATTATTCCTTTACAATATTCTGGGACTTATAATTTTACCTTTCGTTATAATTCAATTCGTAATTTTTGCCTTTCAAATGTGCAGTGAAGAAAAATAAGTAAATTTCCAATTGTGTCTACTACTTTTTGAATTAAACTGATTTTTCTCCTCAGGTGTTTTAGTGATGAACTAACGGTCTTGAGATCGTAAATAACCGGTGCAGATTCTTTGACACGTAGCTTCCTTTAACATTATGTGTTATTTTAATTTCAAAATTGTTTTGACTTTATGTATAATTCCACAAAGTTTTTATCCTTTTTCATTTGATAGATAAAATTGTTTATAATCAATTATAATGTTCTCTCTATCTTTTTCTCGTATAGCTATAATTGTTAAACTAAGATCTAAGAATCTTTGAAACTAACTAGTTTTATAAACCGCCCAAAAAAAGAGGTCAAGATATTATATAATACTAATTAAATCTTACATTTGAACTTGATTATTGCCTTTGTACTGCAGTTAACGTGCGCATTGAAAAATGCTTTTTAAGTTTTTTATGTTTTTCTCAGAATCTACTCCATGAAATGCCTCAAAATTAAAGTGACGTATATTTCTAATAATCTTTATTAATTATGTTTTTTAGAAAGATTCACGATTTAGTTTTCGAGTTAAAACGGTTTCCAAAAATATCACTTTCTTAGAAAAAACTTAAAATTAAAAAATCGCTATTAAAAAAAACACGTCTACAAAATGTAAAAACGGACTGGTTTTCATAATAATATAGTGAAAACAAAGAAAATGAAATTTGGTGGATTGAAGTCAACTAAATACAAGTTGAGTTACAGATGATACGTACGAACACACACACACACTATCTAATAATGTTAAACTTTTAATATATTTTGATATTCACTATCCATTCTTTTAACATTTTAATTTTCTGTTCAGTTCAAAGCTAGTCAATAATTTGTCCATTAGTCTTCATACAGTGATTTTTAAAATATCCGTTTAAATAGTTAATATTGGAAAATTTGCTATTGCTATTGAAACATTTTGTTGATGAATTTTAGACTCAAAGTCATAAATTTTGCGAGATCTGTCACAGCTAAATAGGCTATCAAGATATCGTGAAGCCCTAATTAGACTGAATTAGAGGTACAAGTTAAACAGAATTATACATTTAAAGGCAGAAAGAAGTTAGAAGATAATAAATTAACTTTTCAACCTTTAATGACTTTAAACGTTACAATACACTTCAAATGTAAAAGACAAACAATAAAAACACAATTTACCTGCTGAAGCTCAAAATGTCCTACATATTCCAACGTTAACGAAGGATACAAGTTTTAATACTTTCACTATAGTGAGCCAGAATTTTCGGCAGCAGCTTTCACTTCAATAAAAAATACTTGCTTCTAAAATATTCTAAAAATTCTGTAGTTTAACTACGAGAAAAATATTTAATTTTCTAAGGACTATAGGGAAGATGTGTCATACCCTTAGATACTTTGGAAGTAACTTACAATTGACGCTATGAAAATTGGAATTCGATAACATAAATTTTCCGCAATAAAAAGATAGGTGATCTTATTCTCTTTCAGGTACATATCAAGCAATTTACTTTAATTAAATTTTCTGGTAACTCTATTAAAAAAACGCTATAGAAAAAACGCGCCCAAAAAATGTAAAAACAAATTATTTTTCCACTGTGTACTAGTGAAAAGAAAAAAAAAATGAAAATTGGTAGGTTCAAATTATCTGAGTCAAAGCTAAGATACAGGCGTATACAAACAGACCAAACACACACATAAATCCGTACGGACATTTTCCAAAAATACTATTTTTCGACTAAAAATGCATCAAAACACACTTCCTACATGTTTTTACACAAACTCTAAAATAAGTATTACAAGGCTTCCTAGGGAAGGAAGCAAATTTATAAAACAAAAACGTTAAATTGAAATATTTTGAAAGAGATCATTTTGGTTGAATTATTGGATAAAGGATTTTTTAAGTAATTTTAAAATTAAGTTTTATAAAACTATTCCTTTCTAATAATTTAGAACTTTAATTTTTAATTTTCGTTATAAATTAATTCGTCATTTTCTTCTTTTAAATGTTTATTTTTTAAATTTGTTATATAAGTATATTGGATTGTAGTGCTCCCAACGGCACATTGTATAACTTAAATTTGCCATCGGGGCGCTACCGTGTTCCTTGGTCTATAACTCCTGCTAGCAATTTTACCATTTTCGTTCGTAAACTTATTAAATAATTAGGGTTGTTTTCACTAACAATGAAGAATGAAATTAAATGTAAAACCATAAAAACTTGTAATTATATGTTATAAGTTTTGCATATTATACGTTCATATATTTTGAGTTAACTGTATTTTGTGAATAAGAATTTAATTAATGCAGTGTAACCTTTTAACTTCAAAAATTCCTCATTCATAGCCCTATACATGAATATTTAGAAGACTTGGTAGATCTCAAAAAACACCTTGAGTTTTTCACAAATATTGAATTTTAAACGCCAACATTTAAAATTTAATATTTGAATTTAAATGGTAAAGACCCTGGTAGAAACGGAATCCTAGTAACTAGCAAGTTCTTAGGGTCTCAATCTAAGAAATTGGCAGTTTTACTTGCCAGTTTTTGTTACAAAACGTAACGCCTTTTTCTTAGATTGAGTATGCTTAATAGTAACTTCACGCCTCACGCCTTCCAGGAGGCGAAATTCGTATGACACGCACCTTACCCTACTGAAAAAAAGCAGATGACAATAAACTGATTAATTATTAGTTGATAATCTGCTGATAATCATATCAAAACGTCAGCTGATTATCAGGTGATATCAGCTGAATATTTTTATTAAAGCTGATAGTTACAAAAATGCGTTTGTATGAAATTAAATGTTAATGATAATTAGCTGATTATCAGGTGATAATCATCAAACATTTTTCAACCTTTAGTATATTTTTTCGAAGTTGATTTTAATTGATAAAATTTATAAAATTCACATAATGAGGGCCAATACTGTTTTACCATCCAGATGATAACACCAAAACACTGGCTGTAAGCTACAAAATTTCCATTTTTTAATAATTTGATCTAAACAAAACATTTTTTAAATGTTGAAAAATAAAAATTCTGTAGCTCACTGCCAGTGTTTTTGTAACTATCAGCTTTAATAAAAATATTTAGCTGATATCACCTGATAATCAGCTGACGTTTTGGCATGATTATCAGCAGATTATCAGCTGATTATCAAGTAATAATCAGTTGATTGTCATCTGCTTTTTTCAGTAGGGTAGCCATTTGAGCCATGCGAACGTTGTTATACGATGTGCACAAACTGTGTTATTTGCTGAAATGAATATCATTATTTACTTAACGCCTAAATACTGACAGTTATTTATTGTATCCCACTCAAATTTGTTAAATTATCAATACCTATAAAAAGAATATTTCTATCTCATTAAAAATGGGTAGTTACTGACAATTTTCAGTCATGTAAAATGTGAACAGTTTTATATATTTTAACTACCTAGTTCTTAGGTGTTTACCCACTTTAAATCGGACTTTTTCTACTAAGGGAGTTTAATAAAATACAATCCTATTTAGTTTTACACTTATTAAATTTTGAGATTTGGTTTGTAACAATTTATTATACGCCATAAAATTAATCCTCTCTTAAAAAAGTGATGACCGTCACAAATTGTCAAAAATCGTGCAAGGTTGCCATTCGGTTGTTACCGCCGCGGGTATATATACGGTTAGGATAACACCAACATTTAGAATTCAATATTTAAATTTAATGGTAAAGAGTTTAATAAAAAAACAATTGCATTTAGTTTTATATCAAATTTTAATATTAGGTTTTTAACAATTGTGTCGATAGGTGAAGGTGCAGCTGCAGTACAGTGGTTGTACAGTAGCATCAAGGTGGTCCAAAGCCCGATTCTTACCGACTGAGTCAATATTGTGATCGTATGGTGGAAAATCACTTAAAACTAAATAAATACAATGAATTACGCAAAACCAAGACATCGTTACCCTCCACCTTGGACTTATCTACCACTGTGCAATGTTTCGAATAAAAATATAAACGCATTAATAAATATTATTCAAACGAAAATTAGTAGCTACAGCGTGCATATGCTGGTAACTTTGTTCGAATGCCATTCTTTTATGAGTGCATATAATCAGTTGAAAGTTTACACAGAGGTAGACGATTATCAAAGGAAGGGCAATAATGTACTGACTTTGCGTAATTTGAACAAAAGAAAAGTAGCTTTACTATCACCCAAGCGGAGCCAAACAGCTGTTCGTTGGCTCTGGCCGTGGCTCTGGTGAGGTGAGCTCGACAACTGCTCGTACATTGTGCGCATCTATCTGGTGACCGGTTAGCGACATTTTCAAGTAGCCGCCTGCCGTGTGTGTTTAGGACGTTTAAAGCGGCCTCCCGGCTTTCGTTAATGGCAAAATTTCTTTTTTAGTTTGACTTTTCAGCGAGGTTAAAAGAAAGTGCAAACTGACAACGATGACGTGATGGAGTAGTGTTAGTTTATTAATGAAAAATGCTGCTGCGATGCCTCTCTGTGGCGGGTGTATTTTCAAGCAGTCTCTGATCATCGCGAACAAGACTAAAAAAGTGTTGCACGAAAATGTCAGCGACGATACGATGTGTGTGCGCGGGTGTGTGTGTGTGTGTGTATATTTGTGTCAGTTTGTCAGAAGTGCTGATAAAAATGAAAATATGCAACAGCAGCAAGTAAGTGCAGTTATCGCTTGGAGGTTATGCTTTTGTTTCTGAGTATTCCTGCTGCTGCTACTTCTATGCTCATACTCTATTTCTGGTAGCACCTATTGCAGTCTGGATGAAGAGTGACTATTGCTGCTCGTGCTAATACATTCTTCTTAAATATAGTGCACATGAGAATTCAGTATCCCTTGGAATCCACAACAGTTTGCAGCTATTCAATATTTTTTTGTATTTAGTGGAATAAAATCAATGACTATGCGTTGCGTGATCTGTTTTTAGACTTAAATCACTGTTTTTCTTCCAGGTTTCTAGTAGATTGGCGTTGCTGCTACTTCTATTACTTGAAGACGAGCCTAGAGCTGGATTCATGCTGTCTAGTAGTGCTTGTTGTTGTTTCTGGCTGTTTTCACCAACCAGAAAAGGTCCTGGAGCTCATGTTATACTGTCTAATAGTGCTGATTACCATTTATAGCTATTTCTGCTATCCAGGGACAACCCTAAATTTATGGTGTATGGTAATAATGATTAGCATTTCTAGATGCTTCAACTACCCGGAGACAACCTTGGAGCCCCATTCATTCTGACTTGTGGTGCTGGTTGGTGATTCTGGCTGCTTCAACCACCCATAGATCACCTGGAAACTCTAGAATTGTATATACAGTGCTTTTATTGTAAGTGATTAAGCTGCTCATACTCGTTTTACTGTAACAGTTTCATGTATTGCTCCTGCTATCACAAGTGTAGCTTCTATTACAATTGCTCGTCAAAACCTAGTGCTGGTGCTCGTGCTGATACTGTTGTTTTGTTGCTGCTACACGTCATCCAGGGTCATCCAGGGTCTACTGCAGGTGTTCATCTGACGTCATTAAATGATGTTAAATGACGTCATTTGAAGCTAGAGTTTGGTACCTTTAATGACGTCATTATTTTTAACAGGTTATACTTCTAAATACTTATACTCTTAATTACTTCAAATTTGATAAAATGGTTGCGTATATAGGTGCTATCATCCGGATAGTTGTACGGAAAATAGGGGCTAACGCCAAAGAAATATTGTTTTTTAATTTTTTGTTGTTTAGTAAAATTATTAAAAATTGTTAATTTCTTGGAAATTTATGGATATCTTCATTTTTAGCAAAAGATACTGGGACCCATACAGGAAATTTTGCACTATAAAAAGGTATCTCCATGAATTTTTTGGTAGTCGTAGTCCGGATTGAACTCTTACTTTCACCAATATTAAGGTTTAAATGGCTTATGAAATGGGTATATCATAAGTATATATGAGGGTATTTTTATTCAAAAGGTGATAAAATTTTACAAAAAAAAAGTATGTCCATGTCTATAGTGAAAAATGCTTTCCTGAGGAGCTGTGAATTAATTAATTTGTGCTGAAAACAACTGGTTACCTAGCATTTTGGTAAAAAGTAATTTAAAAATCTGAAAAAATTCAGGTGTATTGAAAACTGTTTCTGGAACATATTTACTATGGGTTGAAAAAGAAAAAAAATTTTTATCTTTGATTTGATAGAAAACCACCTATATATATATATATGCGAGTCTTGAGTTGAAGCGCCACCAGTCAGGCGTTCAGCTGTCGAGGACTCCCTGGCAAGGCTGGGTGGCTGGGGAATCGGTATGAAGAAGGTAAAGTTGGCCCGGCCAATTCACTTCTTGAGGGGGGCTGTACCGGTCGGGAATAGCGCCCGTAAGAGCTCGTCGGTGCGAGTACAGGGTAGTGCGTCGTTGGCTCAGTGGTTAGAGCACGCGTCTTGAGATCTTGGAACGTGGGGTCAAATCCTCCTCGTCGCTTTACTTTTGTGTGAATTAGTTCCCGGAGACCCCGTTACAATATACATACACGTGTATTTGAATTTCCATTCGGGTAGTAACACCTGTAGAGGTACTCTTTTTTTATATTATTATTTTGCTTTTAAGGACTTTTCGTAAATGAACAGATAATCATTAAAATTTGGTGCAGAGATATGTACAAAGATGTGTGCAGGAAACTGTAGATACCTATGTACGGATCTATACACATTTTTTAGTAAGGGCTCTCTCTCTCTCTCTCTCTCTCTCTCTCTCTCTCTCTCTTTGTCCGATAGCTATTACTGTTAAACTAAGCTCAAAGAGACAGCATCCTCCTTTCGATATTCCTATACCCTGTTTACCAACCTGTATATTCGAAAATAGTGTGTTAGTTCTATTAGTTGATATATCTCTGCCATTATATGTTTCATTATTAATGAATGTATTAATTACATTCTTATGCTATCGTTTCTTCTCTACTAAGCATTAGATATTTTAACTCGTTTTTTTTTGTTTTTTGTTGTAAGGAAATGTAACAGTTTTCCTATCTCAACATTCTTCTATTAACGACGCTGAAATTTCTCTGGGTCTGCTCCATTAAATGACTTGAAACTAAAGTTGTCCATTGTTCTAATAACCTTTAATACCCTGTTAAAAAAAATCTCATTAAGTGATGTTATTAAATGACTTTATTGGAACAAAAAATAACGTTATTTTATGACGTCATTTTCTGAATATTTTGTTCCAATTTGTGACACGTCTAATCACGCCATTTAATGACGTCATTTTATAACGTCATTTAATAACGTCATTAAATGACGTAATTTTTTTCAACAGGGTAATCATAATTTTTTTTTTTTGATTCAACGTTTAGTTTCCGAGTTGTAATGGTTAGGATAGTTGCAGGATGCATCTAAAATCGCTAGTAATCAAAAAATCCCCATGAAAAACGCACAAGCGTAACTAGAAATCTTATTTTTCATGAATTGGTAAAAGAATCAGGATAAAAGCGCCTAAGTAAATTAAAATCCATAAAATAAAAGCTAAGATCCTATCGATGCAGTTTTCAGTTATACAGAGTATAGAGAATAAGAAAAAAGATACTGGAGTTTCAAAGATTATTTACTTATTTATTCCAGAAAATGTACAAGGTATGAGGTTCATACCTGTAATCCTGCAGAGGTACACGTAGGTACCTGTTGGCAGGCCTGGTTATAGAAAGAAAATACAAAAATAATTCTTAAAATTAAAACTTAAAACTATTTATATATTGTTATTTAAATACATTCACTTAGTTCATTCTAACAAGATTTGTTGCGAACGCGCCAACAATAACAATTTTATAATTCTAGACCTTAACAGTTACATTTTATCCACGCTTTAATAAGTTTCTTATGCGAGTATTTTTCTATATTCAACGCTTTTAGATCACTTGGAAGCTAATTGAAAACATTAATTGCTTTCATGAAGCTATTTTTATTACTAATCCTTTTTTTTGTTTTAGGTATAATAATACTTTTGTTTCTCGTAACACTATCTGATGCTAAATATTTGTCTTTCAGATCATTGTAACGTGATTTCAGAGATTCTAGGGCGAAAAGTTGTCCTATATTTAATGGATTATCATTTACTAGGAAATTATTTTTATTGACAATTTTACGATTTTGTTCTGGTGCTTTTGTAATCTGACTCGACAATTACTATATGCTCCACCTCAAGCTATTATACCATAGCTTATTACGCTATGAAAGAAAGCGTAATAGATCATTCTGAGTGTATCTGTGTGCATGTATTTAGAAATTTTATAAAAAATATATACTAGGTATTTAGTTTTATCAATTATATATTGAATATGGCTATCCCACTTTAGGTTGCTGTCAAAAACAATCCCTAAATATTTAATATTTTCTATTCTGGTTACATTTTTATCAAAAATTTTTACATTTATTTGAGCTGGAACACTCCTAACACTACTTTCAAATGTCATGCACACAGTTTTTCCTACATTTAATGACATTTTCTTTACAGCCAGCCACTCAGCTATCACAGATAAAAACAGATATTATAGCAGTATCGTCAGCATACGAAATTATTGACTCAGAAGGAATATATTAAAGGAAACTCCTTTAATATATCGTTAATGCATATAATGAAAAGCAGCGGTCCCAAGATCGTTCCTTCAGGGACACCAGTGTTAACTACTAAGCTATCACTCTCAGTACCATCTATTTTGATTACTTGGTGTCTACTAGTTAGATAGCTGGATAGGAGATCCAACGCTTGACCCCTGATTCCAATACGATATAATTTTGCAAGTAGTATTCTGTGATCAACAGTGTCAAACGCTTTCGCCAAGTCTAGGAAAGTTAATTATCGTAGATATGCTCTTATCAACATTGTTATACAGTACGTTAGTTATATAATAGTTATATATAATTCAGCGCATCTTTAGTATCAATCCCTCTCATTAAGCCAAATTGTTGCTTTGATATAATATTGCATTGTTAACAAAATCATGTATTCTATTGTATATAATTCGCTCAAAAATTTTTGCAACATTTGATATGAGAGAGATAGGTCGATAGTTCGTTATTTTGTTTTTTTCGCCTGATTTATAGACAGGCACTACTTCGGCCCTTTTTAGGGCATCCGGCCATATCGCTTTTTCAATACACTTGTTGAAAGTATGGGTCAGAGGATCTGCCATATAGTTACATAGCAGTTTCAAAGTCTTGGCGTTTATTTTGTCAACTCCCCTATTTTTCAGTTTCAGTGTGTTGATTATGCTTATTATTTCCGCATTACTTGTTGACTTCATAAAAATCGAAAAAGGATTCATGGCCGGGAGCTTATGTTCACCATTTACTAGTTTAACGATACTTGCACTCAGATTCCTACCTATTTTTCAAAAAAAATGATTCATGTTTTGTGCAATTTGGAATTTGTCCGTAATTTTTTGGTTATTTATCTTTATATGATTTATGGCATCATTTAAATTTTTCACTTTCCCGATTTTCGTATTTATTATTTCCCAAAGTTTTTTTGGGTTATTGGAATTTTTTTTGTACAAGATTTAATTCATATTTTATTTTGGCATCAGTAATAACCTTATCCAAAACTTTAACATATGTCTTATACTCTGCTTTTAGTTGTTCATTTCGCACATCTTGTTGCCATAAATTATATAAAAATTCTTTTGTCTCACATGACCTGATTATTCCATCAGTGATCCAGTTTTTCCTACCAGTGTGCCTTTTTGCACTTCTCTTTGTTTTCGATAGTTCAACGCATAGTTTGATCTCATCTAACAGTTTCTCAACGGCCAAATTCGGATCAGTTATCGACAATATTTCATTCCAGTTCTTATAGTTAGCAGTATTTATTAATTTTTTGTAGTTTAAGAATACACATGGTTCTCTAGTTACTGATTTCAACTTATTTACAGCAATAAATATCGGATAATGATCTGTTATATCAAGTGTAAGCTTGTATATGCATGAGTTTATGTTATGTGATTTAATGAAAATATTGTCAATACATGACCCCTTAGCTCTACCGATAGGTGGTTTTGTAATACCCAGAAAACCAGGAACATATCCTTTATCCAGAAAATTACACAGGAAATCTTGACTATAATGATCACAGTTAAGTAGGTCAATATTAAAATCACCTATCACTAAGTGATTTTTTACATTTTTCTTATAAACTAAATACTTATTAAGGTCTAGTATAAACTCCGGTTTCGGTATCCCGTGTGATCTATACAACACTGATATTTCAAGACCGCTTTTATCATTTAAAGTTATCCTAGTATTTATTATCCTAATTCTTCCAGCTTCTACAACTTCGGTATTTTGGACTAGATTGTTATTGACAAAAACGATGACTCCATCATTTTTGTTTATCCTACTTTCGTTATAATACGTTTTATATTCGTAATCAGGACCATTCAGTTGATACATTTTATAATTAATTTGTTCAAAAGCTTCAGAACATATCACGATCGCTGGTTTGATAGTTAGACGTTCTATTAAGATTTTGAGTTTATCAAAATTTGCTTTCATACTTCGAATATTAATATGCATGATAAAGTCTTTTTTATTGTTTATAGATTTATTACAATTTTCTATATTTCAAATAAATAATCAAAATTATCCATTTTTACCTATTTTTAATCCTGTTTTTTTCACTCTTGTTGCTCGGTGTCGATACAGAGGAATGCGGCTTCAGATGGTTTGGTGGTATTTGTTGATCTCGCTTTGTGAGAGGTCTTCGGTTGAGTTCAGTTTCTTGCCTTGTTTTGTTACGTAGTGTTCCATTTTCCTGTTGTTCATTAGCTACGATGTTATTACCATTTGTAGGTACATTACGCCTATTTGCTAATTCCAAGTTGTAGTAGATCAGTACCGTTGCTGGTTAAGTAGGTTTTATCGAATAATCGATAGAGTCAATATATCTATCAATTTTCTTTTTTAAAATGCTGCAAAGCATCGGGTCATAGGTGTTATGATTTGTGTCTAATTTTGAGTTGAATTTTGCATTACTAAAGTAACAGTTTATGCACCTGGCATAATTTTTATCACAATCACAAGTATTGTGCTTTCCGGAACATTTCAAACACAGAATCTCATTTTGACATTTCTTGGCATTGTGTCCAAATCTACCGCACTTGAAACAAGGACAGATCTTGACCAAATCATAGGCTTTACATTGCTGATATCCAACAAAGATTTTGTTATTACTTTCTCGTACATGCTTGTAGATTTCAGCTGGGACTTCCATTATGACCGTACTCAAGCTGGTATGATTATTCTTGTACATGTGTATAGCTTGGCCTCGTTTTTCAAAATGACTGAAGTTCCTTTCATTGATGTCCTTCTCGATATCCGTGATTTCCATGTTTGAGTGATTATCAATACCTACTATCTTGATCTTCGGATTTATTAGTTCATTCTTCATGATATTACATTGGTCCATCAACTTTCCTTTTAGCACTCTCTCTGTCAATTCCGCACTATTATCATTAAGACAGCTTATAATGACTTCTTCGTTTTTATTGACATAGATGTTTTTTGTTTGGATATTTTTTTCAGCTGTGAGGCATTCAATAACAGTCTTCATGACATCAATACTGCTATCACTGTTTTTCCTTACGGATATTTTAGGAACTTTTTTTTGGGTTGGTCTTGGGTACTTTATAACATCTGAGTACGCAAGGAAATTGCTATCCGTTTTGCTACGGCTGTTTTGCAATTTTTCTTTCAAGAGGTCATTTTTCTCTGTCAGTTCACTCACTAACCTTTTCAACAACATATTCTTGGTTTTCAGCAGTTTAAGATCACTTTCTTCAATGGATTCATTTTCTAGCTGGTCTTGAGTGCTGTTACTAGTCTCAGCTAAGAAGGTCACTCCTCACCTCTTCTGATTCTTTTAATTTAATCTGAGCTATCAAAATTGCTGCTGACTCACTCAGAGGTTTATAAAATCAGGTAGTTTCAAATATTTAAAAATATTAAATCTTTGGAACTACCTGATTTTATAAACACCCCAAAGAAAGTGATCAAGATACTATATAATGCTAACTAAATTCAATTTTTACTTCATTTATAACGTCCCATACAAAAATGACTTTTCGAAATGACTTAAAATTGCAGTATTCAAACATTTTAATAACTTTCAATAATCATGTTTTTTTTGAGAGGCTCGACATTCAGTTTTCAAGTTAAAATGATTTGAAAAATTACACTATATAGCGTATGATAAAAAAACGACGAATAATAATATGAATTCTCCGCTTTAAAAATATAAGTAATTTGTTATCTTTCATATACATATTGAGCAATTCATTTTTATCAACCTATTTAATAACTCTATTAGTAAACAAAACTGAGCAGAAACTGAAATACAGGTGTATACGAACAAACACTATTTTTCGACAAGAAATGCATGGAAATACAGTTCCTAGAATTTTTTACACGAATTCTAAAAATTACCATTATAAGGCTTTCTTAATAAGGAAGCAATTTAGAGAATTTCGATTTTTCATATGGTTATTACTGTAATTTGGGGGCACAAAAATATGTCTAAAATTTTTTTTAGAGTTAATTGGACGAAAAAAAAATGTTTGCCTAAATTAAAAAAAGTTGTTGACGTAGAATAGCCCATGTATACGTATATACACACATATATACACACGCGCGCGCGCGTCGGCCATATAGTGTCACCTACCAAGGAGAAAGTAGGGGTGGGGGTTAACATTTTGAAGATTAAAGATTTGAAATGAGTAAATTACGCGTTAATGTTTAATAAAACGTAAGATTTATAGAAAAATAAATTTTAAATTCAAGCTTTATAAATAAAATACTATGAACGTGTGCTTTTCTATTTTGTAATATTTTAATTTGATATTTTCTTTTTAGAAATTGTATGTATAAAAATTTCGTTTCAAAATTTTTGCCTTTCGCAATTTGACACTTTCCAATTTTAATTTTTTTAATTTTTACCCTTGTCCAGCAATCAGTGCGTGTCATTAATACTCCAGGATGCTTTCCAATAAAGTGCGTGGCCAATCGCTATTCACTATTGAGTGAGAAACTGTTGATGGAGAGGCGCACTGTCTTCTACTTGGCCTGTAAAAGTAAAGGAGAAAGAGATTGGGCCATGCGCTGACGATCAACGCTGCTAAAGTAAAAGGTTTAAGCGCATTTGCGAGCCATCTCAGCAATCAGTTAGTCTGCTTTATTCAAGAAGTCAAAAGCGAGTGTAAAACCGTTTTAAATAAAGTAAGTGCAATAAAAAAAATTGACGACAGAAGAAAACAGAGAGAGCATAAGGCAGAATTAGAAAAAGAAAAAGCCAGTAATCTGTTATCTAATATTGAAAGTAAAATTACTATTGTAAGATATATATATATATATATATATATATATATATATATATATATATATATATATATATATATNAGCTAAGAAGGTCACTCCTCACCTCTTCTGATTCTTTTAATTTAATCTGAGCTATCAAAATTGCTGCTGACTCACTCAGAGGTTCCTCTACAATTTTTGAGGTTATATTTTGCTCGCTGTGTTCCGAGCAAACTATGAGGTTATTTCCAATAAATTTATAGTTTTCATTCTTATGCCTCAGACAGCTAAAATGAGATACCTCATCACAAATTACACAAACTGCTGTTGCTGCTGGTTTTTGTTTGCAACATGCAAAATTACCGCGACACTTATCAGGAGGCTTATCTCCACGCGGCACCATATTGGAATATTGTATATATATATGTATATATATAAGGAATTGTGTTCAAGTATACTTTGCATTTTTTAACATTGCTGTAAATATAGTCTGTAAATTGTACGAACGAAGTCTTCACCAAAAAAATTCTTATATTTCTTCAAACAGTTTTTACTAATAGTAACTTGTTAATAATTAGAAACCAAGCAAAAAATAAAGGTAATTGCTTAGGTAACATAATTGTACATGCTTCATAAAATATGTGAAAAATTTTTTTATTGTTTTCTATTAATCCTATGGCTATTGCCGTTTCAGTAAAGATTGAATATATTTTATTTTCAAATTTTTTCAAATCATTGAACGATGTTGAACCTCTAACTCTCTGTAATATTAACTTCAAATGAAACAACTCACGTTCGTTGGGAATCACACAAACTAATCTTCCTAAAGTATTTGAATAGTTTTTACGTTTAATCTACTTTTTTTTCGTAAAACTATAATGCTCTGGTATCTCACAATATAATAACTTTTTAGCATAATCATCTGTTCTATTTAGTTTAAACCATGCTGTTAAAGTTGTCTCATGATTACGAGAATCAAATTTTTTGTTGATTCTCTAAATGAACAGCTAATTTAATTACACTATGAGAATGAGCGCAAAAAGGTAATTCTACAATACGCTAAGCAGTTTCCATTGGGCCTATATATCTACAATCTATGTATTCTGTAATTTCATTAAATATTATTGTGTTTTCATTATTTTTTTATTCATTTTAAAATAAGCTTGATTGTGTCCTTTGTGTAAATATTTATATAAATTTTTGATACTCATAATTGATGCACAGTATTCAACATTAATATGGCGATTGTATTTTCTTAGAAGTGTTGGATTATACGGAACAACCATAGAATTATCAACTTTTATAGTTTTTCCATAAAGTCTTTGTAACAAGTTTTTATGGTTTCATTATAACACAAAGTGTTTTTTGAATAAGGACCATGTAACATATGCTTAAATACTAATTCTTGTAATATTACATCACTATCATCAGGAATTTCAGCTGAAATACATTTATGAATTTTTTCAGAATTTGTCAATTTTGACTTATGGTCCAATACTAATAACAAATATGCATGAGGAAGACCTCTTTTTTGAAATTCAATCACATACACATAATCAATAATTTTTCCAAAACTTCTTCCACTCCGAATATCAGCAAGCATTGCTCAAAATTTATAATGAAATAATCTAACAGTAATTATTGCAATATCATTGCATGAAGTTCCCGGAGGAAATTTTTTTAACTCAGGCCATTTGGATTAGCTGTTATTGTTACAAATATATCAGGCTGATGGTAAAACCTAAAACTAAAACCTAAAACCTAAAAATTACCTAATTTTTCGTTATTTTCAAAATTTGCATTATTGTTGAGAGCACTTTTCGATACATGATCTACAAGGCCTCGGTAACATTCCACACGTAATTTTTTTTATTATATTTCAAAAAATTGAGTCTACAGTATTCTATAATAACATAAGCTTGAATAATATGTTGTTGAGTTAATCTTCTACAATATAAAATAGGGCTAAATTTCGACATAGGCCTATAAGCTAATCGATAAGAGTAATATTGTAACGTAGATAAATTTTTATCATTATTTTGATTTTGTTTGAATATAGAATTCCATTCTATATCTCCGTAAGGAAACATGATAAGGAAAATCATATGATCTAAATGAAAAGATAATTTATTCAGAATAGAAGTTGGACCCATTTCTTTTGGAGGATTTTTTGGATAAACACATAGATCGTAATCTAATGGAATGTCTCCATTTTTTAAAACAATTAGTGCTGCATATTCAGAGGTGGGAGGTTTATTATATGGTTTATACTAACTTTCTATTAATTGTACTTATGGTGTTTGTATGACGTTCCAATACATAAAAAGAAAATTTCAGTTGTCTACCAATAAACAAAGTGAAACGGGAATAGCAAGTTAAATAGTAATTATCTTGAGAGTTGCTCCTTGCTTCATTACGATTAAATATGATAAACTTTACTTTGTTTGATTGATCTCAGTTCTTTTCTATCTGTAATTTCGTTGCGGAATATATCAAACTCACCTAACCTTTTACTTTTTCAAAAGTTAATTTTTTTTTAGAGATTTAAATCCTTTTTTGTAAATTTTTTTGAGTATTTCATATTCGACGTCGTAAAAATAAAATATAAGCATCTTTAACCCTTTGTCCACAGCTTTTTTGTAATATTTTTATCACTAACATGAAATCATTAATTGTTCTGATATACACCCCTTTTGAATTATTTCTACACCTAGACACCAAAAACCACGGTGCAAACCACATAGATCTCATCATCGGCTACCCTGTACACCGCGTTCAAATAATTTTTACACCTAAACACCAAAAACCACGGGGCGAACTACCTAGACCTAATCACCGGAAACCTTGTACACCTAGACACCGCTCTTGAATGATTTTTATACCTTAATATAAACTCTTAATTTAATAGGACGCCGCAGTAATATCTTTTTGTATGTAACCCCGCAATGATATGAGGAATGTGAGGATATGTAAAAAAGGTGGAAAAGCAATCCCCTATCATTTTTGATGCGCAGCTAACTTCACCGTCCTTTCACACTGGAGAAAAAGATAATGATTCGAGCAAATCATATACACGATTGTTTATATTATATAAATGACAGCCTTTTCTTTTTGACAACTTCTATTAAAAATCACTGATTAGCACACGAATGTAATAATATATAAAAATTACTTAGAAACAATTATGGAAAGTATCGTTTTTCTTAAAAGTAAAATCTCGGATACCAATATAGAAGTAAATAGTGTCGTGGGCGCCAAAGCTTCGTCTGCTTCTCAAACTCGCCTTCGTGGCGCTACCGCGCCACTTTATAACGTTTTCTTATTTGCAACTTTTAAAGCAAACGTGGTTAATGATTCGCGATGTGGAATTTATATAATTTTTTTTTAGAGACTGTAATAACGAATCAATTCCCGAAAATTTCTATCACCAAATAACAATTTTTGGAAATCTTTTGGATAATCGCTTAAAGGAGGTAATTTTACTTTGCCATTATGGCAACAACTTTTTTTGGAATATTCGATAAACCAAAATGAAGCATTACAATTTTGACAAATATAATCTATTTCTCCAAAATCTGAGTATTCATCTTTTAATATATAAATTTTTTTAATTTTTTGAGTTTTTCTACGTTTGTTAATTATATCTTTATTCATATTTTGTATCACATCCTTCTGTCTCTTCGCGTTCAATCTCTCTTCATTCATATTTTTGACAATATCCTTGCTTCTTTTAACTTTCGATCTTTCTTCAGTCATGTTTCGGACAATATCTTTACGTCTCTTAACTTTTAATCGTTCTTCATTCATATTATCAATAAGATAATTTTTTCTTTTTTTTTAATCTTTTTTCGTTCATATTTTTTACTATATCTTTCTGTTTTTTCAATGTTAATCTAGTTGCGTTCATATTTAACGTTTTATCTTCATTTCGCTTTTTTATTAATCGATGCATTTTCAAATTTTTCTTTAAATCATATTCTCTTTTCTTTTTTTTTAAACATGAGAGATATGCCAAATACTGTTTGCATGCAAACTGTTAAAACAATTAGAGTCCCGCCTAAACGATTTCTTCTATTTCTATGCTTTAACTTTTTTTATACACGTTTGAACTTTTTTAATAAGTTGGCTATTAGTTCTATTACCTTCTGTGTGATAGATTTCCGTAAAACATCTCTGAAGAAATTCCATGAAATGAGCAAACGCTTTTGATAAGTACGATTAAAATTGAAAAATGCCACAACAAAATATTTAAGAGCATCAATGAAACATCAAGTTTTGATGAAAATGAAACGGACATCAACATGCCCGTTTCATTTTGTTTTCTGGTGAACAACTAAATTTTTTTTATGTTTCAGAACATGATACAGACACCATAAGTACAATAAAAAGGGCATGACAAGTTACGTAGTAAGTATCTTGAGAGTTGTTTCTAATGGATCAACATATATAACTGAACTCTAAGTTAAGTAACCCCATAATTGAACAGAACAATTTTTTTGCTTTATTATGATTAAATATAATTAACTTGACTACACTTCTCACCACATAAACCTGCCTCGGGAAGACCGATACACACATATCAATATTCTTGATTACCACCGAGGGACAACATCAGATAAAAAAAAACATTTTCTCTAAAAATATTGATAATTAACTTGACTTTGTTTGATTGATCTCAGTTCTTTATCTGTTATTTCGTTGCGGAATATATCAAACTTGCCTAACCTTTTACTTTTTTAAAATTCAATTTTGTTTAGAGATGTATTTAACACGCAATTCTAATCATGATAAACGTAGATATAACGCAGCTAAATATGATGAAGTAGCTGTGGTATTTGTAGGTGAAAATAGTCAACCACCAGAAGATCTAGATGTATGTGTACATTCAAAACATAGAGCACCTAAATAATATACCGTACATTAGTAAACTTGTAAATCCTATGTCATATTCACTTATGTATCCTAGTGGAGGTTTTGGATGGATGCCCAATATGAAAAATAAAAATAACAAAAACAATATTTCAATGCGACAATTTTACTGTCATAAATTAAGCATTAGAAACGATTTTAATCCTTACTTAAATTTAGGAAAATTAACTCAACAATACATTGATGATGCTTGGGTAAAATTTGAAGGTTCACAATTTTTTTTTTAAATCAACACCAATTAATGACAGATGTATACAAACGTGTCATAAATCCCTTAAAAAGTAAAAGTAACGATGACAACGTAGAAATTAGAAAAATGGCTATATTACCTTCAACATTTTCAGGAAGTCCACGATCGTTACAACAAAACTTTTTAGATTCAATAACGATAGTTCAAAAGTATAGTAAACCAGATCTTTTTATTACTATGACATGTAACCCAAATGGAAGGAAATTAAACAAAATTTGAGAAACAAATGAATCAGCTATTGATAGACCTGATTTAGTAGCAAAAGTTTTTAATGCAAAAGTTAATGAATTATTAAATAAAATAAAAAAAAAATATATTTTGGAAAATGTATTGCATATACTTATGTAATTGAGTTTCAGAAAAGAGGTTTACCACATATGCACTTGTTGTCTTTTATTCATACAGATCATAAACTAAACAATGCAGATGATGTTGATAAACTAATAAGGGCAGAAATACCTGATGAAATGAAATATCCAAGGTTACATAATATTGTTAAGCAATCAATGATACATGGCCCTTGTGGTGAAAATAAGTTAAATTTACCATGTACGGATAGCAAAACAAAAAAATGTACCAAAAACTTTCCGAAATAGTTTAATTGGCAAACTACTTTTAATAATACAGGATGTCCCTTTGTCGACGAAGTAACAATGTGTAGGTTTGAGAGTATCAAGCTACTTTAAATAAGAACTCGGTGTTCGTTTTGCTTTATTCTTTATTCGTCGGACGTGTGACAGTGGGCTCGTCTCTCGACGTTGACAGATCGAGAGGCGAGGAAGGACTCCGGTCCGAGGTACATCTGCGAAGCCAAAGTACCTCGGAAGGTATCGCGGAGAGTGGGAGGCTAATACGCGGTGCAGATGCAGTAAATACGCTCTGGAAAAATGCCGAATATCGCCGGACGTTTTGTGACTTAATCCGACGGGCCGCTCGGCGACGTGCCGCGCGGCGTCGGTTGGGGCTTATCCGGGCCCTATCATAAAGTCCGGGCGACGGAACATTTTCCGAGCGCGTCTCGATGTCTGCTCGCCACAAATGGAAAACATATTCGTCTTAATAAAAACAATATAGCTGATAATCAATTTGTAGTTCCATACGATCCGTATTTATTGTTGAAATTTAATTGTCATATTAATGTTGAAGTATATTCAACTATTCATTGTGTCAAATATTTATTTAAATATTGCTATAAGGGACATGATTGTGCATTTATAAAAATGAATGTAAAGAAGAAAAGTTCAAATACGATGAAATAAAGCAATATTTAAATACAAGATATGTAAGCCCTCAAGAAGCAATGTATCGTCTACTATAATATGCAATGTACGTTTTATCACACGTAATTTACCGATTAGCTGTATATTTAAAAAACCGTTGCCAATTCATTGGCACGTAGTTCCTTCAACTAAATTTGTAGGTCCATTAAATAAAATATTTTTTTAATATATAGTATATCTGCTTGTTTATGAATAAGGTGGATTTTGATACATAAATTAATATATAAGTTTCGCATGGTTCATTGTCCAAAAGTTTGCAGACCCCTCTGTTTTTTTATTATAGAATACGAACGCTGCCGTCAATGTTGTGCAATGAACTTAGCCAAAACACATAAAATATCTACTTTTTCCCAAAATCTCAAGTGCAATAAGGCCTTTTTACGTCCGTAATCGAGGCACAAAAAAACGCATTTTTTTCAGTTTTCGATTTATTACTAAAAAAGTAAGTAGTCAAATCACTTGAAATTTTAACGGGATATACTTTGACACGTGGCCCATCGACATAATTTTTTTTTGCGAGGTTATGATGTTTACTTTGTGAGATATGAATTTAAAAAAAAATTTAAAAAACCTTTCTCGTTTTATCTGCCGAACAAAGCGGATGATCCCGAGGACCAAACATGGAAAAGTAGGTGATTTTATTCTCTTTCAAATGTATTTGAGCTGAATTGTTTGTAACAATGGGATGATTGAAAAAAATGCAAAATAGCGATTTTCAAAAATCAAAAAATGGCCATAAAAAATAGTTAAGAAAATGAAAAATAACTGTTTTTCAGAATTCAAAAAAAAATATGCATGTCAAATTTCATTGATATTAACGGAGTATTTCCAGAAATATTACGGTATACATACACACACACCCACGCGGGAAAGCCTGACACCCGTATGGGCCGCGTCCCCCGGGTGGCAGATGGGGGAGAGCTCGCTGGGTTATATACCTCAAAGGGTAGAGCAGATATATATGAATCCGTGGACATGGTATAATATGATCCGTGAGTAGTAAGTAAGCCGGTATGGGGAGACATAACAAATGACGTCATCACGGGCGCATCCTTATCTTATCATGTAAACAAGTAATAAAGATAAGGTGTCATGTTTCTACTTATCATGTAAACAAGTCATAAAGATAAGATAAGGTATCATGTTTGTTTATACAAACAAGTAATTAACATTATCTTTATTACATGTATAGATAATTTTAATTAATTATTTATGTAAACAAACAATACCTTGACTTAATTATTTGTTTATATTGATAAGATGAGGATACGATAGTAATGATGTCATTTGTTATGTCACACACCATGTTAGTAAATAAAAAAAATCATTTCTTACAATATATAATGGATTTTATTCGAATTATAAACAATGTAAATCCAATCACACATGTGTACACATACGTACACATACGTACACTTACGCGAGCACACACACACACACACACAATCGTATCGTCTGCTAATGCACGAGGGACACTAGCTTCCTACACTGCTCTCTCTCTCTCTCTCTCTCTCTCTCTCTCTCTCTCTCTTACTCACACGCACACACTCTTTTCTTACGCACACGATCTCTTTTTGTCCCTATCTCTCTCTCTCTCTCTCTCTCTCTCTTACTCACACGCACACATTCTTTCTTACGCACACGCTCTCTTTTTCCCCTATCTCTTTCTCTCTCACGCACAAGTTTTCCTACTCTCTCTCGCTCTCTCTCACGCACACACTCTCTCTCTCTCCTTTCTTCCTCTCTTCTTCTATCTCTCACGCACAAGCTTTCCTTCTCTCTCTTACGCACATGCTCTTCCTTTCTCCCCCTCTCTCCTACACACACGCTCTGTCTCCATCTCTCCTTCTCTCTCACGCACAAGCTTTACTTATCTCTCTCTTACACACACGCTCTCTCTCTCTCTCTCTCTCTCTTACGCACACATTCTTCCTTCTCTCTCCTTCTCTCTCACGCACAAGCTTTACTTATCTCTCTCTCTCTTATACACACGCTCTCTCTCTCTCTCTCTCTCACGCAAAAGCTTTACTTCTCTCTCTCTCTCTCTTACGCACACATTCTTCCTTTCTCTCTCTCTCTCTCTCTCTCTCTCTCTCCCTCTCTCTTACGTACACGCTCTCTCTCTTACACACACTCCTTACTCTTAATTAGTAATCTGGGCACACACACATACACACACATACACGGGTAAATATAATTAATGGTACAACTTACGCGTTCACTATACACTCACTCACATAAACACAAAATTTCACGATACGACGTCGATTGTCTCTTCTTCAGCACTCGCCTCTATCTTCACGATGACAAGCTTTCCCCTGTTAGCTATGTTGTCGGGAGATGCATGCGAGTCGAACTGACAAAATTCTTCGCCTATATCAATTTCCGTATCGACTTCATCACCCTCCGCTTCCTCCTGCTGCAACTCCGCTTCCTTCTGCTGCATCTCCGCTTCCTCCTGCTGCTCCTCTCTTTCCATAACATCTAGCATAGCAGCATCTTCATCGGCATGCACCACCTGTGTAAAGATACACATAATCAATCTATTGTGACAAACATAAGATATTTACCTTATTAACTAACTAACCTCCTGCTGCTGCACTAACTTCTCGGCTACCTCCTTCGTCTCCTCCGTCTTATCTGTTTCTACGCTGCAACACCACAGCTCTCTTTTGCTGCACATCGTACACCGTCGCGCCCTGCACTCCGTGCAGTACGTCCAGCGTGTGCGTATGGTCATACGTTTCATGACCCGCGCACACACTTCACATACATCCCCAAGCTTAGGGATGTAGAAATTGACGGGGCCGATCGAAGGTGAACCTTGCATGATGTGCAGCGTGCGTTTTATCTCTTCACGCTCCTCGTACAGCTCAGCATACGTGTCGCGGTGCTGTTGTATGAGCCGCGACGTACGCTCCATCCGTGATTTTAATAGAGCGCTCTTCTCCTCCAACTGGCGTAAAACAATACTTTTCACCGACATCCTAGTGGAACTACGATCAAGTTGGAACTGACGACTGTAGTCGAAGCAGTCATCTGTAGGGTCTAGGAGGAGAAGGAGGGCCGAAGGAGAAAAATTTAGACTTGTGTTGATTATTGTTCGATACCGCACGTGTGCTTGTACACCCGATACCCGAATGAGCTGGGTGACGCGTTGTGCAGCGAAATGCTTGACGGATACGGGATACTTTTTACGAGCGTTAGAGAGCATAACCTTTGACTCTCAAGTGCTCATCGCAGGAAGTTGATATTTTTTAGTATCCACTTGTCGTCATGAGTCTTAGCAGGCGATACCTATACAGCGGAGATAAATCAGTGTGACAAAACAACTATACGTGTTTGATACTGCTTGCTGCTCGACGAACACGGGATACTTTTTACGATTGTGTGTGTGTGTGTGTGTGTGTGTGTGAGAGAGAGAGAGAGAGAGAGAGAGAGCATGATCTTTGACTCTCGACTGCTCTAAGCGTGAACTTGATATTTTTAGTATCAACTCGACGGTAAAAGTCTTTACACTTGATACCTATGCGCGGAAAAAATGGATCAGTGTGACAAAACAACGGTTCAGAGTAATCTCAAATGTAATTAACACGTGGATTCTCGGAGCCGTATATTTGATACTGCTTGTATGAGAATCGCTATAGTCATCGCTTACACAGGAAGTCGAATGCTATTAAATGTGATAGAGCATTGCTTTCAGTCGCCTTGTATCGTGCGAGAATCGACGACGGTATCATTATTTCAGATTGTTATGCATCTTGGACCGTGAGAACGTAGGTAATATAATATCTATTAATCAGGCGATCCTCTGACCGTGTAAGTGACATTCGGCGAAATTTTGATACTCACGAATGATAAAGCTGAGGCAAAACTTATCACAGGATGTTATTTTTTGTGCTTTATACTATTGCGAGAGTCTACACATCCCCCCACTAGCAAGACGTTTTTATACTATATAAACCCTACGTTGACCTCAGGAGCTCAGTAGTCATGAGAGTAGTTGCATTAAATCAAGAGCTCGCAAGCATGTATAACGTAGCCGAGGAGTCTTTACGCAGTGTAGTGCTTCGCATCGCGGGCAATCTTCAAGCAAATAGTGTTGTTAGACGCAGGTGTACAAGAAGCTGGTGTCTACGCGTGAAACGTATGGTAGCGTGCCAATTATGCCGCGAGTTTTCACGTCTTTTACGATGCTGTGGGCCACGGAAAATTGCACAGCTTCATAGACGCATTTTTAAAAAATGCAACTTAGCTGTGCGATGCGCAGCAGAATTTTGTATGCAACAGAATTTTGCGCATTTACCTGTGTTGACGCGGTTAATGACAGCATTCGAGGAGAATAATGGTGAGTACATTTTTATTGGTTGCAATTTTTCTGCACTATATAGCGTTGTCATTAATAAAAATCAAACAGTACTTGTACTTGGCAACGAGGTAAACGGTGCCACAGCTGATAGCGTCGTCTGCTACAAGCTCTGTTTCATTCACTCGCGCACGCGCGCGCGCGCGCGCATACACGCATTCGTAACGTAGTGTCGTCTGCTCTTACCGTAGAACGCGTCGACTGCTGCGTATGACGCCTAGCGTTTTCAAGTCGTCTGCTTCAGCGCTAGGAATATTAGCTTCTTACATCTGTCATATTACATAGTATGCGATGCGTATTTCTTTATCATTACAATAATATAACGTATAATTATAAAATCAAAGAATATACATCCGCTATATTCTATGACAGTGAGGATACTTTTTTTTTAAACAACTGTTTTTCTCACTATACTTCTTGCTTTTTTTATTAAAAAAAATGTGTAATCAAATATCGGTTAATATTTTTGTTTTAATTTATTCGACATCAAAGAGATTTTAATATTCATGTGTTGTATGCATCACTACCTTCGAATACATATAACGTATATTATAAAAAGTAAGCTCTGTATTTGTAACATAAAATTGTTTTACTTTTCAGCGTTAGAAAATTTGTTAGCCGACATAACCTCTGATGAAGATGATAATAATATTACAGAATACACATCAAGTGAATATGTTGAACCTACGTCATCGGATGAAGATGAGGAGGAGGAGGAGGAGGTGGAGGAGGAAGAAAGAGAGGCAAGTGAGACGGAAGAGGAGGATGCAGCGCAAGCGCTGAATGCTGTAGCCGATGTACAGTTTGTACCGGCTGAAATGGTGGGGGTGAGCGCTGCCGATGCACATGGAGAGGAGTTGCGGGCGGAGGAGAGCGAAGCCGTAAGGGGAGAAGCAGCAGCGGTGGCTGCGGCGCCTGCAGCGGTGCGTCTTCAGGTGAATGAGGCTATGGAGGAGGAGGAGGAGGAGGATGAAGCAGTAGAGAGAGCGCAGAATGAGCACGATGCTAGAGCAGAAGAGGCTGAAGATGTACCTGTCAATAGGGATTCTCAGCGCATGGTTAATGTTGACCACCTTCTTGCCACATGTATAGAGCCAACAGCTGCTGCTAATAATATTCTACAGCGCTTGATGGAACGAGCAGCTGATGAAAGCGAGAATATTATTGAGTATGCGGAGCATCCATGTGTTAAAAGACGGCAACAAATCCTCGACTTTTTGGCCCGACCAGTAGAACCCGAAGAAATGCGGTACACAAGAAGAAGCGCTGGAGGATTGGTTACTGAGCATTTTTTTAACCAGGGAAATCCAAGAGATCGTCAAATTAATGAACGTGAGTATTATGCTGTATTTAAATATACATTTTTCTTGAAATAAATTCTTATTTTTAAATATTATTTAAGTTATTCGGCGTGGTCTCGAAGGATTTGCAAAGTACCCCAGGGCTTTGAAACAAGATATCATGCGTATCATGTATGTTCGAAGAGCACAAGAAATACGTTGGTTTTTCAATGTTTGTAAAGATAAAAATTCCATACTGTTAGACACTGAAAATTTACCTGAAGTGTTTAATCGTCTGGGACAGAGTTTTTCAGGACCACCAGAAGAATAATTTAAAATAACAGAGTGTAAAATAGGGTATTCAAATATTTTGTAATCAATACATTTTTTCAGAATATAATCACTCTGACGATTCATCTTGTTCTTCTTCTACAACCATTTTTCCCTTATCTACATCATCTTCGAACACCAATACTTCTGTAGAATCGCAGGATTACGAGGCCGATGAAAGTGATTTTTCTATTCAAGTTGGTAGAGGACAAAGAAGAAGAATTGAAAAATCAAGCAGCAATAATGATGATTTGTCTGACTACGAGCAAGAGGATAATCAGCCCAGTGAGGTGAATGAGGAGGCGGGGGAGGAGGAGGAGGAGGAGGAGATCAGCGAGGAGGATGAGGAGAGAAGCGAAACAGACGATAATATGGATTATCAAGGAGTCGATGAGGAAAGAGAGGATGAGGATATCCAGCCTCCTGGTAATCGTTTTGATATTTTCCAACAAAATTCGCATTATATATCTAAGTATAAAATAGAAGGTAGACGTATTGTGCTAAAAATAAGATCTCCTCCGAAGGATGGATCTATAAATCCGATAGTTTGGTTGGAGTTAGTTATTCGCGATATTTATTCTTATATAATTTCATTATGTAATGAAAACGACATGATTGGCGTCTCCGTTAGAAGTTTAAATTTTGCACGAGGCCCGGGTGGGTTATCTTTACGATTAGTAAATAATTTTTTTTACAATGATTTATGGAATTTAATAAGCGGATTATCTCAGAGTAATGAGGATTTTCAAATAGATGAGAGCTTTATTCTAACATTAACACTTGTTAATATACCTAATGGTGGCCGAGGTGGAAGTAGAAAGAGGATGAGTGTTGATAGCTTATCTCAGAGATCGGTTGTATCTATAAGGAATAACGATAATTTATGCTTGCCAAGAGCTTTAACTGTCAGGGAGGCTTATATGATGTATAAAAAATTCTTTTCAAACGAAGCCATTGATACTTGGAATATTGTCAGAGATAGCAGACGTGGCATGCAAAAAAAGCGCGCAAATCTCCTTACTATTAATGCAAACGTCGTAATTCCTGCAAACGGGTGCGGTATACGAGAAATAGAGACGTATCAGCGGTATTATGTCGCAAAAAATATCGCTATTGTAATATACGATAGTTTATCTTTTGGAAGTGGAGAACTGCCCTTTTACGATGGAAGACCTCTGTTAAATTCAAATTCTTTTGACGTTATAAATCTTTTGTACGACGCGCGAAGGCGTCATTTCGATACAATATTAAATTTAACCGGTGCTGCACGCAATCGTTTTTTCTGCGAACATTGTAATAAAAGCTATAGATACGTAGATGAGCATAGATGCACAGCCAAATGTGACAGGTGTTTTTGTGCGCCAACGTGTAATTCTAATATAGATATTATAAAGTGTGTAGAATGTAACCGCGAATTTTACGGACAAATATGTTTCGACCGTCACAAAATAGATGGATCATACAAAAAAAAAAAATAAAAAAATATGCGATGTAGTAAAAGTTTGTAATATGTGTTCCAAACGAATTAATATATACAAGTCAAAGCATGAGTGTGGAATCAATTGGTGCAACTTATGTCGCGAAAAACATGATGTAAATCAGCTCTGTTATATTCAACCCATTGGACGTAATGTTAACGCACAGATTAATCGTAAATCCCCAAAGAAAAACTTATTTATTTTTTATGACTTTGAGACGCGTCAAGATTCTGCTTACCGTGAACATACAGAGATAAAAATACACATTCCAAATCTATGTGTTGTACAACAGGTTTGCGATGATTGCATGGATGATGAAAATATAAATATACTATGCCATACGTGTGGTGTAAGAGAGCATATATTTCGCGATGATCCAGTTAAGCAATTAATAGGTTTGACAGTACGCGAGAAAACTACCTTCGGTCAAATAATTTGTATTGCTCATAACTCTCGTGGGTTTGATGCGCAATTTATTTTGAGAGAAATCGTTGAAAATACCTCAATAGTACCGAACGTAATATTGAATGGACAAAATATAATTATGCTTCAATGCGGGCGAACAAAATTTATTGATAGCTTAAACTATTTTCACATGAAATTAAGTGCTTTACCACAAACCTTTTCTCTACCGCCAGCTAGCAAAAAAGGATATTTTCCTCATCTATTCAATACTTTAGATAATCAAAATTATGTTGGGGCTTTACCCGAAGCATCGTTCTATGCGCCTAATGCCATGTCGACGTCTGAGAGGGAAAAGTTTATTGTATGGTATGAGGAGAACCGAAATACTTATGAGTTTGATTTTCAACGTGAAATACTCGATTATTGCCGTATGGATGTAGAAATTTTAAGACTTGCATGCATGGCTTTTCGGAAAATTTTCATTAAGTGCGGGAATACTTGTCCGTTTACAGAGGCAACGACCATAGCTTCTGCATGCTCCATTGTGTATAGAAAAAATTTCTTAAGCGAAAAAACTATCGGTATCATTCCAGCAGGTGGATATCGACGCGCTGATAATCATTCGCAAAAGTCAATACAGTGGCTGTTACAGTGTGAACGTGAGATTGGTCGGGAAATCATACACGCGGGTAGAGCACGTGAATTTATGCTACCAGAAGGGTTTCGTGTAGATGGCTATTTACCTCCGGAAAATGACAATGCAAATAAAGGTATTGTCTTTGAATATCAAGGCTGTTACACACACGGTTGCCCTATTTGCTTTAATAAACGACGAGATAAAATAATGTCATATGGCAGAACTATGGATGAGTCGTACGAGAATACTTTTCGGAAAATTCAAAAAATAAAAGCCCTGGGTTACGAAGTTCGAGAGATATGGGAATGTACTTTTGATCGGGTAAAAGCAGAGAATCGCGAAATCTACGAATATGTAACACAGCATCCTCTTATGAGTCGTATAACGTTGAATCCGCGCGATGCTTTTTTTGGAGGTAGAACGGAGAATATAGTTACTGAGTACACGATCGGAAATAACGAAAAAATTCAATATACAGATATATGCTCTCTTTATCCGTACGTGTGTAAAAGAGGTCGATTTCCCGTGGGACATCCGCGAATTTTAATTGGTGAAGACTGCAACGAATTAACACAGGGGAATAACAATAATCTCAACAATATTGAAGGATTAGTTAAATGTAGTATCTTACCACCGCGCGACCTGCACATTCCACTCTTACCAATTAAAATGCACGGACGTCTTCTTTTTGCTCTTTGCCGCTCATGCTGTGAAGAAATGCAGCAGTGTGACTGCAATCACGAAGACCCAAAAATGCGTGAATTCACGGGCACCTGGGTTGCTGATGAGTTGCGTAAAGCTGTTGAACTCGGTTACAGTATTACGAAAATTTATATTATTTGGCAATATGAGATGACACAATATAATCAAAATGATGGTAGCGGAGGTCTTTTTGCTGAATACGTAAATACTTTCTTAAAAATCAAGCAAGAGGCTAGCGGATGGCCCTCATGGTGTACTGATGAAGCAACTAAATTACAATACATTGAACAGTATAGACTCGATGAGGGTATAACTATGGATAAAAATAATATCGAAAAAAATTCAGGGTTACGTGCTGTTGCTAAGCTCTGCTTAAATTCGTTTTGGGATGATGGAAAGATGATAAAATTGAATGTTCTAAAGTAAAAGGTATCTCATTAAACTTCTCAAACGGTGTAAAAATTAATTTTGATAGCATTAAGAATTTGATTAACAATGCCTTTGCAAACGAAGATCACGAATCTGAAAAAATGAATGATGAATGTAGTAAAATACGCTTAAAATTCAAAACTATCAGAAGAACTAAAATGCATGAAGTTGTAACGCGTGAAGAATCGAAAACATGTTGTGTTGTATTGAAAAAACGACGATACCTTACGTCACGTAAGTCTCTACCTTTTGGATATAAGAGTAATTAACTTTTTGGATGTATTTATTGTAAATAAAAATAAACAAATTTTTATATAATTTTCTTATTTTTCCATTTAAAAGATCCCTAACACATTTTTATATCCTCAGTATAGCTTCTGTCATCGAAGAGAACGCTTCTTATGGGAAATTTAGCTCATTTTAACGCGTAATTCAGCTTACTCGCGTTGTTATTTAGTTTGTTGGACACGAATATCAGCTTAAACATCGGTAATAACAGCTTGTGATTCAGCACACGTAAAATTAGCTTATTTTTACGTGTGCCGCGCCGCGCCGCCGCCGCCGCCGCCGCCGACCGTCCGCGTACCATAAGCTTATTTTAAGGAAAATCTCTCTCGTGTGTGTGTGTGTGTGTGTGTGTGTGTGAGTACTAGGCAAAATGGATATGCGATTCAAACATCCGTTTACGTGTATCGTTAGCGGACCCACGGGATGTGGTAAAACAGTTTTTGTCAAAAGGTTTCTTCGACATCTTCCACTCATGTGCAGTGTAACTTTTGATCGGATATTACTCTATTATGCCGAGTGGCAGTCTACGTATGAGACAGACTTTCTTCCAGGAGGCATAAGTAGGGAGAGTAGAAAAAAAATTGTTGAATTTCACGAGGGATTACCTCAGCCTTCAGATTATTCTCAAGACAATGAAAAGAAAAAATTATTAATTATCGATGATTTAATGAGAGAATCTTCGAATAACATTATTCTCGATTTATTTACAAAGGGAAGTCATCATAAGAATTTAAGTGTGATTTTTATTACACAAAATCTTTTCCACAAGGGAGCTGGTCAACGCGATATCTCATTAAATGCAAATTACCTCGTTATTTTTAAAAATCCACGTGATCGTTCGCAAATACAATATCTAGCACGTCAAGTCTATCCCGAAGACCCAAAATTTTTACAAGAAGCGTATCTCGATAGTACGTCAACTTCTCATGGCTATCTTTTGTTGGATTTGAAACAGTCGACCGAGGATGAATTTCGTTTCCGCACCTCTGTTTTTCCCGATGATAAATTGAGTTATGCATATGTACCGAAGAAGAATAAGAAATTCCGATAAAAGTAGAGGATTCTATGATTAAAGCTTCAGTCTGATTGAAACAATGGCCGGGAGAGGAGTGTCTGCGAGAACCGATAGTCGTAGACAGCGTAGAAGACAGGGTAGAAGACAGCGTGGATGTGGTGGTGGTGGTGGTGGTGCTGCTGCTGCTGCTGCTGCTGCTACTGAAGCAGAAGAAGAAAAAGAAGATACAAAGTGTGGATGCCTACCAAAGCATTTTATAAAAAAGTGTGTTGCAGTATTGAATGCTCTTTGTCATGCAGATAGTCAACAGCGCTTAGCACTGTTACGTGTAGCTGATAAAAAACTCATTAAAAACATATGCGAGTGCGTGTTAAATGTATTGCGCGGAGTCGTTAAAATAAAAAACTCACACAAGTCAAAGTTAAAAAAACATAAAAGTGTCTTGAGAAAATTATTAAATAAATCCAGTAGTAATAACAGTGAAAAAGAGTGGAAAAAAAAGAAACGCGTCCTTATTCAAAACGGTGGTGCCTTTTTACCAATGTTACTTGCACCAATTATAGGTGCACTTGTGTCAAAAATATTTGGAGTCTCTGGAAATTAAAATATGGAGCACGCTCGTAAAATGGTTATTGTACCAGAGGAAACATACGAGAGAGTGACGAAGCAACAGTATCAACAACAACAACAACAACAACAACAACAACATATATTAGAAGAGTCGAGTAATGCTTTAGAGCCAACGATACAGACAAAGGGTGATAATTTAACTCGTCTCGATGCTGAGATGCATGATATACTTTTTTCAAAAAGTATCACCGATGAACGTGAAAAATGTCAAAAATATTTACAAATTTTAAGAAGATATCTTCATTTTAAAAATTTGGAACGTCAGGAACTTTTATCAGATGCAAATATACTTGATGTAGAGCATGAAAATAAAGATATATCGAGCCCATTGACCGATGAAGCGATACTTGCAAGCATTTCCAAGGGTTATGTGAGAAAAGCACGTTTATTGCTTCAACATTGGAAATCAGCATCGCATCGTATTAAATGGGATAATTCAGGTACAGTTAGCATTGATGATAAAGCTATACCACACTCAAATATTATAGATTTACTAGAAGACGTGGTACGGAGTAGACCTGTTGAAGAACCTGTAGGAAGATTTCAATTAGCTAATTTTATAGCAACAACTGACACTCCACCCAAATTAATAAGTAATCCAGAGGTGATAAAAATTAGTGAAAGTTTGAAACGTGCATTAAACAAAATTCCTTCAACCAAGAGAAATAATTCCGAGAGCGTTCAGACTTTGGAACAAGGTACTAGAATCGCGGCCGCACAACGCTATAGTGCACGTTTGAATAAGAAAAAATCCATACCGCAAAAAGCAGACAACAACAACAACAACATGTGGCTGGCTTATAAAATTTAACATGTCTTATGAAAATCAATACTTTGACACTAGACACGAGACTGGATACGCTGGTGCACGTAATCTGTTACGAACCAATGGTAAAAATAAGAAGAGGAAAAGCGAGGTTAATGAGTGGTTAAGTAATCAAGATGCATACACATTACACAAACCTATTAGACGAAAATTTCCTAGATTGATGTACAATGTCACTAATGTGGATGATTGTTGGGAAATGGATTTGTGTGACATGCAATCTCTCAAAACGTATAACGATAATTTTGCGTATTTACTTGTAGTCGTAGATGTTCTCAGTAAATATGCTTGGGTCGAGCCTTTACGTGACAAAAGTACAAAAAGTGTTATAGCTGCTTTCGACAAAATCTTAAAAAGAGCCGATGGGCGACGCCCAATTCTTATACAAACTGATAGAGGCAAAGAGTTTGTCGGATCAGATTTTCAAAATTATATAAAACAACACAAGATTAATTTTCGAGTAGCACGTAATCCCGATGTTAAAGCAGCCGTCGTCGAGCGTCTAAATCGCACGCTCAAAGAACGTATGTTCAGATATTTTACTCACAAAAATACTCGTAGGTATATCGATGTTATTGAAAATATCGTTTACGCGTATAATCACACTATGCATAGTGGTACTAAAATGGTTCCGGCAGTTGTAAATATTCGTAATGCAGTTGTGGCAAGAAAAAATTTAGAAAAAAGAGCTCTTAGTCAGAGAAAAAAGTCTAGAGCACATATATACAGCGTGGGTGATCATGTTCGCATCAGTCGGTTGAAAGGCACCTTCGATAAAGGTTACGAAAAGAATTACAGTGAAGAGATCTTTAAGATTACCCGTGTCTCACGTCGTCAAAATCTCTTCACCTATGAATTGACTGATTTAGAAGGTGAAATAATCGACGGATTTTTTTATCCCGAAGAACTAGCTCGAGTTGGCGATGATCGTTTGTCAAAAAATAAGGAATTCAAAGTGGAACGTGTGATCAAGAGTAGGGGACGTGGTGTTAAAAAACAAGTTTTTGTAAAGTGGTTTGGCTATCCTGATAAATTTAATTCGTGGATTAAAGCAAGCGAAATCGTTACACTTTAAATATGGCTGAGGACGAATTTTATTTGATATTGCCGAGTAACAGTAGTATGAAATATTTTTCTGAAAATACAACATCTTGCTTCACCACGCACTTATCGCACGAAGTACGTCTGCATGGTAAGTGGAGTGTTGCTCTCACGGAAATCAGCATACCATGCACGATGATGCATATTCAGAAACACGAATGTAATATAAAGTTTGTTAACGCGCGTAGAATAGCAGTTGCAAGAAAGAGAGACATATCTGAATATTTACCGGATTGGACAAACGACAAACACAACGATGCCATATTTCCACCAGGTGTTTACGAGAATCTCAACAATCTCACAGAAGCTATAAACAATATACCTGAATCTCACTTACGTATTGAGCAGGCAAAGAAAAAAAGTGGTTATTACAATTTACATAAAAAGTGTGAATGTAAGGAAACTCATTTTTTCAGCTTGAGCGAAAAAGTCAAACGAATATTTGGCTTTGAGAATGAAAAATATAGAAATCAGGAATTTATACCCATGATTCCATCTGTAGAGTCGAAAAAAAATGCAACATTGGTAGGAAACAGACCTGGTTGTTTGGCAAGAGCGATAGCTGATCAATTTTTCGTTTACTCAGATATTTGTATTCCGTACACAGTCGGTGACGTTCAAGCATCCCTTTTGCGCATAGTGACACTCGATAATTCAAAATATAAATTTGGTGCGAGACTGGTCAAACAATTTGCACCGGGAATTTATCTACCATTGTTAAATAACACATTTCAGAATATAATAATAGATATAAGAGATGAAAATGGGAATCATATACCATTCGAGTACGGGACGTTGTCCGTAACACTACATTTCAAGCGCATTCTCTGAGAAAAAAATGGCTTACTACGCAGAATACTATGCCGATCAAATCGGTGGTGGTGGTGATGGTGGAGGAGGAGGAGTACGTCGAGTGTTTGCAGGTTCAACTTATCAGCGCGGTCATGGTGGAATCGGTAGCTTTTTGAGTGGATTATT
>JAZHPH010000094.1:359029-389416 GCA_037356405.1 Nasonia oneida
ATTGCTTGTGCCTGTAACCAGGCGCCTCCACGCGGTGAGTTTCTTCTCAGTTTGACCTTGAACTGACCTTGACCCTGACGTGATAGGGCCAAACTGACCCAGGATTCGGATTCAGCGACCTAAAAAACATACATATATGGCATTTTAATTTTTTTGAACCGTTTCTTTTTAATTTGACCTCCAACTGACTTTGACCCTGACGTGATGGGGTCAAACTGACACCGGATTCGGATTCAGCGACCTAAAAAGCATACATATATGGCATTTTAATTTTTTTGAACCGTTTCTTCTTAATTTGACCTCCAAGTGACCTTGACCCTGACGTGATGGGGCCAAACTGACACCGGATTCGAATTCAGCGACTCGAAAAACATAAGGATACATGGGTCTGATTTTTTGTACAGACATCTTTTTTTGTTTTGTGTGCCGGTGTAACTCATGTTATGTTGAAGGTACTTAAATTACCTACACATAAATGCACCTGAATTATTTTTTAATCAATTAGTAAAGTGTAAAATCAATGCCGAACGCGAAAAAATGCGTTTTCGAAAATTAGGCACTGATATTGCAAAAATCGATGGATGTTGATGAAACTTGTGGGAAAGATGGTCAATACAACTGTCAATGTGTATGACAAAAGCTGATTTGATTGACTGTCAAATTGTTGCGAAACACATTTGTTAATTTATTTCGATGATTTTTTCCAGCTTATTGTTTAATTACTAATCGTTGGTTTCATAAGTTAATATCGCGGTTACAGGTTCTATTTGGACCAAAAAACGTGTGAAAAAAGAAAAATTTCAAAAAATTAAAATTAAGTTGCTCTTTGCAACCAACAAAGTGGGACATCTAAAAAGGCGTTATAAATAAATTCTACCATAGTTAGAGAATAGCTGCTATGAAATTCGCACTTTTTGCGTTAAATAGAGCATATTTATGTCGTTATTCTCGAAAAAGAAAAATTGACCTAGGTCTCTTTCTTTTCAAAATAGCTTTTTTTATAACGTCAGTGGTTAATAAACTATTCGAGGTATCGAACTGAAATTTTGGGAATAATGAATAATCAAAGAAAGACTTAAAATTTAATTTTCAAACAGTTTCACATAGATATTGTAGGTATTAAACGCGCAGGCAAGAGTAAATGTTAACGTTAATGAACTACCTGTGCACGCGAGGACTAGCACTGAGCGCATGCATGCGCGTCCGCGCCGCTCTCGGGCCTCGTCTGCGCGTCCGAGTTTTGATTTGAATATTTCAAATTTGCTTTGGTCTCTGTAACTCGAGAACCGCTCGGTGGATTTTAATGATTTTTTTTTTTTTTTGATTTGGGGTATCTCGAGACAAATGCGTTACCGTCATGAAATTATATTTCTACAACAAAATTTTGTCGCAAAATCAACATTAAATTTTTAAAATTGCAAATATTGATAACAATTTTAGAGAAAGTATTTTTTTTTTCGTGGGTATAAGGACAGTAAAAAAAATTGAAAGCATAAAATAATTATATTTATAAAAATACAACATTTTAGTATTATAATAAGAACATTTTAATTTTTTATTATTCTACTCGACTTTTTTGACAGGTATTACTTCATCATCTTCTGTGTCTTGTAAGATATCAGTTCGTTCATAATTATTTTATGCTTTCAATTTTTTTACTGTCCTTATACCCACGAAAAAAAAATAAAATACTTTCTCTAAAATTGTTATCAATATTTGCAATTTTAAAAATTTAATGTTGATTATGCGACAAAATTTTGTTGTAGAAATATAATTTCATGGCGGTATCGCATTCGTCTCGAGGACATACCCCAAATAAAAAAAATCATTAAAATCCACCGAGCGGTTCTCGAGTTACAGAGACCAAAGCAAAATTGAAATATTTAAATCAAAACTCGGGCGCGCAGACGAGGCCCGCGAGCGGCGCGGACGCGCATATGCGCGCTCAGCGTTAGTCCTCGCGTGCACAGCCCGAGTAGAAATTGGCTCCAGCACGGCGTATTTGATTATTCGGCCCTAATCAGGGTAAAGTTCAGGCACCTGATCGAGCGGCCCTGACTTTCAACCGTGGATCGTCAGTTGCGCTGTCTAGTACAAGCGTGTTCTGCTCCGAAAACAATTGTGATGGATTGTACGGTCATTGTTAGATCGCCTGAAGTTACCCATAAAATTTGAATATTTTGACAATGTCAACGTCTGCCACTGTGCCCTACTGAAATGTGTGTCTGGTGATTTGCAGATAGTTTGTACGGAAAAGTTATTGTTTAATTATCAGTTTCATCAAGCATCAGGTAATTTAATAAAAGTATTCTAAAAAGTTGAGTAGTATAATTTAATATTAATTATTTTATAATAATTAATTCCAGATAACTTCATCAAAATGGGTGACAATGACAAGTTTGTTCAAAAAAAGTTGTCATTAAATAGACAGTGAGTTAGGAATCTTCGTACAAAAATGAAAATGATAAAGGAGGCTTAAAATAGTGACAATAATCTAGTAGTAGAACATGAATTACCGCTTCCACCAAAAATACAACATTTAGAAGATAATACAGTAAAAAAAATCAAGGAAACCAATGTAAAATTGTACAAGAACCACTTTTTCCTGATCAAAGCAAAACAGTTGCTGAGAATACTTCAATTGTTGACGATAATGAACCTGCAATTAGCAATCATGAACGATTTTCATCTGATGAAAGTAGCAGTGACAGTGATGGTGCAGATGAATGTGAAAGTGAAACTGATAACTAGTACGAAGAGACGCCTTTTGTGAGAAATTTGAAAATATGGTACTTCAATCATATAATTCCTTAAACTCACTTGGACGAACTTTTAAAAACTCTCAAGCCATACCACCCAGAACTTCCTGAATGTTCTAAAACTTTTTTAAAAGTATCTGCTGTTGATAAATGCTATGAGATTAAACATTCAAAGAAAGTAATCCTACAAATGACTCACAAATAGTGTATATAGGAACATAAATTTACATAATGAACCTGTACTTGTGTTACAATTCAATGTAGATGGTCTACCGCTCTTTCACTCCAGTAACGTCGAATTTTGGCCTCTCTTGGGGAGAATTGAAAGCAAGGATGTACTGTATGAACCATATATTATTACGGTTCATAGTGGAAAGGGCAAACCTACCTGTGTCAAGACTTATTTAAACAAATTTATTGAAGAAATAAATAGTCTTTTAAAATATGGCATTGAGATAGATGGTAAACACTTTGACATACAAGTGAAGTGCTTCATTTGTGACAGGCCTGCCCGGGCATTTGTTAAGTGCATCAAAGGACACACTGGATTTTATGCGTATGAAAGATGCCATGTTAAGGGACACAAAGAGAACAATCGTATGCTGTACCCAGTTGAAGATGTAACAAAGAGAACTGATACTTTTAGACTACTACATTTAGAACACTGGGAAACAACGAACATCATCATGACATATCTCCTTTGATTTTAATCAAACCAAACATTGATATGGTCAATAGTTTTGTTCTTGATTTCATGCACTTGGGCTACTTTGGTGTAATGAAAAAAAATTTGACAGAGTACTGGATAAGAAGTACAAAGAAAATGTGCACTAGACAAAATGTCTTGCAAATTTCTCAACGATTGACAAATCTCTCCAAAGCAGTTCCAATAGAGTTGCAGAGAACAACAAGATCACTTGAAGAAACAGGAAAATGGAAAGATACCGAATACAGGTTCTTTTTACTATACGCTGGTGTAAAGACCGTACTAGATAGTAGGACGGGCTGCGCGAGTCTTACAAATAATTATTTATTCGCGAGAACTAGCCTTCGGCTCGAGAGCCTGTTCTGTTACTAAAGTTACATGCGGACTGTGGAATTAAGGATGTCCCCCGCTGCTAGTCTGCGCGGAAGCGTATTTGCGTGCGGACGGTATTCTGTCCTAGACTACGTTTGGCGGACGTGTGAGTGTCCGCTGTACTCACGGTCGTTGCAGGCAAGTCGCTTGTGAGGCTGTGTCCAGAATTGAGCGTATACGTTAGAGTTTACGTAAAACATAACGTCTTGGGCAGTACTGCCAATCCACTGTAGCAGACTGCAGTTGAAACGAAGGAACACACCTGCTCAAAATTTAACCTATAAAAATGTTTAAATTTGAATTGTATGGTAATAAATTGTAAAATTCTTTTTTCAAATAAAATTATAAAATTTTGTAAGAGAATATATTATAATAAATTAGTTTCTGATTAAAAAAAAGGTCTACCACTGTCTCAAAAAAGGAAAGGAGAATAAAAAATAACGCACATTTCCAAATGAAAATTGTATTATTATAATTAGTTAAATAGCATAGGCAATGATTGTATGATTACGTTCTTCATTGTATAAATAAGCGATTAATAGCTTCAATCTGAAAGACGAAAGACAAATCACACGTATTTTATTTTAAAATAATTTGAAATTTTGCTCATGCTAAAATTTTGTCCAGCATATAGTTTATAATTAATTGAACATAGTTTTGACATTAAATTTGGTTTACAATATATTGCTTCAATCTTCAGAGAAGCCATTTTTAATTGATATTTGAAGCTATTAATCGCTTACTTATACAATGAAGAACATAATCATACAATCATTGCCTATGCTATTTAACTAATTATAATAATAAAATTTTCATTTGGAAATGTGCGTTTTTTTTTATTCTCCTTTCCTTTTTTGAAACAGTGGTAGACCTTTTTTTAATCAGAAACTAATTTATTATAATATATTCTCTTACAAAATTTTATAATTTTATTTGAAAAAAGAATTTTACAATTTATTACCATACAATTCAAATTTAAACATTTTTATAGGTTAAATTTTGAGCAGGTGTGTTCCTTCGTATCAACTGCAGTCTGCTACAATGGATTGGCAAATCTTGTCAGCAATATGCAGACCATGCAGAAGTATATTTGAAACATTTTGTTCTGTTATCCACGAAATTATATGGAAACGAAACATTAGTTTTAAGTATGCAGTATGTTTAAGTAATATAACTGCATTTCCATTTGAAAATAAATTGGGCCAAATTAAGAAATCAATTAGAAGTGGCAACAAATCTTAGGAACAGTTATGTCGAAGACTTCAACAAGAAGAGCTGTATACGTAACCAAAGGTAATAAGATTAGGATTATGTCAAATACTTAAAAAGAACACTCTGAAAGACACAGTAAACATTAGAAGCATTCAATTTCGTAACTGCCAAGTAACTACAAATGCTCCAAATACTTATGTTTTATTAAAAAAATGGTAGTTGAAGTTTTTCAAATTTACTCTAATGAAGAAACAGAACATTTGAAAAAAATCATCATCAGAGGAAGATTAATAGGAATTATTAGACCTGCTTTGCAGTATCTATCAGATTCAAGCGTCGTTGATATGTTTCAAGTAAAATCAACGAGTATAGCAGAAATAATTGAAGCTTTATTATATGATGTTAAGTGTAAGATGGTATTCTTAACCATTTTTTAATTACCACAAGATGAACGGGTGTCATATGCTGTACACTGCTACATAATTATTTATAGTAACTATCTGTTTTATTTTGAAAACAATACTTGTAACTAGCTAATAAGCTTCTTATACTTAAAATTTAATAAAATTTAAAAATATATATACACTGCCAATACTTTTTACCTTATACTTGTCAACCAATACCTAAATGTAAAAAAAATTTGTTGATAAACAAAAATTTCATATCTCAAAATGACATTCATAGGTTATGTTTATACTATTAAACTTTTACAACTTAAGTACATGTAATTTTTGCAATGAAAATTGCTCATAAATTATAATATTACCAACTAAGTTGATAAAATCATAATCATAAGTCATTAATTACTCTTAATATCATAAATAGTAAAAGTTAAGTATAAACATACGAGCCGTGTACGGGCCTGACTTAGCCGTAACTTCGATCTGGCGATCAGCTGCACGCGTCTACGATACGGGCGCAATTTTATGTCTACTTCAGGTGTATGTCCGGGCCGGATATGCTAATCAAGTAATTTCTTTTAATAAACTTCAGGTACTTTATTGTGTACCTGATAATGACCTGGTAATCACCACATTTATTGCTTACCGTACAAATACTTTCGGAGCGCATGATTACCTCATTACACCCATAATACGGGCCTGATCTGGTGTTAAAATTGCCCCGATTGGGGTCCTACAATGGATGATCTGGACCTGACATGTCCGTAGCTCTGATTTCTACTCGGGAGGTAGTTCATTAACGTTAATATTCACTCTTGCCTGCGCGTCTATTACCTACAATATCAATGTGAAAATGTTTGAAAGTTAAAGTTTAACTCTTTCTTTAATTATTCCCGAAATTTCAGTTCGATACGTCGAATAGTTTATTAACAATTAACGTTATAAAAAAAAGCTATTTTAAAATGAAAGAGACCTAGATGAATTTTCCTTTTTCAAAAATAACGACAAAAATATGCTTTATTTAACGCAAAAAGAGCGAATTCCATAGCGGCTTTTCTTTGACTATGGAAGAATTTATTTATAACGCTTTTTTAGATATCCCACTTTGTTGGTTGCAAAGAGCAACTTAATTTTAATTTTTTGAAATTTTTCTTTTTTCACATGTTTTTTGGTCCAAATAGAACCTGTAACCGCGATATTAACTTATGAAACCAACGGTTAGTAATTAAACAATTAGCTACAAAAAAATCATCGAAATAAATTAACAAATGTGTCTAGCAACAATTTGACAGTCAATCAAATCAGCTTTTGGCATACACATTGACAGTTGTATTGATCATCTTTCCCATAAGTTTCACCAACATCCGCGCATTTTTCGCGTTCTGCATTGATTTTACACTTAAGTAATTGATTAAAAAATAATTCAGGTGCATTTTGTGTAGGTAATTTAAGTACCTTCAACATAGCATGAGTTATTTTTCGATCAATCGTCTAGATTATTATAGGCATTGCAAATACAAAAAAAATAATTTTGCCACTTATATGCAAATTTGAAAACTTTCCACCACTCCTTTTTAGTTAGTTTTTGGAAATTATCATTCTACATACCCTTTCCCGCCATAAAGTGCAGAAACATTGCTATATTTAATTTTTGAAAATATATTAAGAGTTTTCACGTAATTCGACTGGACTATGTGGCATCACTTCCATCTGTCTAGCAGCTACACGGAAAGAAATTTTAGACTGCTTTACCTCTACGGTTGCAAATTCTTGGTTCAAAGAAATCTCGGTATTTGTAGAAACCAAAAATTTGACTTTGTTCAATTCCAATGTGACGTGTAGAACATCCGAGTATGTTGGTATTCAATGAACTCGGCGTTGGAAACCCCTGAGTTCCAAAACCGAGGTTATTGATGTTCGAGTATTTCGGAGGTGCGCGTGTAGTCGAAGAATTGAAGCAATGAACTGTCGACTTTTTAACAGTAAGACGGATCGTAATGCGGTTTTTTGCATTTGATTCATCAGAGCATCAGAAAATTTTGTGACCTAGTGTGATTAATTACTTTTTAGAAATTGCATTATTGCATAAATAATATTTCGAGGAGACACTGAATAAAAAAATTACAATTCGGTAAATATTGATGGAAATGAGTCCAGTTTTGCTACTCGAGGGTTTTTGGGGTCGCTGAACACGAATATGGTGACGGCGACGGCCTCCGAGGTACCTGGTGCCTAGGGTGGACAGTATCAACGTCGTCTCCTAGAATTATTTTAAGTATAACACCATATCCATGTTCAGTGGCCTGAGAAATCCCTGAGTAACGTATTTGACTTAATTACAATCAAATTTCCACAAAACTCCAGGAGACGACGTTAATACTATCCACCCTGGATACAGAGTACCTCTGGGATCGTAGCTTTCACAATTCGTGTTCTACGATCTCAAAAACCCCCAAATAAAAAGTTTCGACAAAATATGAAGCTAATTTTTCGTAAAACTCTAGGAGACGGCAGAAAATATTAATTAAATGTTGTTAACAACAAGTACAGTGTAAACAATATTAATTAACTCTATTAGCTACGTATACAACGTATAGATAATAATATTTAATTAATATTTTTTAGGAATGTCTTTCATTAGGTCTGAGGGGACATGTTTAACGTACATTTTAAGCCCGGGTAGAGTAAGGAAGACGGTCCAGATCTTTCACAAAGCCGTGGCAAGTGGCTAAAAACACTTTTTTATATAGTAAAATGTCATGAATTTTGGTCAGTGATTTTGTATGGTATATATATCATATTTCTTGGTAGAAATAGTGTATAGTGTAAATATTTACAGAAAATATTTTTTGTTTTTTAATTTACGTAAAAAGAAAAAATTTTTATCGGACGAATATTTTGTTGTTTTTTTGTACGATTTAATCCAGGCTGGACCCCTTAAATAGATGTGTTCTTATCTAAATAGTTCTTAATTCTGTTACTATAAAATTAAATGAGATTTATATTTATGGAGCAAATTATATCATTTTGTGCGTTAAAAGTATAAGCTAATGTATTTTAGCGAATTAATAATTTTAAGATTGTCCGTAAAAGCGATGGAGTCATGCTAGCAAATTGTGTCAGGAGTGAAGTTGCCTTAGATTACTAATAGTGTATAATAATGTAATATTTTCTTATTTTAATTATTATTATTATTATTATTATTAATTTTTCAATGCAATAATCATTGTTATTTATGATTGTTATAATTTGCTATGTATAATCTAGTTAGAATTTAATTAATGTATACAATGCATAAATAATAATTTAGTAAAAATATCTTGTTCAATATTTGTTTAAGAAGTTGATTCTGTGGTACAGTAACCATCCTGGTTGAAAATAATTAGGTGAATTTATATGATATTGTTACATAATTTTATTACATGTTTTTATTATATGATTTCTTAGTCTTAAATATTTATATAATAAAATCATATACTAAAATCATGTATAGTAAAAATATATAATCATATGATTTATGAGGGAAATGACACATATACATATAGCATTACAAGATAAAAGGTAGACAAAATGATAGAATATTTTATAATGAATATTGTACACATATTTTTTTACATATTTACCATATTATAATAATAATATAAATTATGCTTTTCTTTTTTTTTTTTTTTGTTTATCCGGAGAGTTGGAGGAATGCTTGATGCACCATGTCAGGAGTCGTGCGAGACTCCCTGTGTGTGGGACTCTCCTGACGAGGGACTATCGCCAGGCATACCCACTAAAACTCCGCTTTCGCATTCCTTCGGGGGGTCGCCTGTCTTAAGCTATGCTAGCCGTCAACTAGTCTCGTAAACAACCGTCATTGTTTCTCACGCGGAGAACCGTTTCCACGTACGCCGTTATCTCGCCCCAATTCTGCTTGCTGCCAAGCATCGTTTCAACTACAGTCTCGGGCGTGAACGCCCCTATCGTCAGCTCTAGTACTCTACGCTTTTCAGCTCAGTGGGGGCAGTCAAAAAACGTGTGTCTCACGTCGTCCCGTTCGTCACCGCAGTATTTACACCCCGGTGTTGCTACCCTGTTCATCGCGAACAGGTAGCTCCTAAAGTATCCGTGACCGGAGAAAAATTGGGTAAGGTAAAAGTTGACCTCCCCCCATTTCCTGTTCACCCACAGACCTACATATTTTATAAGGATCCTAGTCCATCTAGCCTTTGGACAATCGGTCCACCTAGTCTGCCAATTGCGCATTGTTATTTCTCTTTCTTCCACGGCGATCGAGATGCTACTCGACGCTAAGCGAGCCTCGTAGATCTGCTTGCGTTTAATCGCAAGAAGATCCACGGGGATTACCCCCGCGATTACCATCGATGCCTCAGCCGCGACCATCCGGTAGGAGCATGCTATTCTAAGGGCCCCCCTTCGCTGTACCGCCATAATCTTTTTCCGATACTTATTCATAGTCATAGCGTCGGCCCACACCTCTGCTCCATATAACAGGATAGAGTTAGTGGTCGCCATCAGTAATCGCCTAACTGTTGGCCTAGGCCCACGGACGTTAGCCATGACTCGGCTAAGTTGCGCTACCCTAGTCGTAGCTTTTTTACAGACGCGATCTAGGTGTTCCCCGTAGTTCAGCTTTGTGTCTAGAGTTATTCCTAGATACTTGGCTGATGGTTTCGTCGTTATAGTCTCGCCGCCTACCTTTATAGGTATAATGGTCGGTATAGGATAATAGGACAATTTAAGTCTTATCAAGCGCCAAAGTCAATCCGTGGTTCGCCATCCACCATAAATTATGCTTAACAGATAAATATGTGCAATTATTGGCATTCACAGAAATACATATTTTTTTAATTTTATCAGTTTTAATAGCTATATCATCTTGAGAAATATTTACAACTCTTTTTACAGATAAACAATCTATTGAGAAATTCTCAGCATTTACAACATTACATATTACATATTCTTTCGTAGTGATTTCGACAACAATAAATTGCTGTATCCGAATGAAGCGATCGTCGTCAGTTGTTGCGATTGAATTATTCGACCTAAGCCTTGGTCTCCTGCTGGACGTGTAGAGGCATTCTTCTTTAATCATTTAAAAAAATGATAAACTATCAACAGATAACTGTAGTTGTCGGATCCACGTACTATTTGTTCTTTTATGCCATCCTAAATATCTCGCGTTTGACAATTTTAACGTTCCTTCAGACTCAACACAACAACATAATACACAGACTTTAATTCGTCGTTCTTCTCCATTAATGTTGTACTTAACACCTACACTTCCCAGTTTGTTCATATAAGAAACGTAAGGCTTCAAAAAAATATCCATATCAGGTTCGTATTTTTCAAACCATATACCACAAGTCAGAGTATTAAAGGTTGCAGTTATAATGTTATTTCTTTCATGCAATGGTATCGACTGTATAAACTTTTTGTATGCGATTCCATCGGAAAAATCTTCAACATCTGAATAGATTGTATTTCTTTTTTCAAGCACAAAATTGAAGTCTTCAGAGTTTTATTTCATCAAGAAAGTGATTTTGTTATCAATATTAGAAATAGCAAAGTAATCTACGTAAGTTGAACTTTTTCATAAAACTCTTTCATCGCAGGAAGAGCATGTAACTTCGCGATCATCACGATGAAACTGTTTTATATACTTTTTGCAATGAGGGCATACAGCATTAAAATCTATTCCAGCATTTGAATTAAAGAATTGATCAACTTTATAATGGGTATCAGGAAATTTACGCGTACCAATGAATCATTTTGAATAGATCTACTATTCCGGAATGGCAAAGATTATATGCAAGTGCGAATTTCAAAACGGCAAGTAAAACATTCGCTTCACTTACAACATAACTTTTGAACTAATAGTGATAAACTAGTGATTAAATACTTTTTTGGAAATGGCAGAGGCGGCTGAATCAGTTGGAATCACACACATTATTGTATTTCTAAAACTACCAAATCTGGTATTCAGACCCAAAAGGCCGATGAAAGACACATTTTTTAATTTTGAGATTATATCATTCCAAAGTCACTCAGCATTAATAAAATTTATCCAAGAGCGTTTTCTAATCATTTTTATCTGATTATTACTTTACAAGGCTGTAACGCTCGATTTAAACTCGCGTTACAACCAGGGTCAGAAGGACCCTGTTTATTGTTAATAATGTCGGTGTGCAGAAGGCACGGCTCGGCCGACTCAGATGAATGCACGTATTGTTATACGAGCCCGCGGAGGCGGCGTGGATCGGGATTAGTGAATAATAAATCGTGGTTAGACGAATTTCATATATTGTCAGAATAGCTTATATAATGTATACAAGCGCCGCACACGTTACGAGCGAGGAAGAGAGTCGAGAGGGAAATGCCCAGTTGAACAGAGAGAGAGAGTAAGAACCAGTACTTACAATCTTGACGTACGTTGTGCAGGCCTCGCGTACGGACGTGGTCCAGCCTAAGCCTAAGCGATGCTGCTCTCGGAAGTCGGGTGGTAGTGGACGCACTCGTCACGGTTCGGACGTTGATAATTCGCTCGGTCGCTCGCGTGATTTATCGTTAAATATAGTATCGCTCACGGCGCGCAGTGCTTCTCGTGCTAAGGTAACAACGAGACTAACCGCCGCGGCGCGCGAGCGGTAGGCCCCTGGCCGCCGGCACATTGTTGTCATATTTCGGCAACAGTGTGCGGCCAGGCGATAACCGCGCTAGTTTACCTATGCTATTTCTCTCTCTCTCTCTCTCTCTCTCTCTCTCTCTCTCTCTCTCTGTTACCTCCTCTCTCGTTCTCTCTCGTCTCCGTGTCCGCTGGCTGCTTGCTGAAACATAAATGTAATTACAATGTCCATCTGACCGGAGAGACGTTATGACGCGCATTAGCTTGAATCGCAAGCGTCCGTCACAAGGTCTATTAAAACTCGTACAGGAGCCATATATTAACCATTAATATACAGATATTTGGCATAATATAGATACGTTAAATATTAACATACGTATCATTGGTACATATCAAATATGCCTATGTTAATAGTTAACATACATCTTTGCTGCAACCTTACTTTTTTCATAGTGTGCTTCAGAGAAATTTTAAAATCAAGATCTTGTGCTATATATAAATTGTTTTTTATTATTTTAGTTGATGATATTAATTGTTAAGAGTCAAATTATTTGATAATAAAGTTAATGAAGTATCATTTTGGAAAGCAGTATCAAATAGTACAATATTTATATTATAAAATACATGAACTATTGATATCCAAAGGATTTTCATTTACAAATTTTAAACATGGTTTCTAAATAATAAAATTCAAGAGACAATTGATCCAAAGTGTGAAAAGCTGAAAATTTCTTTTATCGATGAACAGAAAGTTGAAACGCGTATTAACTATTTCTGGTCAAAACACAATACAATTTGAATTGCACCATTTTTTATGTATGTATGTTACAAAAGGACATTTTAAAGCACCATGCAAGTTTTTAGACCTCTGAATGCTATGATTCAAGAGTGGATAGCGCTGAAAATAGCTACTCCCAACGTAGAGTCGTATTTCGCAACTCCTTTGCAAGAATCGCGTTGGTGACGTTGCACACCGCACGTATATGACCTCCTGTGCCACCCAGAGTGTGGCTGCATTCACTCATTTATCGAAACAAACGCTTGCGGGCAGCAGCAACGGAGAAAACGTAGTAGTCTACAGCAGGAGTGGATCGACCGGGGCCGTCCGGTCCACGCCCGCCGTAGGTTCGCATTTCGCAACTCTTCCGCAAGAATCGCGGGGAAGACGGTCCACACCTGAAGCAATTAACTTTCCGTGCCCCCCGGAGTGTGGCTGCACTCTTATTTTAAATAAAAATCGCAAGCAAACAGCAGCGGCGCAGAAAACGTAGTCTACGGCGGCAGTGGATCGGTCGGAGCTGTCCGGTCCACTCCCGCCGTAGGGTCGTATTTCGCAACTTTTTCGCAAAAATCGCGTTGATGACGTTGCACACCTGAAGCAATTGACTTTCCGTGCTTCCCGGAGTGTAACAGCACTTATATTTTTATCAAAAAATGCGAGCAAACAGCAGCGGCGGAGAAAACGTAGTCTACGGCGGGAGTGGATCGGTCGGAGCCGTCCGGTCCACTCCCGTCGTAGGGTCATATTTCGCAATTTCTTTGCAAGAATCGCATTGGTGACGTTGCACACCATGCGCATACGGCCTCCTGTGCTACCCGGAGTGTGGGTGCACTTATATTTTCATTTAAAAAAACGGGAAGTCAAAAAAGTCAAACACACAGTCACATACGGCAGTCGGCTGCGCAAACGTGTTGCCAGCCGGTCGACCGATTGATGTGAAGTTGAGTTCAGAGCTGACGCTTACCCAAGTACGAGAGGCACGTTTGTCTTTCAAATCTTTTGCAAAAACGAAGGGCTTATACTTACGGGTAATAGGCTATAATAGTACCTAGTGACCATACCAATTACGCTCCGCTCTTCTTACATTCCGAATCTGTCTATTTTTTCTAATATTAATACTATTTAACTTGGAAGTGTGAATTTGCCACCTGATACCAGTAAGAAGCCACCTGAAAAAAAATCAAGGGGCGCTGTAGCACCCCGATGGCAAGTATAAGTTGTTATACACTGTATGGTCGGGGAGCAGCGCGACCCTATTATACTTCGAATTTGCTATTTAACCTAAATGCGTTTTATTATCTCCAATGATTTCTTGTCTGATATGTCTTTGATGCTTATGTTTGAGTAATGTATCTTAAAGATTTTAATGAGAACTTTCTAATGATCATGATATTTTGCTTTTAAAAATTTCTCTTTTCGCAAAATATTATGATGAAAAATTAATTTGCGATGATTTCTTAAAATTTTGGTCATGTGTGATTCTCAGTTTAAGTACAACATCTCACTTTTTAAGTACAACAATACAATATTTGTCATGATAATAGGTTACAATAAGGTTATCTTCGGCAATCAGTGCAATATACTATACTACGCCGCGAATGTCTCCAGAACATATTAATTAAACGAATCGCAGTTGCAGAGAGCCGAACGCACGGAGTAAGCATCTACTTATCTACACAAAGATTCTGAGGAAAGAGAACTAGATTTTTTAAACTAGAAGTTGTCTTTATCTAGTTTTTCTTGCATCGTTTACAAACGTGCAGCAGCAGAGTACGTCCGGCGTTGTGTAAACATAAACATAGCATAAAACAGTGGTGTTTCGGAGCTGCGTGGTGCGCACAAACTCTCGCGAATCTGTCCATTGTGCGCGATTGTGCGCGATTGTGCATAATCGTGCGTTTATCAAAGAACCTTCGCGCTACCGCTAGTGTACCTCTCGACAAAATTAAAGTGTCTAATACTTAGGCGCCGAACACCTGCCAAAACTCGACGCAAGCACTCGCGTGGATCATCACAAACACGTTGTGTGGACTGGAAACCGGGCACCGGCCAATCGCTTCAGGACACGCAGGACTGCCATAACACAGAAGAGCGAGATCGACACCGCGATCCACGGAAAATCTATGAGCTCGTCTTCAACTTCACGAGCTCTCGCCACTCGAGCTCGACGACGACCCCGTTCCCCGAAATGCCGACCTCCACATATATGGTTGTTCGGCTCGTACTTCAGCCTCCTCAACGGCAACTATATGCTCTCTCCAAGACCTTATACCCTTGTTTCTTCGGAATGAGACGACAATGAACGACAAGGATTTCCTTCTTCTTCCATTACAGCGGTTTCGGTCGGCCCTCACATATTAGTGCAGCAGAGTTCGCCACAATTGGCGAGCGCCGCAACGACGACTGCCGGAGCTGCTCCGACAACCAGCAAATGACACTTGGCGCTCAAGACCATCAACGAGTTAGACAACGAGAGCAATAGAACGAGTTTGCAACGGAACGTCTGATCCAGTTCGAGGACAAGGAAGAGGCGATAGACGTCAACAGTTAATTACACCGGCACACAAAATAAAAAAAGTTGTCTGCGCGAGAAATCAGACCTATCTATCTTTATGTTTTTCGGGTCACTGAATTCGAATATAAGGTCAGTTAGGCCCCATCACGTCAGGGTCAAGGTCAGTTGGAGGTCAAATTAAGAAGAAAAGGTTTACAAAAATTAAAATGCCATATATTTATGTTTTTTTGGTCGCTGAATCCAAATCCGGAATCAGTTTGGCCCCATCTCGTCAGGTTCAAGGTCAGTTCAAGGTCAAACTGAGAAGAAACAGTTTAAACCGATTAAAATGTCATATCAAAACTTTCCAAAAATGGAAAAAGATACCGAAAAATTGTAAAAAATCTTATTTAATCTTATTTTTAATCTTATAAAAATCTTATAATTCTTATTTTGCTTTTTCCACTAGCTTAGTAACTCTCGATGTCTTTCTTTACTCCTTTTTTCTCTTGTAACGAACTCTTTTTACTTCAAATGACCTATGCAATGGGTTTCTTTTTTTCTTTTTGTTATTTGTTTTAATGTCTCTCTTCAGTATCCAGCAAAAATCTGCCATCATGTTGACATTCCATCTTCCTTGGTATCGATTCTCCATTACACTTATATCTTGATGAAATCGTTCTCCCTGTTCTTCACTGACATCTCCTAGATTAAGAGGGAAGTAATCAAGATGGGAATGTAAGAAATGCATTTTATAACTCATCAAGTAACCCAAATTTTTGAAATTCTCCAACATTTGTTCAACTAGTTCCTGATAGTTCTCACTCTTTTTATTTCCTAAAAAGTTCTCACGAACAGTTTTATAACTTTGCCATGCAGCTTTTTCTGTGTCGTTTATTTTTGTGATAAATGTTTCGTCTTCAAATAGAGTACGAATTTGAGGACCATCAAAAATACCTTCTTTTAATTTAGCTTCACTTATTGCGGGAAACTTTTCTCCCAAATTCTGGAAACAATCGCCATCTTTATCATAAGTTTGATATGAAATGGTGGTAGCAGATAGTTTGATGGGTCAATCAATGGCGTACGTATAATGTTCCTCGATCCTGGTTCAAAATGTGTTCTAGTTGGCCATACTTTCTTAACGTAGTGATTTACCCTGTCTCTACTATCCCATAAACACAAGAAGCAGGGATTTTTAGTAAAACCTGATTGTTGTCCTAAGATCATGGTTGCAATTTTAAGATCACCACAAATTTTCCATTGATGTTCCAAGTACTTTATTTTTTCCAATACAATTTCTAAATTTTCATAAGTCTCTTTCAGCTTAGTCGAGTGAGCTATGGGAATGGATGCAAACCTGTTTCCGTTATGAAGCAGAACAGCTTTCAGACTTCGTTTTGACGAATCAATAAAAAGTCTCCATTCCTCGTCTTTATACGTATTCGGTTTTATTGCATCGACTAAACCTTTAACATCTATACAATATACCAAAGAATTCTCTTCATCGTTCGTAAAAAAATTCCTAAATTCTTTTTCTCTATCTCGATAAATAGAGGCTGTTGTTCCTTTTGCTAACAGTTTTTTCGTTTTAAGAACTGACGCTAGATATTCTCCTCCATCTTTATGTAATCCTAAATTTCGAATAAGATCTTCTTGGTTAAAGGTTTCTGGAGCTTTTCTTGTACTAGCTGGCAGGTATTCTTCGTTTGAGGATTCTTCGTCAGAACCTTCTTCGTCACAGGACTCATCAACTTGCATTTCTTCTACTTCGCCTGAGCGGTCCACATCCATGGGTTCGATATTAACAGTTTTATCCCTGACTTCTATTCTCACAGGTTTCACTACTGAAGAAACGTCTGCGTATACAATTTTAGATTTAGTAGCCGTGTTAAAACATTTGGTATTAGTCATACAAAAATAGCAGTCATTTTAACACGTTGGAGAGGACCATATCATTGGTTTTGTAAATTTCAAGTTTCTTTCTGTTTTATCTCTTTCCCAGCGTGTCACCATCGTATAACATCTACTGCAAACTTTTTGTGGCACCCAGTTTACATTTACATTAGTAAAATCATTTTTATATATGTCAAACATTAAACATTAAAGTTCAGCAGATGAGATAAGATCAGCTGACTAGTGGTTATTAAAAAAAAGGTTACAATTTTCAAAAATATTATTATAATGCACACTTATCTGCACACTTGTGACGTCCCGTCGTCTTATAGTTTATCGATGCAACATTCTAATTGTTAGTATTAAGGTGTAAATCTGTTAAATTATATTAAAATTACAACATTTTTTTATTATAATCTGAAAGGAGCTTTGTTCTATTGTAAAAATCTTTAAATATATCCGTGGAAGTTTATAGCAAAGAAAAAATCTCAAGCCAAATTTAATAATTTGCAAAAATAATAAGTATTTTTGGAATTATATTTTGGCTTTACGATTCTTTTTTTACCATAAACCTTTGTGTATGGATGAAGTATTTTATTGTATTTTTCTGTTTTCATTTCATTAAAAAGGCGATAAATGTGCATATTTGTGTGGGGAATGATTGTTAAGTTATCAATAAGTTGTTTTAAGTCAGTACACATCGTAGACTATAAGACGACAAGTGTGCATTAAAATAATATTTTTGAAAATTGTATCCTTTTTTTTAATAACCACTAGTCAGCTGATCTGATCTCACCTGCTGAACTTTAACGCTTGATGCTTGACATATATAAAATTGGTGTCACTACATTCATTAGCATCTATTTATACCCTGGTAGAAATGCTTACCAACGGTAAACTGTTGGCCAAAGTGACGGTTTTAGCAGGTTCGTTAGCCAACCATAATGAACTGTTGGGTTATATTCTGCCAGGGTGGAGACCAAACTTATAGTTGCCAACATTTTACCTTGTAAAAGGTGTAAGAAAATCAAGAATATCTTCGTACATCATGCTTGTATAACTTTTAATGACTGTTAATTGTGCAAACCATTTGGAGATCTATTAAAATGCGTAAGCTTTTTTGCAATTTGTGTACGACACAAGAAGTAATATCAACATAAAAAATTTAAGGTTATGTTTATTCCAGCAGATGCTTAAGAAACGAGAGATAAAGCGCTTCATCATTCTCATAGTCATTTCATAGTTTCCAGCTCATTTTAAATATTCTAATTTCCACCAAGGCTCCATAGAAGTTTCAACTTTTGAAAAATTCCGGAGTTAGCCATACATCTTGCTCTGTTCCGCCGTATAAACTCAAAGCGTAAACACATTTTTTTCTAAAATATGGACCGAAACATATTTTCCCAGTATGGAACCTGTTTAAGCATATGATTGCCACAGTGATTTTTTGATTTTTGACTGTACTTAGGCGGATGAGAAACTGCGATCAATTTTAATGAATTTTGGAAATATTAATAAAATCGACGGCAAACAAGGGTAAACCGGCTCAAACGAAATGTCTTCTCATAAAAAAAAATTGAATAATAATCTAAATTGTTAGTGGAAGAACTCAGAGTGAGTTCCGACAAGGAAAGGGTTTGAGTAAGTGAAGGGTTCTTTTGAATTAACACACACGATTTTGCGGTTAAAAAATGCCCTTGGTATGGCGTAAAAACCTTCACAGATTAGAGGAAAAAGCCGCAGCAAGTGTGAGCTTTATTCAAAATAAAGGAAATGAAAATATACAAGAAAAAGAAAGAGAACAGTGACTCTAGAAGAGAAAAACTTATAAAAGAACGCACGCAAAACGCAAAGACGCGAGGTACCTTTTCCGCACGCAGAGAGCTCTCTTACGGCAAAAAACGCAATGCAAAAGCTGCCGCTGAAGAGGGCGTTGTATACATATTGTAATTATTGTAACTATCAATGGCGTTTCAAACCGGGCGACACTTTTTCGGTATCCAAAAAAATTAGCTTCAATGGCCTTGCTACGCAGAATATTAAAAGTCCCTATAACAGCAAGCAAATAAATCCTCCAGGTTGAGTAGTTTTCACCGTCCTAATCGAAAGTTATAGCCAAAGTCGTTAAGTAGTTCCATACTGGGCGCATCTTCCCTATTAGAGAATTTTTACAAGAGTTAAAATATTAATAAAATTAAAAAAAAATTAATTATAATATAAATTTAAATGTTTCTTTGACTTTATTTACTTTATTATAATTATTTGTACAGGGTACATATGTTTTTATTACGCATTCGTGATATTTTCTGCTGTTTTTTCATATTGTCGAGAGCTATACTCTTTTTTAGCTTGATTTAAGAGTACATTTTGTATAAGCAAACCTCCATCTGTAGAATGCGTTACAATGCTTGGAAATGGATTTCCTGCAAAAAATAAGTTAGTTAGTAACATTATATACATTAGTTAATACGTTTTTTTATCTTAAATGTAATTTATGTGTTTTGTAAGTAGCCACAGGTTCTTTCAAATGTTTCAAATTTTTTTTATTGGGCAACTTAGTGTTAAACAGAACCGAAGCTGTCAGTTCGAGCACTTAAGGGGATGTGGGAGCTAAAAAACACTGTTTTTCTGGCCCATGAAACTTTTTATTGGCCAATCGACGACCAATCAGCGAACGAATAGAATGATGATTCCTCTCTTTTTTAGAGTAAGAAAGCGTGCAATGAAGAATTAAGACCAGAGCGCAATAGTCTTTTATTCAAAGAATCATTTTATCGAAAAAAATTGTCAATTAGACTTTTAGTTTTTTAACAAGTTTTGAAATACGAATGGGTGTTTACTCGATCTTAGCGCGATCTCAGCGCTAACCTTAAAACTAAATAGTACCAATAAACTTTTTATTATTTTAATTTCTATCAATACAAATAGCACAGCGCCATCCTATTGAGTTTAATTAATTATTTTACCGAAAGAAAAAGTTAATTAGACTTTTAGTTTTTTTTTTGACATTTGAAATACGAAATACCTTGTGGCGTATTTTGGAAGCTTTAGCTTCCATATCCCCTTAATGCCTATTTTGACCAATTTATAAATGTTCAGGAAATCATTTTTGCTTAAACATAGGGGAAATTCGCTGCGCACAGATATACCTAGCGTTTTTGATAACAATAAGAGTAAAATTGACTTTAATATAAATACATTGGTATTAAAGAAGACAAACTTCGATATTCAATAAAACAATATACAAAACCCCCCTGACTCTCTCTCTCTCTCTCTCTCTCTCTCTCTCTCTCTAACGTACACATGCGCTGTCTCTGAAAATGGCTGCGGCTTTTCGTAGCTCTGCTGTTCCCTCGAAACTCCTCTCTTCTCGCTCTCGTGGACTCCAGGTTACACACAAACAAATAATATTCGCATTAATAATTGTAAAAAGCAAATTATTTGACAACGGAAAAAGGTGGGCCTGCGAAGGGAAAATACACATGTTATCATCCGATTGATAACACCTATAAAAGTACTCATATTATTTTTTGTTTTTAAGAATTTTTTGAAAATTAACAGATGACGGTCCAAATTTGGCGCAGAGATATGTGCAGAAATCTGTGCAGAAAACTCTGCATAGATTTATGCACAGACCTAGCGTTCTCCCAAACGTGGCAATCGCGCCAAATCCTACGTTTAAATAAAAATCCTAGTGAATGCGAGGTGCTAGGTGTTGCGCACCTATGTTGGAAGGCACAGCGTCGCAAAATATTATTACCGAGAAACCGCAAAATTGAGATACACGTAGTAGTACTGATCAACTAACAATATAAGTTTAATAAAAATAGATTCTGACCTTTAAGTTCTAATACTGCCCGCTTGTAGTGGATTCCTGGAAACTGTCGAGGGGAGTGATATAAGTTAGTATATATAGTCGATCCATAGTATCTTGAAGGTAGTACATTAAATAGTTTATGAATTAACTGTTTTTCCAAGATCCAATAGTCTGCTAGTTCCATCATATTTTTGTTACAACCATTTTGCATAACTTTAGATATAAGCTAAACAAAGAAAAAACATAAATTCATAAATATTTATGTACACACTAGTAGGGCTCTGCTCCGCTTCTCACTTCGCTCGCTAACTTCCCTATTTTTGTTTTCCCTTTAAATTTGTAAATTTTAGTTCAATAATTGTCAGTTTATAATTATATTTCTTAAAAAAAAATGTCATATTCGATATCATTTTTATTATTTATTCTGTTGTTTCAATTATTGTCTGTTAATAAATTATTAATGATATATTTATATATTAATAGATCTAAATAAAATCGATTTGCAAAGAATTCTATAATCTATTTATTTTTCAGTGCGCGTTCTACCGTCGATAACTCCCTTATGTATGGGACAATATTAAAGTTCAAAAATAAACTGTGAAATTATTGTTGATCAAATATTATGACTTTATTAAAATCTCCTAACGATCAGGTCCTGGTGTAACCTTCTCTCATAAGTTGTCGCCGAGAACTGACGCTCTACTCATTAAACGCCGCCAAAAACTGGGGCCCGCTAAAACAAAGACGCTTTCCCGAGGACTACCGAAGGGACTCGATGCAGTGCGCGCGCTCCTCTATATCTATAACTATACACACCCAGTCATGTGCCCGCGAAAACGCCTCTCGCCACTCGACTCTCTGTCCTGTCAGTCACAGATCGGCCGTTTAGCCTCTCCGCACTGAAAGTGGCCTTCAAAATCCGTGGAGTAAACTCCCTACTGAGGTAGTGGCAGTCTAGGAATTATTATAAAACCACTCCTAACCGTATTGGCCTGAAGCCACGAATCGCCTTGTCGATTCGCGCATATGAGAGCTAAATGACGGAGAAACGTTCGCTAAAACTACTAAAAGGTAGAATATATTATTAATAAAGAATAAATACGCCGCACTTGCTATTATCCCTAGTAGCCCTCGGTTACGTCCGGAACACCCTTACGTAAAATCCATAATCTGTAGCATTTCTATAGTATTCTTTTATAAGACTTTGATCTGACAATGAGAGGATGGTTTTATAAATGACACGTGAACTCTCTCTCTCTCTCTCTCTCTCTCTCTCTCTCTCTCTCGATTAAAATTTTTAAAGAGTATTTAAAAAAACTTAAAAAGAATATAAAAATGTTTCCTAATATTTTATCGATATATTTTTTTTTGGCTCATCAGTATGTTTTCTGAGCAAAACAGTATTTCTACTTTTTCCTCTATTTTGTTAGGACCGTGAAGTTGTCTACACAAGCTATTATGTGTAATACCGTTGGGTATCGCTATCCCACAGTTTTCTATAAGCTCCGCAGAGTAAATGTGTTTACATTGTCTGCTTGAATTTAAGGTTATGTTTTTGAACAGCTGCTGCACTGTCGCTGCACAAATTTTCTGAGTTTTCTGGGCCACTGCTGACTGGCCCAGAAAGTGGATTTTGTGACTTTTTGTGCATACATGCAAATATGGTTTCGCGGTAGCCGATCACGCTCGGTGTCTGGGTGCCAAGGGTCTTCAACGACGAGGCTGCCAAAATATATTGCGCGCTGTAGATTTTTTTATCTACGTGTCAATATCGGCCATGAATGCGGTCTAGGGTGACCGATAACAAAGACAGGCAGTGCGCAGCGTACTTCGGGGTGCAAAAATGTCCAAATCAGTTATGTTTACTGTCCAGGTACATGCGGTCGACAATGACGCGATCCAGGTAATACTCTCCGTAGCTATTATTGTTTGAGTGAAAAAACTGATTCTAGACACCAAAAGCTATGGAGCGTATCACGAAGACCCTGTCATCGGTGATCTCATGCAGCTAGATAAATTACCAATCATTCGACTCAGCCCTTAATGAAAAATAATGATTTTTTGTTTACCATACTATAAATAAAATAATATGATTGTAAACTCGACTCTACTAATCGATCTCAGTTGTTCTTTAATCTGTAATTTCACTGTTAATAAAATTATTGACATGCACGATGATACGCAAAACACCAAACGCGCCCAACCTTTTTACTTTAATTAAGATTTTTTTTTGAGATTTAATGTCTTTTTGAGCAAACTTTTTGAATTACTTTAAATTTGTTCTAAAAATAAAATACACGATGATGGGGTTCAGGTAGTGCACACTGGAATTTTTATTACGGGAATATCAATATCTCTCATGTATGGTATCCAGGTTCATGAGGTCGCCGATGACAGGGTCTTGTTAATGCGCTCCATAGCGTACCAAAACAAACGTAAAAAAAAATCTCCACTTCCAGTAGATGATGTCCAGACGTCACAATCACCTACCGAATAACTAGACATGGTCTATGATAGAACGCACTTAGTATACAACAAATGTACCAAAAGAAAATCCCCATTTCCAGTAGATGATATCTAGACGTCAAAATCATGTTCCGAATGACGAGGCATGGTATATNATGGTATATTATACAACGCACTTACGATACAACAAATATACGAAAAGAAAACATCCATATCCAGTAAACGATGTCCAGATGACAAAATCACTTCCCGGATGAAAAATGGTATATTATACAACGCACTTACGATACAACAAATATACGAAAAGAAAATCTCCATTTCCAGTAGATGATGTCCAGGTGTCAAAATCACCTTCCGAATGACGAGGCATGGTCTAGGATAGAACGCACTTAGTATACAACAAATGTACCAAAAGAAAATCCCCATTTCCAGTAGATGATGTTCAGGTGTCTAAATAACCTTCCGAATGACTAGGCATGGTCTATGATAGAACGCACTTAGTATACAACAAATGTACCAAAAGAAAACCCCCATTTCCAGTAGATGATATCCAGACGTCAAAATCATCTTCCGAATGACGAGGCATGGTATATTATACAACGCACTTAGTATACAACAAATATATCAAAAGAAAATCACCACCTCCAGCAGATGATGTCCAGATGACAAAATCACTTCCCGGATAAAAAATGGTATATTATAAAACGCACTTACTATACAACAAATATACGAAAAGAAAATCTCCATTTTCAGTAGATCCATGACCAGTTGTCAAAATCATCTTCCGAATGACGAGGCATGGTATATTATACAACGCACTTACGATACAACAAATATACGAAAAGAAAACCTCCATATCCAGTAAACGATGTCCAGATGACAAAATCACCTTCCGAATGACGAGGCATGGTCTATGATATAACGCACTCAGTATACAACAAATATACCAAAAGAAAATCCCCACCTCCAGCAGATCATGTCTAGATGACAAAATCACTTCCCGGTTGAAAAATGGTATATTATAAAACGCACTTACTATACAACAAATGTACCAAAAGAAAATCCCCATTTCCAGTAGACGATGTTCAGGTGTCAAAATCATCTTCCGAATGACGAGGCATGGTATATTGTACAACGCACTTACGATACAACAAATATACGAAAAGAAAACCTCCATATCCAGTAAACGATGTCCAGATGACAAAATCACCTTCCGAATGACGAGGCATGGTCTATGATATAACGCACTCAGTATACAACAAATATACCAAAAGAAAATCCCCACCTCCAGCAGATCATGTCTAGATGACAAAATCACTTCCCGGTTGAAAAATGGTATATTATAAAACGCACTTACTATACAACAAATGTACCAAAANAATCATCTTCCGAATGACGAGGCATGGTATATTATACAACGCACTTAGTATACAACAAATATATCAAAAGAAAATCACCACCTCCAGCAGATGATGTCCAGATGACAAAATCACTTCCCGGATAAAAAATGGTATATTATAAAACGCACTTACTATACAACAAATATACGAAAAGAAAATCTCCATTTTCAGTAGATCCATGACCAGTTGTCAAAATCATCTTCCGAATGACGAGGCATGGTATATTATACAACGCACTTACGATACAACAAATATACGAAAAGAAAACCTCCATTTCCAGTAGATGATGGTCTAGACATGGTCTATGATAGAACGCACTTAGTATACAACAAATGTACCAAACGAAAACCTCCATATCCAGTAAACGATGTCCAGATGACTAAATCACTTCCCGGATGAAAACATGGTATATTATACAACGCACTTACTATACAACAAATATACCAAAAGAAAATCACCATTTCCAGTAGATGATGTCCAGGTGTCAAAATCTCCTTCCGAATGACGAGGCATGGTCTATGATACAACGCACTTACTATACAAAAAATATACCAAAAGAAAATCTCCATTTCCAGTAAGCGATCTCCAGAAGACAAAATTTTTTGCCAATATTTTTGGTAGAATCATAGATTAGCACAAAAACATGCTAATGAATCAAAACTTAATTGAAAACAGTAATAGTATACATTTTTTCTGGATACTATAAAATCCGTACACCAATATAGAAGTAAATAGTGTCGCAGCACCGCGGCTTTGCTTCTCAAACTAGCTTTCGTGGCGCTACTGCGCTACACGGAGAGACCTTTTACGCGGGATATTCGCTGATTCGCTGAAAATTGTACCGTTGAATATCTGGTGGAGCCACTGTTCTAACGTGTGAATGCGGCGAGTCTGTAGGTGATCGCGCTACACACGTATGTGAACGTTACTCGAATGTCGGGAGGCACTGGGTAGTCATATGTGTAAGCGTTTCGCGCGTGCGCGCCGTGTCTTGCTCGAGATAATTAATTGTTTATAGTGCAGATTACTAATATTGTGACTATCAATAAGATTCAGAGATGGATCCTTTTGTGAGCGGTCAAAATTCACCGAGTTGTCAATTTTTGTAGTGCCACTTTGAAATGCAATTTTAAAATGCATATTATTCATACAATAATGCATTTTTGAAAACGTAATTGCTGTATGTTTGTAATATTGTAATAATTATAAATAAACATGTGTTTTCGTGCGTATATAGTCAGTAATCCCGCCGCGCGCGTCAACTCGCACGGCGCACTGCACTTGCTCAGTGGCAGCCATGCTAGTCCGCGCTGTAAACCGTTCACTGAAATTTCAGGTGAACGTTCACCCGGAAACGGGAGTAACGCATGCGTTTACTCGATAAACGCGGTATTGAAGATACGGTGCATACCATACACTTGATATCCCGCGTAAAAGGTCTCTCCGTGTACTTGATACAACCGTGAACCGTATAGTCCGAGAGCCCGCGACATAAAAATTCGGCCAATTTTATTACAAATATCCTTTTGTTATTTGACTGTTTTTAACTAAAGAATAACAATAATCCACGGCTGGCCGAGTGCAAACGGTACATTGCTCCGCTAGAAAGTCAGAAACATGTCTAAAATAAAAATGTCTTTGGCTGAAATCATTATGTCTGAAACTTTTTGTACAAACAATATGTAATATATAGCGTTAAAAAAATTTGGTCTGGCAAACTTTGAATGGTGATAAAGCGCACCACTAATTTCATGCCAGACCAAGCATTTCTGAATTAGAGAGATATGCCATCTTCGGAAAACAGTTTCCCATGTGTAATGAAATGAGTCACGTATTTCTGTCACGGGCTCTCGGACTAGTAACAACCGTGGTTCTAAACATTCTCGTCTTGAATATGCCACGTACGTATTGGGATTTCGTGCAAGATCTTGAAATTTCTCAGAAGCAGAGCTTGTTCGGAAAATTTCCAGTCATTTTGACTGGGACATTCGATTCACAGAAAAATCGCAAAACATTAAAAGTCAAAATGTATTTTTTTAACTTCTAGCATTTAAAAACAGTGGCCATGATCCAAGAAAATCCGCGTTTAAAAAATCAAACCCTGATAATACAAACACGGAAACCACCGGGAACAATTATAAACCGTCTAACCAACAGTCAAATTTCCAAAATAAAACCACATTTCAAAAGAAAGCACCACAAGTGCAACATCTAATAGTAATATGCCACAAGGGAGGTAAAGAACTGGTGAGTCCATAGCAAGTGTGAGGCAAACACTTGCTATGGTCTCCTCTACTGAAAAAAAGCAGATGACAATCAACTTATTATTTTCTGATAATCAGCTGATAATCGGCTAATAATCGTGCCAAAACGTCAGCTAATTATCAGGTGATATCAGCTTAATATTTTTGTTTAAGTTGATAGTTACGAATATGCGTTTATATGAGATAAAATGCTAATGATAATCAGCTGATTATCAGGTGATAATCATAAAAAATTTTTAACCTTTAGTATATTTTTTCGAAGTTGTTTTAAATTAATAAAATTTATAAAATTCACATAATGAGGGCCAATACGGTTTTACCACTCAGATGATAACACCAAAACACTGGCTGTGAGCTGCAAAATTTTTATTTTTTAATAATTTGATTTAAACAAAAAATTATTTAAATACTATTAACGAACACGCACTCCAGGCGGACTAGCGGAATATCAATACGCCTTCAGGAAAAAACGCTCCACTCCTGATGCCGTAAGCTTAGTAGTCGACACTGCTAGAACTGCAATAGAAGGAAAAAGATGGAAAGGAGGATCCAAGAAGTACTGTGCTATTATTACACTGGATGTTAAAAATGCGTTTAACTCAGCCAGCTGGGGCAAGATACACGAGGCACTACGGAAAAAAGAGGTACCCGCATATATAAGAAGGATTATGTCTGACTACCTGAAAGACAGAACCCTTTTGTATGACACAGAGCAGCATGAAAACCTATCAAGTAACCGGAGGGGTCCCACAAGGGTCAGTGCTTGGCTCATTATTGTGGAACAGCATGTACGAAGGAGTACTTAGGCTAGAGCTACCCGAAGGGGCAATGGTTGTAGGGTTTGCAGATGACATTGCAGAAGTGGTAGTAGCAAAGCAAAAGGAAGAGGTGACGGAAATCGCTAACGAGGCAGTAGGTATAATCCACGATTGGCTAAAGCAGACTGGACTTGAGCTTGCTAGCCATAAAACGGAAGCTATCCTTATATTCAGTAGGAAGAAAATAGAGACAATAATGCTGTCAGTGAACGGACATGAAATAGACTCTCAGCCAACCTGGGAATCACTGTACCTGAGAGAGGGTGAGTAATAAGGCAGCAAAAGTCGGTGCTGCACTATCGCGACTAATGCCAAATGTAAGTGTTAATTATGTTATATGGTGCCCCAATATGGGCGGACGCTATGTTGGTGAAGTCTTATGCACGAAAGCTGTCAACAGTTTATAGGAGAACTACATTGCGGGTTGCTTCTGCCTACCGAAGAGTATCAGAAGATGCAGTGTGCGTTATTTCAAGTATGCTGCCTATTGACCTTCTAGCAACAGAACGAAAGAATATATATGAAGAAAGCCGGGGTGATGACAATACTCAAAAGGAAGTTTCGAAATTCGGAAGGGAACAAACCCTAGCTGAGTGGCAAAGACGATGGGACTCCAGTGTAAAGTCCTTTATAGTAAAACATCCAGAAACGATCAATTAATTCAAAATATCATTACAAAAATATGTAAATATAACGTGCTAAAGGCATGTTTATAAAATATGGATTTCAGGTCCATATTTCTCTATGTTAATCTTATGTACAGTATTATCCCGTACCTGATTTACAAACTAGCCCCATGGGTTTTGAAAAATTCAATTGTCAATATCTAGCCTTAAAACTTATGTATGGCAAGCGACCCAGCATCAAAATCATCCTCTTAACATGTACTTTTTGATTTTACAGGCCAAAAATATTAATTTTTAGACACACTGGTGTGTTCACACTTTTCCTGCCTTTTAAAAGTTACAGAAAGTGTTCGAGAATTTTTTATTTACTGGCCGGGCACGCATAACTGCTGCTTATAGAAAAGTCCGATGGTCCAAATGTTGGTTTTGGTGAGATATGACTTATATGTTTCTGACAGAGCATAGATGCGATTTACTCAAACGTTATAGAAGAGTTATAGTATTGCCCCGTGTTCGAGTTCCCCCCCTCTCCCCTACATATTATCAATATCTAATATAAATGGTCATATTCTACTTCAAAGTACAATTATTTTCATAAACCACGATTAGTTTTCAAGTCTCGAATTCAATAATTCATTCTGTGGGTTTCGATGCCAAATCAATACAAAATTTCACCCTAATTTGATTACCAATTATTTTTATAAACCACGAGTAGTTTTCAAGTCTAGAATTCAATAATTAATTCTGTGGGTTTCAAGACCAACTCAATACAGAATTTAACCCTAATTTGATACCAATTTAGTAAATATTCCACAAATAATTTTATAATCATTACCATACAGAATCTGCATTGATATTTTTCCCATGGTTTACAAACAAAACATAATGACCATTTATATTAGTTACTACTTATATTTAATGTAACTTACTTGTTCAACATAACCTCTTGTCTCATCAGCTCGATTATAGTTTAGTTCTATCCTTTCATATTTTAAAAGAGCAGTTAAAGTTTTTTGTAATTTAAATATTCTTCCTTCTGGACCATTAACATTTTTTAATCTCCGAGCTTTTGGTTGTATTTTATAATTTAATTTAGAAACTATATTAGAAATTCTGGATTGATTCATATTTGTATTATTTTTGCAAGAAATATGATTCAATAATATTGTACAATATAGATAATCCAAAATTTGGGCTTAGATCTATAAGAAAATATAGATTATTTTATTATATTTATTTAAATTTAACCATACGTATATAATAGATAAATGGATAAATGAGTTATAAACTTACCATGCTATAATTTATATCTACTATTCTCATATATAACTATATAACAAAATATAGTTGTATTATAACTACCACTATGTATATAGGAATATAAATATGATCAAGATTTCGGGCTATCGTCTATCAGCCTATCTAGGTTAAAGGTTAAAATACGCGAGAGAAAAAACCATGTTCTTAACCAACGAAGATAGACCTTAATAGAAGCGCAAAGCCCCATCCCAAAGTGAGGCACCCCGAGCGTTAGTAAGTACCCCGACCACGCGCAGCGCGTCAGTCTAATTCCAGCGTTCTGACGGTAACAGTAGGAGCGCGCGGTTGATAACACATATACCGGCCGGATGGTAACCTACGCTGCTTACGGAACATGATAAAACTATGCATTGCGGCTATGCTAATCACCGTTTCCAATGCACAAAAAGCATGAATAAATACCGTAAATACCCCAAAACTCCAT
>JAZHPH010000094.1:394178-448746 GCA_037356405.1 Nasonia oneida
ACGGGAGATGCTGCTGTTTTGTGAATTGCCAAGTTGTAAAATGTGTGCTGCAGCAGTCGAGCTCATTGCTTCAGATGTTCTGGACCATCGCTGTACTTATTCTCTTGTACAGAAGCTATTGCACACTTGAACAAAACTGGCGAGTGAACAGTCTGCCTTTCACACAGAGCTCCAAAATCAAGATGAGAGTTTATGTATGATGCCATCCCTGGTGTCACAGAGACTTCATGCGAGACCAGAATCCAGAAAAAAACAACGTTGGATTAGTCATTCATCAGTCAAGCGTATGATACATGTATAGCTGGATATTTTTCTACTTTGGCATAAATTTTGCTTGTTTAATATGAAATATTTATTGCAGTCATGTATGCACCTACCCTATCTGACTCTGTTGAAAAAATTTGGTCTGGAAATCCAATTATTATACGCATAAAATGGTTCACCACTGCCTTGAGTCGCTCATTAATGAGACGGGGCATGTGTTGTTCAAAATTCTGGTCACTGTGGTACAATGTAGGAATGGTCTCAACAATTCTACTGTTTCCAATATCGATAGTAGTCATTTTAAAGTGACACTTAACATTTGGCTGTACAATTCAGCATCGCCAAATGAAAAGAAAGAACAAGTATTGGAACTTATGGTAAATTTAATTGTATTTTTATTACCATTCTATTATTAGTGTTCTTGAAAGTTATAAAAATTATTTAATCGTCACCAGGTTCCAGGAGTTGACATTCCTTACAATGAGATGGGATACTACGTGCTCTCATTAATATTATGCAGTGCTGTGCATGAGATGAGACGTGCTATGGCAGCAGTTAGAGAAGATGTACGCTGATTTTTCTTGACAAATGCTGGTGTCTTCATCAAAGATATCTCACTGGTAAGTTGTAATACACTTTAGATCTTCTTGTTATAAACCAGTAATTGCATACTTGAAAATGTATTTCAGTAATCTCCTCTATTAGGACCTTCTGGACTTTTAACAGGAGATGTAGTACACAGAATTTATTACTGTTACGTAAAGAATTCAACAAATTGGAGAACGTGTATTCTGCAAGCAACTCAGGCTACTGTCTAACGGATAAGATGGTGCAGGTATTTTCTTAACTAAGCAAGCTGATCCTTAAAATTATTCGATGCAGATTTTAATAAAGTTTAATTTTTAGGAATTATATAAATCTTTTCTGGCTCCTGACAAAAACAATGGAGTCCATAACTGCTGTGATCAGCACAATGTAGAAAAGGGATATTTATGTTTTGAGCATTTAGAAGGGTTTGACATTCAGGCTCTCAAAGCTGCCATGCACTTTTGCCTTCCTACTCGAGCAATTGTACAAAGCTTCCATAATTTGTGTCAAAACAATGACTTGTATGTTAAGACCTGTGTTGGACAACAAAGGTAACTTTTTAGTTTGAAAATTTATAAATTTCTTTATTATTATTTTGACTGATAAATATCTCATTTACAGATTGTACAAATTTTTCAGAGGCCTTCATTTTACTCTGCAAGTGAGACTCCCTTAAGAAGCAAGATACAGCATCAGAGTGCACGCTCAATGATTACTTTGGCCATAACAACCACATTTACATTGCTCCTTAGGTTTAATTTGATAAATATGTACCTGCATAAAATGTAGACTATGTGACTTATTATACAGTTATTGTGATGTATAAGCTAGGGCAACTATATAAAAATGTACAGATATTTACTGCTGATGAATTTATAAATATAAAAACAGGAAAATAAATATAAGAGGATATACATACACATAACAAATATTGTGACTCTTAATTACACTTTATTACGTTGATGACAACGAATATTAATATGCATAATTAACTTTGTATAATTTTACCTATGTTTATGTATATATGCTTTATTTATTTATTTTTTTTTTTTTTTGCAAAAATTGAAATGATATAAGTATAGATGTAATGGAATTAAAAAAAATCCTGATTCGAACAACAAAATTATACTTTTATATCGTAGTACACAACACGTTCTTGTTCAAATGTACAGTAGATATTGTAGTGTAGAGGATAATTGTTACGGTTAATTGTTATTTTGACCTATACATATGTATACCGATGAATGTGAGTAAAATGACCGATGTATGATTATTCCTTTAGTGTAAAATCCTTTTTGTATTGTTTACAAGAGTGTTTCGTATAATATTCCGTACAATACTATTGTTTATTGAAATAAACATCGACCATTTCTTATGCGAGGATTTATGCACAGCTGTTTACATGCGCCTAGCAGAACGCACTGCAGAAGAGCGACTCTCGCGCTACGGACTATAGAAATTTATTTTCTACGCGCCGTGGTCTGAAGCTAGCCATTCGGTGCAACTTTCTGCACTTCCGGTTGCCATCCCTGGGAAAGGCCGCACGAGCGCGGAGCGCGGCAGCCGGGGGGCGACTCAGCGACGACGCGCCAGGTGGCGTGAGCGGCGAACGCGGTGCGCCGTGAACGCACACATAGACATATCCGCGCCGCGCGCCTTTATAAGGCGGATCGCACGGCACGATAGGCAGTTCTACTCGAGCTCCACTCCAGGTAGCATCGTGCGCACACGTTACTACAGGGAACAGCGAGAGATAGATTTGCGCCGACGAAGACGTCTCGTGAGCACACGTGACGATTTGGTAGACGAACCGAAACCCGAAACTCCGAATTGCCGTCGTGAGCACACGAGGCAACCTGGAACACCCGAGCAACATCGAGCCTCGTCTACGTGAGCACACGTGACAATACCCGGTGCCACCGTAAAAATCCTAACCAACAAAGCCAGTCTTACGCCGACATCTCACGACTCGCTTTATCTCTATGCGCACACAGGATAAAGAGAGGAACGAGACGAGTGACGAAGATTTGTGAAGCCGTGCGCACACGACTCCATAAATCCGAGGGATAACCTCAAAACCCCGTTGCACTATCCCGGCCGTTACTGTGCGCACACAGAGCGGTCGAGATCGTTGTTACGCGATACATTCGGATCGGCGTAGCCGTACGCACACGACTCCACCGTACCGAATGAATTCCTAACCTCAAAACCCGCCACCGATCCGTCATACCACCACCGTACCGAAACACCGTAGCCGCGAACACCGAATCATTCTTGTAACGAGATCGCGTAGATATTCTTATAAATTGTCAACCGCGTTAGTTTAAACAATTCTATTTGTAAAGGCGAAATATTTTTAACAAAACGCATAATTGATTTCTGTTTCAGTCGGGATTTCACAACTGATTTCCAAATTACTATTCATTACTTAAGAAATATATTTTGTTATTATTAATATAAAAACAGACTCATTTCTTGCCCCTTTCCCCTATCCAGATCCTGGAACCGACTGACTATCCAGTCTCTTAAAGTTAAACCGTTACAGACAAATTATTGGCAAAGTTATCAGAGAAACTTCTGAGGCAACAAGTGCAAAAAATAATGAGAATGTTTATAAAGTGAAAATTGAGATAATCATCATGTATTTATAATTTTTTGCGATATTACTTTTTTCTAGTCTAAATATTTTAGTTATTTATTAATAATTTTTGGTTGCATCCAAATCGTAGTGTAGACGACGTACAGCAACAATCTACCTCTTCTTTCGATCTAATATAGAAGGTTAATTAAGAAATACATAAAAGTTAAGTTCAGGGTTGTTTTTCTCTGTATTTAAACAATTTTCCGCACAACAATGACGTTGAACGAACAATTTGTTTAACGAATTGTTTCTCTTGCAGCCTCCATTATATGCAGTAGGACCTTAGTTATGACACAAGAGCTCGACAGGCGACGCTCGCCGCGGTAGTTACGTAGCGTATTCTATTCTATTTGTGTTTAGCCATTAACAGACTGTTGCATGCAGTGCATGCGTAAGTGAAGAGCGGGAGAGTTTGAATTGAATTGGAGCCAGGCTCTGGAACGCCTGCCACCTGCAACAGAAAGAGAAGAAAGGTAGCGCTCCCGTACCCTCCCTCGGGCCCGGGGAAAGCACAAATAAGTCGCCAGGTCGGCCCGCAGGAGCCTGCCAGGACAGAAATTGAAACTAGAAGGGAAACAGAGAGGCGGGCAGGAAACAAGGCGGCTCGAGAACCCGGGAAGGAGAAGAGGGTTTATAGTATAGGTCGCAGTCTATGAGGAAGCAAAGGAGTATATCAATGAAGTCATAGCGAGGCTTGTAAAGAAAAAAAGAGATAGAAAAGGGAGGGATCAGTTTACATTTGTCGAGAGAATAGAAAAGACGGGTGCGTTGGACGTTAAAGCGGGAGCATGCCCAGAATACGTGATTCAAATCTTCGACGTCTTCGCCGAAGAATAAGAAGTAGAATGAGAAGTAGTCACGTCCAGTATTCGTGCGATAGTAATCGAGGTAATTGTTTAATTCAGTGCAAGAGATCCGGAAGCTAAGGGGGAAGAAATCAGAGTAAGGTAGAGAAACATCAAGAATGGTGCCGGCACTGGAGGCCTCTTTGGCGAGAAGATCGACTTTCTCGTTGCCAGGGATTCCAAGGTGGCTGGGAATCCAGAAAAGGCCGACCGTTTGGTCGGCTTAGGAGAGGCGATGGAGAAGAAGCTTGTTTGCTGAGAGAATCAGTATTGAAAATAGTTGAGTTGGAGATGTTGTGTTTTTCGATGTATTCTAGCGTGAGTTGTATAGCAAGAGCTTCTGCGGTAGCAATATAGGTGTGAGAAGAGATGCGAAAGCGTAGGTTAAAATTTGAGTTGGGGGAAAAGATGCCGAGACCGACGTAAGACCCTTCGGTCGATTTTGATCCGTCGGTGTAGAAAGAGACGGAAAAGAGAAGAAGATCTTTAAAGGAGAGATTAAAAGTTTCAGGGGGGTTGGGGCGTTAACTGCGCCACCAATCTCAGCGTCTGTATGAGGGCTGAAAATTTGTGAATCGAGAGAGTAATGTGAAGCAGGGAAGGACGTCAGAGGAATGAATAAAAGGGCGATACCTTTTGAGGCGAGCAAAAGCTCGAAGAACTGGAATAGTTCGAGTAAGTTGAGTGTGTTGCGGTTGTTGAGTAGGGTGAGTAGAGAGTCGAGAGATTCGAGTGTGGGATTGTTCTTGGTGGCAAAGGCTCTAAGGACGAAATTGAAAGCCAGCTTTTTGGGGCGAAGGTCGAGGGGGAGTTTGCAAGCTCCGGCGTAGACAATGCGGTTAGGTGTGAAGCGGCGGAGTCCTAGGCAGGCTCTTAGGGCTCTGCGTTGAGCAACTTCTAATTTATTGCGAAGAGATTTGTCGCGAGGAAGGAAAACGAAAGAACCGTAGTCAAGAGAACCAAGAACGAAGACTTTGTAGATTTAGATGAGGGATCGAGGGTGGCCTCCCCACCAGGTACCACACAGAGAACGAATGAGATTAATGTGCGGGGTACATCTCTGGAGAAGATGATTGAAGTATGCGGTCCAGGAGAGTTTGGAGTCGAAAATGACTCCTAGGAGACTCGTGGCAAGGAGTTGATCTTGGTATCGCCGAAAGAGAGGGAAGCGGTAGCAGTGTCTATAGACTTCCTAAAAAAATAATGAGTTGGGTTTTTTTTTTCGGGGGCTATGGACAGACCAACAGAAAGAAAGTATGATGTAATGCGGTTGAGACTATTTTGAAGGACAGAGAGACAGAAGTCAGGATCAATGAAAGAGACAAAAAGAGCAACGTCATCGGCAAAGCAAAGGTATTTGCAGTTAGAGTCGATGTGGTGTGGAAGTTTGTGTGAGTAAACGTTGTAGGCGATAGGGCTGCTGCAGCAGCCTTGGGGCACGCTTTTCAGCGTTGCGAAGGGGCCCTGGATTTCGCCTTCAACGTTGAAGGAAATCGATCTAGAAGAGGTGATGTTGTAGAAGAATTGATAAATTTGCCATGAGAGACCGAGGTCTCGGAAAATGTGGGCCAGAATACCAGGGTCAACTCCGTCGAAGGCACTTTTGATGTCAAGAACTAGAGCTGCAATGTATCTGCGTTGTTAGCGGAACTAGAATAAATAGAACAGGTGAAGATGCTGAGGTTGTCGGAACAGGATTTTTGTTTCCGGAAACCGAATTGGTAGCGAGGTAGGATCCCATCTCTCGAGCCACAAATTGAGTCTGCGGAGAATGATCCCTTCAAAGATATTATTAAGGAGGGATTGAGCAAGAGAAATGGGTCGAACTTTTCCAGTGTTTCCTTTAGAAATGACGAGGAATTTGTTCCAAGAAAAGGAAAATTCACCCTTCATGAAAATTTCGTAGAAGATGGAAAGAAGATGGTCCAAGATATTTTCCGGTAGATATGAAATAAGAAGGTTGTCGATTTTGTCGAGACCAGGGGCAGAGTTGGGTTTCTCGAGACATTTGTCTATAGCAATGCAAAGTTCGGAGTGTGTGTGAAGGGTTTGCAAAAGAGCTCCAGAGTAAGAGGGGAGGGTGAGAAGTCAGAGGGAAAATTGGGGTAGAAACAAGATGGTGGACAAATTGTGGGAATCAATTCACTCTGCTTTGTGATGTTCGCGATGTTGTTGTGAGCTTCAGAAACAGAAAGGTTGCGATGTTTGAGCCTCTTAATGAACTCCCAAAATGTTCTGGAGTCGGAGAGAGGGGAGAAGTTAGCACAGGCGTCGCGGTAGAACTGACGTTTAGCTTCATGGAAGGTGATTCTGGCGTGCTCTTCAGCAGCCAGAATTTCGGAATATAAGTTAGGATCGCATCGAAAATTTCTTAGAGCATCTTTCCTAGCGGATTCAGCCAGGGAACAACTTTCGTTCCACCAAGGGAGCTTTGGAGGTTTGAGGCGTTTATTATAAGATCGAGATGGGGGTGTGAGGTTTTGGACCGAAGTAAGAATCGCGGAGGTGAGAGTTATTGTCAAAGGAGAAGTTAGATAAAGATTCTTCAAAAGCGCGCCAATTTTCGGGGGAGATGCGACGGTAATCGGGGCGATGGGAACGGAATGATGCAGCAGGAGAGGGAATGCCGAGAAACGTGGCGATGGGGTAGTGGTCGCTTAGGTGATTATCCTCTAAGAACAGATAGAGTAAAGATGGGGGAAACAAAAATGAGGTCGATGCAGGAGGGGTTGGTGGGGTTTCGCCTGTTGATTTAGGTGAGAGAGCCGTTGTTGACGATTAGAAGTTCGTTGTCAGCCAATGTCGAGAAAAGATGGTTGGTTATGTTGCAAGAGAAATTGCTGCCCCAGATGGAGTTGTGGCAGTTAAAGTCGCCTGCTATAAAGATGGTCCTGTAAGAAGAAATCGAATTGAGGAAATTGTTGAGATGAATGCGATCGAAGGGCGTGTTGGGAGGTCTATAAGCAGAGACTATGAGGATAGTTCCCCTTGGATGGTGTTTACAGAGATAGCATTAGATTCTAGAAAGTTGAAAGAATTATGCGAGTTGACAATTTGGAAGGGGATAGTGTTATGAGTGCAGATGGCCGTGCCCCCACCCCTTCCCACTGGCCTGTCGTTACGAATTATAACGAAGCCTTTAAGTGAGAAGTTGTGGTGGGGGGTCAGCCATGTTTCGCGAAGAAGAATGATGTCGAAATTACATTGGAGAAAGCGAAGGTTTTTTGGCTGAATTAAATTAGCCATTGTGAAAAGAGATTGAGGAAGGAAGGAAGCGCGAGCAGGCTTGAGTGACCTTAAGAGCGACTTCATTTAAGCCTACAGAGTTGAGGGCGAGAAGCAAAGTTTGAAGAATGAGATCGAGAAGAAAACTAATAATAAAACCGGTTCGCCAAAAGAGGAGGGAGATGTAGCTCCAGGGGATGGAGCTTCAGTTGAGAGTCCAGGGGAGGTCGATGTTTTTGAGAGGGGCTGCGATTGAACGCAGGGCAAAGAGCGTCCGTTTGGAGAGATGAGGTAGTCGTTATGGTCCAAGCAAGAGTATGAGTGAGAACAACTCAAGCGGTGACGAGGTTTAAAAACCTTTGGTTGCGGGAGGATGCTAGAAGCGAGATTTAGAGAACGAGCGGAGGCGAAGCTCCTTGGTTGGGAGTTGGTCATTAGGGGAGGTCTGAAAGTGCGTAAAATTGAAGCATATGAGGGTGCTGAAAGCTGCAAGAGAGAATTATTGACGTTGTTGCGGTTGAATTTGAGGTAAGAGCGCGAGTTTAAGGGGGATTGGATTGTAGAACTCTGGGAAGAGCCTCAGTAAGAGAGATGTTGTGGGTGGTGGCATAGGTGCGTAACAAATGTTGAAAGTGCCACTCAGGGCACGATTTATCCTTTGGGAGTTCATGCTGGTTGCAGTTGATGCAGGTAGGCTGCGTTTTGAAGCAGGGGCAAGTTTCAGGGGAGTCGTGTTCAGGTCGGCCAGATCTTTGGCAGATAGGTTTGCTTCTGCATTGGTCCTTCAGGTGCCCGTACCTAAAACATTTAAAACGCATTTTAACGGGAGGTACATAGAACTGAACTGGGTATCTTACGTAAAAAAGATAAACAAAGTCTAGAAGGTGTGGGTTGGTGAAGGTGAGGCGTACGGTTTTGGAAGGAACGAGCTTAGAAGTGGAGTCGGAGAAGGTAATTCTTCTGTTAAGCCTTTCTACTTTAAAAATAGAAGAGGGAAGGGCGACGAAAAGTTCCTGAAAAATGGCTTCGTTTAAGATTTCAAGGAGAACGTCTCTTATAATAGCGGCGGTCTTTAAAATTATGGAGACCTTGTGAGAGCCAGAAGCAGTAATTGAAACAATATTACCTTTGTAGGTTGAGGCAACGAGTCTTCCAACAGTGGTCGGGTGAAGGTGTCCCTTCGTCTGGATTGAGTCCACGGGCTCGGCAAAGACCACAAAAGATCCCTGGTTAAGAGAAGAGTAAATAGCTGATTGTAAACCTGAGTTGATTTGCCGTTGGTCGGGCCAGTAGGTGCTGGTGGAGACAACTGGTATAGAAGAAGCTGTAGAGGTGTTAGTAGCAGCTGTGGAGAGAGTAGATGTGGGGGTGGTGGTGGCCTCCTACAGAAAAGTTGTTGTGTACGCAGAGGTTATTGTGAAGGCAGGTGGTGTGGTTGTTGTAGGATGATAAGCCTCCAGGTGTTGGTGAAGTTTGTGTATGGTCCTCTTGAGCTGGTGGCCAGGTTCCTCGGGTGAGATTTGAGCACGAGTTGGAGTCGAGGGCTCCTTATTACATTACACATCTCACCCTCGTTAGAAATAGCCCGTTCCCCCCCCCCCCCCCCCCCTAGTTGCACAATATACTATTCTATTTCAAGACTTTTACAAAAAACCACGGGTTATGGGCTAAAATAGTATCTAGTGACCATAGTTATTGCGCTCTGCTCTTCTTACATCTCAAAAATGTCTATTCTTTCTAATATTTATTTATTTATTTATTAACATTTATACGGACAGACTGCCCTTTACAGTAAACCAAAGGTCGGTAATATAAGAAATACGCAAGTATAAAAATAATAAGAAACTAGCAAAAAGCGCTCGCGATTTACAGATTAATTGTGATGATATTTAAGGGGATGGCGTCCCAAAAAACACTGTTTTTCTATTGCATAGAAATTTTTGAATAAAGTTTGCAAATGAAAAACCGATTCTGTAGGGCCGTAGTGTTAAGTTTAATGAATTGTTCAACCAAAAGAAAATTTCGATCAGACTTTTTGTTTTTCTAAAATCTTGGAAATACGAACTGATGTTTACGCGTACTTCGTCGTACTGTGAAATGCTCACTTTCTTTCGCATTTTAATGTATTAAAAAGAGTAAGGTTAGTTATTATAAGTAAGTCAATCAATACCCTTCCCACTAGAATGCAGCGTATAGTAAAATACGCTCTCGATAGCACAAAGTATAACACTATACTTGGCATCGGGATGCTATCAAACTATCATTAAACTGACCCTAAATACGAAACCGATAGTAATTGACGCATTCAATAATTAATGAAATAGATAAGAACAACGAACGACAACGTAAGGCGAAGTAAGAATAAAAACAAAATTAAATTCGAATGTTGACTCAGTTAAGAAAAAAAAAAAAAATCAGTTAAGAAATCAATAATAATAGTAGACTCACGTAAGACAATAATGATAAATTAGAACAAAAAGATAATAATGTAAAGACACACCGATATACACGCACATCTTACGACTTTACGGCATGAGACCATGCGAAGCAAACCGATACGCATGCACACATTGCGGTTCTACAGCAGAGGCAAGAGACCAAGCAAAGCACACCGATATGCACGCACACATTACGACTCTACGGCAGAAGACTAAGCAAAACACAACGATACTAAAACGGAGCCGCTACAAAATATAACGAATACAGCACAGCACGAGTAGAGAGAAAAATAAGAAGCCTACTGTACATCATGGACCGCGCATACCAGAAGGCGTTGCACGTGCAATGAAGGGGAAACCCACAGAGCGCGCAGCGCTATCGGCAAGTGACACATAAGTCACGCGCGCTGGAAGCTCAAGGAGCCGCCAAAGAGGACACCGCGCGAGTCGGCTCAAAATGCATAGAGGAGTTTCTATAAGCCTGCAGATAAGAAAAAGTAAATCAGAGGCGAGTTTGACAGGAGAAGAACACAAGGGTACTCGATGTACTAGAGGAGAGGATTTTTACTCTGGTTTTCTGATTGGCCCTCCCTGCAACGTCACTAATTGGCAAAATTAGTAATTGGTAATTGGCCAAACACCCACCCTGCCGAGGAGACGAAAAATCGGAGATTGCCTCTGCTATGAGAGCATAAAAGAGCCCAGCAACAGGTCCTCACGTCCTCAGTCTGCTTCAAAAAATCGTCGCCACGCGAAAGCTCTGCCCGAGCCCAGTCCGGTATAACATCTTGGAACTTAGAATATTTTCGACAGTTCGGGAACTCAGAATATTTTTGATCATTTAAAAGTTATAAAAATTTCGGTCGTGCAACACTTAACTAGCATACAATGAACTAGCATACTTACGTTATTGTTCGTCATTCTTGAAAATCTAAAATAATTCGCAAGACATAAGATAGTTGCGAGCAAGCGTTAATTCCAAATCGTGTGGCAATTGCCCTATTCGAAATCGAAACCCATCCGCTTTGGAAGCCGAATCGACGCCGCACTGAGAGGACGTGCTGGGAGCAGAGCAGATCAGCACCAGAAAATAAAGAAATGTAGGTGACACATTATTAAACAGGCTGCACGCCTCTATTGCGCATCACTTCTCTCTTTCTCTCTTTCTCTTCGCGTTTCATAAGAAGTTAATCGCATCACTCAAAAGCGCAGCGAAATATTAGTCTGCGATAGAACCATAATGATAGGAATGACGTCTTATTTAGCCAACTGTCAAGAGAGGATTAATTTAAATTATTCACCTCAGTGCGGGATTCCAATTAAAAATATACAAGGGCGATAGTAGTATCAAAAGACTTTCCGGCGGCTACTGGAGGCTGTTCTTTCTTAGATCGCGAAAGTAGTCAGTCATCGAGGGCGCTAAGACTCAAAATTAGATTAAGGTATGGTTCTGGTGAATTTTCTAACTTTTTTATATTATAGTCTCATTTTCTTAAACTTTCTACTCATATTCGGTATAAAAAAAGAGAAAGATTTGTAAATTGTGAGCCAAGTATATAGTATATTTTTCAAATTATTGCAAATAGATAGTTTAAAATTGGGCTTACTTGCAAAGGTCTCTTGCGCACTCCTTTTTAACTAAAGCTAAAATTCTTAAGACCAATGTTTGCATTTACTCAAAATTAAAATTTCATAGTGACCCCATTTTAAAAAAAGACAATTAATAAAATTTAGTACGTGAAAAATCGGTTATTAGACAAAAAGTTCTTCTAATTTTTAATCCAAAAACTGATTTGTTAGGTGCCAAATTTTATTAATTGGCTTCTTTAAAAATCGGGTCACTATGAAATTTTATTCTCGAATAAATGCAAACATTGGCCGCAAGAATTTTGCTTTTAGTTGAAAAGGAGTGCGCAAGAGACCTTTGCAAGTAACTCCAATTTTTAACTATTTTTTGCAATGATTTGAGTAATATACTATATATACGGCTCAACATTTACAAATCTTCCTCTTTTTTTGCACCGAATATGAGTAGAAATTTTATAAAAATGTGACTACGATATAAAAAGTTAGAAAATTCACCAGAACCCCACTTTAAAGTTAAAATAAGCAGATAATATTTAAATCGAGACTGTCGAGAAAAGACTGAAATCATACCACACACAAATATCAACAACGCTCCTCAAATCCACGTTCATAAATCCCGCATATTCCTCCCCAAGAACCGAGCCCAACCAGAGTCCTTTTTTTATGACGGTTCATAACTGATACGATGACAAGCGCAGCTTAGCAGCACATCTGCACAACTTCTGTACTCCGGACGGTTCGGATCTTGGCCAGTTTATGGCTAGACCCTTTTTTAGCCAACAGCTTAAGCCCCGCGCGCTGCTCAAGCACACATCCGGACACGTTTTCGGAAGACTCCGGGAAAATGCGTACGCACACTCCTTCAGACCCAAAACTCCTCCTCCTAAGCCGTTCCGCCAATTAAAATGCTTTTTCCTCTGATACCCTGGTAAGCAAAACTTTCCCTCTCCAAAACTACCCACAGCAGACCGAGGACAAGCGAAGTCTCGAAGTATCAGTCTCTCTAGAATACTCAACAGCTACAGATCACCTAACAGAATATACAAATACTTTACTCCATACTAAGTGTTGTTTATTTCGCCTTACTGGCCTATCGAATTAAGTTTCGATAGGCCGTGCCATATCAAGGAAGCTACGCTCTGTGGACATCTACGACGATCACGCTCGTAAGAAAGATGAGCAAGCTAACGAAATCTCCAATCAACATCAGATACATCGACAAATTTCACATCATACCACAGACTGCGCAGTCAATCTAGACTATATCGCTGCACCTCTGCAAGATTCAGGTAAATTACTTTGTTGCAATTCGAAAGCCACGCAAGCTAATTCATCAACAACTCAACTAAGATTAACCCACAAGTTTCAGACAAACAAAAGCAAATTCAAGCCAGTACACGCTCGACGGTGCAATTGAAATCATACGAAACTTCAAGAGGCAGTCCTCGCTTGGCTGTCCAATTCGAGATACAACAAGCGCAAACGCATTCTTAACTTCACTGACTCGTCAACGACTTAGCAAAGCCACAGACGCAGTCCTATAGCCTGGCTGGTGCATCAAAACGATCTGATCTTCAATCGATTCAGCATCTATTCAACGTCAATACTAACACGTCATCAAGCATCTTGCCTGACTCCACGTTTTAGTGAAACGCAAATTGAGAAATATCGAAGTAGACCAGAACGCGAAAAAATATATAACACAATGAAAAACGTACAGCACATTCAGTTTGTTAAGACACGACGCAATACGATTAAATTCGATATCGAATCGTTGAAATCTTTCTTAGACTCTTTCGACAAAGCAACGCAACAAGGCGAGTCACGGTCGCGCACGGATCGCGTACATACGTTATTCGAGCAATTCGATCAAGTTTGCGACGAAATTGATATCTTAGAACCATCGGAAGCGAACACTATCGAGAAACTGACTATTTTAAACGCGTACCATCAAACAGTTGGCAAGGCTCACACGCATCTTGCTGAGATAGATCTCATGCAGGCCGGGATAGGCAATAGCCAAGCAGGATCCGCATCATTGAAAACGCAAAATCAAGGTACAACAAGCGCCACTCCCGCAATTCGACGGTCGGTCTGAGGGATGGCTTTCATTCAAGCAGCCGTTCATATCACTTATACACGACAATGACGACTTCTCCGATGTCGAGAAATTACATTATTTAAAATCGGCAGTCACTAACAAGGCTTTAAACAAGATCGAAATTTTCGCTACTACCGCGGAAAATAATCCTCGGGCGTGGCGTTTATTAGAAAAGGCATATGAAAATAAAGGCACAATAGTAATGCGGCATATTTATTTACTGCTTAATTTACCTAAAATGGAAAGAGCTAATTCTAAAGAAGTTGAAACTCTAGCGGACAAAGTACAACAGCACACAGAATCATCAGCTAGTTTAAAAATTGACGTAACACCGCAAATTGTAGTTCAACTCTTCGAAAAAAGACTAAGTAAAAATATCTGCGCAAAATAGACAGAGACACTGGACCGCGACAAAATTCCGACTTTAGAGGAACGATTTTTATACGAAACGGTAGCAACGTTGTCCAAGAACAACGGGAAAACGACAAGTTACGAAGCTTATATTCATCAGGGCACAGCGGTAAAAGCGTGCAAATTTGAATTTGGACCGTCCGCAAAAACCTTCGTAACCGCGAGAAGAAAGTGCCCAGCGTGTGCACAAGAAGACCACGATCTTTTCCGATGCGACGAATTCCATGCAAAAATTTGCAAATTTATGCAAAAATTGCTTAAAATATCATAGAGACGAATGCCGTCGCGGCAATTGTAGAATATGCAACTTAAAACATAACTCATTGTTGCACGTACCAAAATCGACTAACTCAAACGCAGGCACGCTGGCATTCTCATCGTCGTAAGATCTACCTTCAACAAGCGATCCAGAGATTGATCAAGCTAAGGCATGACTATCTAACCATAACCAAATAAAACATTGCTACGCAACAAATCTTTCGCCGACTTACCACCTCATGCCTAGCGCAGTAGTGAAGATCCTCGGCAAGTCAGGATCAGATATAACGTGTCGAGTATTATTAGACACCTGCTCTACCGCTAATTTGATAACTGAAAACTTGTGCAACAAATTAAAATTAACTAAATCGCCATGCTCATTAACCATAACCGCTATGAACAATCTAAATACCGCTGCCAACTACCTCACCGATGTCACGTTCCGATCAATCCATTCAGAATTTAAAAAATCACTGACTTGCTTTGTTGTCAAGGAAATAACCGATCTCATACCCAACGAACCGGTCCCGAGAAACCGACTAAATATTCCGAAGCACCTCATATTAGCAGATCCACATTTTGAAAAACCAGCACCCGTAGACATGCCCGGTCCCACTTTATCGATACTCTGCCCCGGACAACTAAAGGTACTCAATGACGATAATCTAATTTTGCAAAAAACCAAACTCGGCTGGATCATGGGCGGGAATCTAGAATCAATCGAAATCATCGAAATCGTCTCGTTGCCTTTCCTGGCGAGAAAAATCACGTGATTTATCACACGATCAATCACGTGATCAGTCACTTGATATCTTGCATGACTTATCACGTGATTTCTCACGTGACTATTTGGCGTGATTTCTCACGTGAGAAATCGCGTTAAAAATCACGTTAGAAATTACTCATAAAATAGAATTTGTTTTAATTAAAATAAAATTATTTTGTTTTTACTAAACAATTATGAAAAATAGATTTGTTGATAATCCAAAAAATTGACCGCAATAAAAAAATTTAAAAAAACGCCCTAACCGAGGATTGAACCCCGGTCCTCAACTTGACAATCCATTATCTTATTGCCTGAGCTATTTTTATTTGTCCTAATGATGACTCGAAGATCATGATCATGTATGAATCTCAGTAATCTATCGTTTACGTGTATAGACTATCTGCTGCCAATTGATAAAATAAGGAAAATAATTTCATTAATAAAATGAAAAAATCTAATTTTACAATTAAACATAAGTTTATTTTGCGTTTTCATCTTTATACATTAGAATAATTCTTCTATGCTAAATAATATAATGGTAATATCAAATTTAGATTATAAATATCAATCTTAACTTCGAAAATATTTTAAATCTTTTCAATTTTTATCTTGAAGTATACGTGTAAATTGTACAAAATCATAAATCAAACATATTTTTAGATAAAAACAGTATAAGAATTTCAATACTTACAACAGCACAAATAGCTCAGGCAGTAAGATAACGGATTGGGAAGTTGAGAACCGGGGTTCGATCCTCGGTTAGGACAACGTTTTTTTTTTAAATGTTTTGCGGTCAATTTATTTGGATTATTAACAAATCTATTTTACATAATTATTTAGTAAAAATAAAATAATTTATTTTAATTAAAAGAAATAATTCAATTTTATGAGTGATTTCTAACGTGATTTTTAACGTGACTTCTCACGTGAGATATCACGCCAAATAATCACGTGAGAAATCAAGTGACTGATCCCGTGATTGATCGTGTGATAAATCACGTGATTTTTCTCGCCAGGATTGTCACTAGTTTACCATTCGACTTAGAATGATTTTGGAAATTAGAGGAGAAGCTCGACGAGGAACGCACACCATCAACGGACGAGTTATTTTGCGAAGAACACTTCATAACTCACGTAAAGCGCAATAAAGATGGCAGATACATTGTCGCATTGCCGTTCAATAAAATGAAGGGTAAATTAGGCAATTCCAAACAAACTGCGTTAAAACAACTATTATATTTGAGAAAAAGATTTCAACGAGATCACGAGTACAAACGCGAATATACAAAGGTCATCGAAGAATATCTAAAATTAGGCCACATGACCCTCGTAGAGACCGTCGGAGACGACGGATTTTATTTGCTGCACCACGGAGTTCCAAAACTTGATAGTCTGACAACAATGTTGCGGGTAGTTTTCAACGCGTCGGTGACACCCTCAGACGGCGGATCCTCCCTTAACGAGTGCTTACACGTCGGTCCTACTATTCAAGATGATTTGATCACTCTCCTGCTACGATTTCGAACGCACACCTATGTAATCTTAGCCGACATCGAAAAAATGTATCGATAATTTCTCGTTCGAGATAGCGATAGGAAATATCAAAAAATCTTGTGGTTTATAAACGGTGAGATTAGAGAGTTTATGCTTAACACGGTAACGTTCGGAGTAGCAGCCGCACCCTTTTTGGTTATACGATGCCTACATCAACTCGCGGACGACGAACAAGAAAGATTTCCACTCGCCGCCAAAATATTAAAGAGAGACATGTACGTCGATAACATGCTAACGGGAACGAATTCCATAGAGGAAGCTCGATCAATTTGCACGCAAATGATATGTACACACTAGAGATGGGATTTTCAAATGAAGGTGGTTGGCTCACTCAACTTTTGATTTCAAAGAATGGAGATATTAGCAGAGCCTTAGATGTCTTACAACCTGTACGTCAATAAATGAAATTAAAATTATACCTTGAAAGATTGTACAAAGCTGCTACAAATAAAATGGATAAGGAAAAGAGCGGAACGGAACGAGGAAGAAGAGGCAAACGGAACGCAAAGAGCGGAGCAAGCAGTTTAAGAACGCACAAAAGAGGGGAGGTAACAACACGAGGCGGAGAGAAAACGAACAGGTTAGAAAACGGAGAAACAGACAAGTATAAAGACGGGCGAAAGCAGGAGGGTAAGAAAAACAAAAGAGGAAAAGGTAAAAAAGAAAATGAGTGAAACAAAAAGATTGGCGGAGAGACTAGAATGGGCTCTGGAAAGGATACGGGAGTTGGAAATCTGTGTGCTGGAAAAGGACAAGGAGGAAAAAAGAGGAAAAGTGAAATGGTGGAAAGAGCTCAAGATGAAGGACGAAGAAATTAGAGAATTGAGAAAAAGAATAGAGAAATTAGAAAACAAAGAGACAGAAAAGGACACACAAGTAAGGAAGGAAAAAGCAGCAACAACAGAAGAAAGTGAGGAAGAACCAGAAAGTGACAGGAAAGATAGAAAGAGATACGAAAAGTCTCGTGAGCACACGTGACCATTTGGTGGGACACGCCGATACCCGATACCCGATATTCCGAAACCCGACACTCCGAATTGCCGACGTGAGCACACGTGGTAACCCGGAGCACCAGAGCGACATCGGGCCTCGTCTACGTGAGCGAAACCCTCACCATCAAGACCGGTTGTACGCCGACACCTCACGACACGCTTTATCACTGTGCGCACATAGGATAAAGGGAGGAACGAGGCGAGCGACGAAGATTTGTGAAGCCGTGCGCACACGACTTCATAAATCCGAGGGATAACCTGAAAATCCCGTTACACTATCCTGGCCGCTACTGTGCGCACACAGGGCGGTCGAGATTGTGGTTACGCAAGTCACCCGGATCGGTGTAGCCGTGTGCACACGACTCTACCGTACCGAATGAAATCCTAACCTTCAAATCCATCACCGATCCGCCATACCGTCACCGTACCGAAACACCGTAGCCGTAACCACCGACTCATTGTTATAGCGAGGTCGCATAGATATTTTCGTAAATTGTTAACAGCGCTAGTTTAAACAATTCCATTTGTAAAGACGAAATATTCTTAACCAAACGCATAATTGATTTCTGTTTCAGACGGGATTTAACAACTGATTCCCAATTACTATTATCTACTTAAGGAAATATATTTTGTTATCACTAAAAACATAAGAACAGACTCTTTTATTGCCCCTTTCCCCAATCCAGATCCTGGAACCGACTGACTGACCAGCATCCTGGGGAAAGTTGAACCGTTACAACAGAAAATAGGAAAGGAAGGATGGTGGACAGAAAAGGTTAATGACATCATGTTGAGGATAGCCTATGAAGAGGTGAGAAGCAGAAAGAAACTTTGGAAATGGAGATGGGTGGCAAGAGAGGAAAACTTTTATGTATTAGATGAATGGCTAAGCCTAAAAGAAAGGGAGGATAGATTCCACCTGATAAAGATGGCAAGAGAGATAGAGGAAAAGAAGACAGAAAAAGGTGAGAAAATCAAGATAAGATTAGAAAATAAAAGGATCAGAATCGGAGAAGAATGGTTTAAATGGAACAGGAAAGAAGGAGGGTTAAAGAAAATTACAGAAGAGGAAGCAGACGAGGAACAGCTAATAGAGAGCTGGAAGGAAGCGACGCTGTGTAGTAACAGAAGAGAAAGAAAAGGAAGAGACAAAAGAAGGTGACAAACGCCAACACAAAAGAGGAAAAAGGGGAAAAGACGGAGACGGAACAGAGAAAAGAGGAGAGAAAGGAAGAGGAGAAAGAAAATCCAGATAAGTCAAGTGAGAAGAGAAGAAGAGAGAAGAGAATTCACTACACGAACAAGTAAACTGACACACACACATAAGAATTACACATACATGAATGAAAGTACACACTACGCAAACAGGCTACACATGCAATCACACAAAATATACACACACATAATGAAATAAAAGTAGGAGAAAGAAGAGTAAATGTAAATAAGAAAGAAACTATATGTAAGAACTTTAAAGTTGAATAAACAGATTTATTATTATTATTATATGTACACACTATTCGATCAATTAGCATTCAAGTCGATCGAACATATTTTTGGTGCGATTCGAGTATAACGCTACATTGTATCAACACAGCACCTCCGGCGTTAAAAACGTTTGTTGCAAATCGGGTTGCCGACATTCAATTAAAAACCGAGACGAATGCATGGAGGCACATCAGATCAGAAGACAATCCTGCCGACGCTCTGTCACGGGGTCAACTTCCGAACGATTTTATCAACAACGAATTATGGCTACACGGCCCTCTATGGCTACAACAAAGCGAAACCGATTGGCCAAAATCGCACATTGTCGGATTAACCTAAGTTCCAGAAATAAAAAAAGCACATTGCTTCGTGACTAAATCCGAAACCTACTGCACACTTCTTTTAAAAATAATAGAAAATCAGGCATCCTCAATGAAAATAAAACGTATGTTCGCATTATGCCTCAGACTGCCAAAAAATATCGCACAAATACTAAAATACGGAACATATGTATGAAAGACTTACAAAGAGCAGAAAATGCCGTTATTCGGTTAGTTCAGGGATCCGTATTTGAAAATGATATTACCTCATTAAAGGCAAATAAACCGTTAAACGAAAAAAGTTCCTTAGCATCTCTAGATCCATTCATCGATGAAGGGAGAAATTTTTAGAGTAGGCGGTAGAATCAGAAAAGCATTTGCACCCTTTTCAAAACGCCATCCCATACTTACAGACTTAATTATTCAAAATTATCACATTGCATACTTTCACACGGAAATTCAAAATACCCTTTACGCAATCCGAGAGAACTATTGTCCGATCGACGGACGCAACCAAATTAGGAAAAATATTCGAAAATGCACAATATGCTTCCGTGCAAATCCACAATTATGCCAATATAAAATGGGTGACCTCCCTCAAGTGAGAGTAACGCAATCTAGACCATTCTATAACGTAGGTGTAGATTACAGCGGACCGTTATTTATAAAGGAAAAGCGATATCCTATAGAAGTAGTCGAAGATCTATCTACGGAAGGCTTTATAGCAGCTTTGCGACGATTCGTATCAAGACGCGGTTTACCGGGAGCCATATACTCGGACAACGGCACTAACTTCCGGGGTGCATATAACAAACTGAATGAACTATACGAATTACTAAACAATTGAAAATAAATCTAGAAAAATTTACCAATTTTAACAAATTAGAATGGCATTTCATCCCGCCTCATTCGCCAAATTTCGGTGGCTTATGGGAAATTTCAGTCAAACAATTCAAACATCATTTTAAGAGACTAGCAGCCGACAAAAAATTTACCTTAGCTGAATTTAACACGTTTTCCATTGAAATAGAAGCAATATTAGACTCTCGATCAATAACTCGTATATCATCCGATATTAAAGATTTATCGGGAATATATTCAATACAGCCAACATTCTATAAATGTAGTTATAGCTACCAGTACACAGGACCAGCTTTAAAATTATAGAATAAAATAAAAAACTCTTTGTAATTATTTGATGACAGTATTAATTAAATTAACAAAATCTAACAAAAAAAAATATTAATTAAACATTATTTTTATTTACATTTATAAAACAATGTAAATTGTGAGATTATAGCAATCATAACTTTTATATACTGTACTAAAATGTAATACATAATACGATATTTACTTTTATATTAAATGATAACGATATCTTCAATTCATAACAATAAAGAAAAATGAAAGCTATTGAAAAAAAACGTTATGAACTGCAGATGATAGCAGAAAAATGTCGGAATTGAGACACAGATAACAGTAATCTTTTGTTATCTTTAGTTTTATTTAGTTTGCTAGATACTTCAGTTGGATTTATTTTTTTTTCAGGTGTAAAATTTTACAATTTAGAAAATAAATAAAAAAATGAATACAACAGACAATAAAAACACGCCTTTAATAACAATAATATATTGTTTTAATATATATATAAATGTGTCTGCTTCCCTTTTATCTGGACCAAATTTACTGATTACATCTTATGATATGCACGCATACATAAAGCATTCATCATCTCATATTCATAAATAGATGGCTTTAAAAAAACAGCATATCTGCACAAATATTTAATCGCAGCACCCCTTTCATCTGGACTAATTTTAAAATCATCTTTATTCATCCATGTATATATATGTCAAAAATATTAAAAAAATTAATTAATTGCGTCTATTTTTTTTTAATTGTTTTAACAGCTTCCAATCTACCTGGACCAAATCTTGAAAATGTTTTTTAGTAGGAATGTATTTTTTATCATATGTACCTGTCTATACTATGAAATAGTTTTTTATTTATAAAATACAGTATGTTTTGTGAATAAATGCAAAAAAAAAAAAAATACGGACGGACAGACGGACATTTTTTAAGTTCTTTTATTGCTAAAAACTAATCGAAATTTGATACATTTAACTTTTTTTTCGGTAACCTAAATGATTTACGTTCAAAGAACATTTCTACCGTAAAATAGATTTAATTTGTTTTTTTTTTCGAGTTTTAGAGGGTTTTCACAAAATAGACCATATATAATTTTTTTTTTATTGTTTTCATAGCTTCCAATCTACCTGGACCAAATATTGAAAATGTTTTTGGTATAAACGTATATTTGGATCATATGTACCTGTCTATACCAATCACTAGTTTTTTGTTTATAAAATACATTAAGTTTTGTAAAATGAATGCAAAAAAAATCAGTTCTTTTTTATCTGTTATTTCGTTGCGAAATATATTAAACTCGCCCAACCTTTTACTTTTTTTAAAGTTAATTTTTTGAGATTTTAGTCCTTTTTAGTCAAATTTTCTAGGTTTTTCATATTGCTCCTAAAAAAAAACATCTTTAGCACCTTTTGACCATGGTTATATTGTAACATTTTTATCACTAACATGAAATCACTGATTGTTCTGATACACTACCCTCGAATGATTTGTACACCTAGACACCACAATTAAGTGCCAACTACCTAGACTTCGTCATCGGCCACCCAGTACACCAAGACGCCGCACAGTGGGTCAGAAAATCAAAAAAGTGATCACGGGCTGTCTTCACTCGAAGAAATGCTTAAAAAAAATTCAAGGGTAGGAAAATCTTCATCAGAATGCCTAGTTTCCGAATCCGTTTCCCTCGAAACCCGCGGACGTCTATATTTTTTGTCCCATCTCAAAACCTGACCTCATTTTTAGAATGTCCTTTTTCGATTTTACCGATAATAAGTTATATTGTTGTATTTTACATTTTTAACCATAATAAATGAGATGTGGGCACAGTATTTACTAGCGTGCACTTTTATACTATATATAATAAAAATTTATATATGTATATATAGGTCGTTCATGGTCAAATCAAAGATCAAAAATTTGTTGCTTCTTCAACCTACGGTAAATATGTTCCAGAAACAATTTCCGGTGCACCTGAATTTTTTCAGATTTTTAAATTACTTTTTACCAAAATGGTAGGGAGCCAAAGATGTCAATTTTGGCAATAATTGGGTTTTCAGCACTAATTAATTAATTCATAGCTCTTCAGGGAAGCATTTTTCATTATAAACATAAATATACTTTTTTTGTAAAATTTTCTGAATTTTTCAATAAAAGTACCCTTAAAGTCATATATGTATATTTATTTATACAACGTAAGGGTGTAAAGATGTGCATGTGTAATAAATAAATAAATAAATAAATGCATACACACACACGTGTGTCTATGCACCCATATATATACATATTTATATATTTTTTTATATATGTACATACATACATATATACATATATCAACTTGATAATTATAATAACAAAAAAAACATGATGATAATGTTTGTAACTGTATTTTTAATAATAATCGTTTATAACTATAATTATCAAATTGATTTGATATTTTCACTAAGTATTTATTTTTCTTAGAGTATAATTCCTAGTTTTTATTTTTTGCGCACAGTAGATGTCAAAAGTACAACATTTTTTTTTACTAATTAGTCCTTGTAGTTTAATTTTGTCTGATGAAAACTCATTTCAAATTTATTCTGATTAAAAAAAATCATTGTGCGCATTACATTATGTAATAAAAATATTGTATAATGTAATATAAAACTTATTATTTGATTATCAAAACTTGACAATATTAATACAAGTTATGATATTTTTGTAACTGTGCTTTCATTAATAATCGTTTATAGCTTCGTTTAGAACTACCGTTATTAAATTATTTTATTTTTTTCGCAGAAAGTATTTCATTTAGCTTAGAGTAGGATATTCCTGGATGTTATTTATTAATGCGCGGTAAAAGTACATAGTTTTATGTTTTTAAATCAATCCTCGTAGTTTAGTTTTGCCTGATGAAAACTCATTTCAAATTAATTCTTGGTTAAGAACGATTGTTTGCGATCACAAACAGTATTTTGACAATGCGTTCATTTAATATAAAATGCCAAGAAATTTTTTTAATTTTAAAAGATAATTATACATTAGATTTTGCAACACAATCTGATGTAGTTGTGTCTTACTTGAGTAATAGTTTAGAATTAAGTGTTACCGAAAAGACTGAAGTCTCTTTAATATTATGGAAAAATTTCTTCAACAATGTTAAGCGTAGATTATCTACTCTCCCAAAAAATAAAAGAAATTATAGTGTTTTCGAAAATAAATATGCTGAATGGCTTAAACATGATGTCGAATTTAATTTAGTGCAAATTGAGAAAAATGCTACTAAAGCAGGTAAGATATATTCATCAGTATATTATGATTATTTAAAAAACTGACATTTTTTATGGTTAACTTGATTTTTGTTTTTATTAATATATCTAACAGTAGTTTTATATTTGAAGGCTAAACATTATGATGTTATAATATTGTAAAACATTTTATTTCTATATATTTTTTGAAGGTATACAAACGACTGAAAAAATATAATGTTTCATTTAATAAGGTGTCAGAAGCAACAAAAAGACGATGAACTACAGCTTTGTGTGGTCAGTTAAGCGCTGAAGAAGTTTATGAAGCAGCGAAAAAACAAATTAAAGTTGGACAATAATTCGCCTGGTGTCAGATTGATTTCTAAGATAGTTTATCCTTATTATGCAATAAATATTGGAAATGCGTATAAGAAAAGATCTGGTACGCAATTGCCTCCTGAAAGAGCTTTGTCATTAATGATCAATACTAATTTATCTAAACAAGTTTATCAAACAATAAGAGATGTTGCACTAGAATATGGTCACGATTTTTTGCCACCTTATAACGAGGTAAGATTTTTAAATAAATAGTTGTAGTGCCTATGCTGTCTGAAAAATCTGCAGGCTCTGATAAATCAAATTACAAGATTACAATTTTATTAATTTTAGATAGTGGTTTTTAATAAATATCAAATTAAACCTGATTATTTATTTGTTACTTTGCAATCGAGTGATCTTTTTTTATATTTTTAAATATCAATAATGCGCGCACTTTACAAAATGTTTAAGAGAAACAGATTTGTTCAGCTTGGGTCAAACTATTTTTTTTACATAAAAAAATATTGATTTAAAGATCTTTCTTTGGGAGACCCTGGTGAAAATAATATTATTCACATAATTGTTAATAAAATTTATTAGCTTTCATTAGCTTTTCTAGGTAAATATATTTTCACCTAGGGAACAAAAATAAATTCAAATATAATTTTCATTCCGGCCTTATCCCGCAAAATGACCATAATTGTTTTATGTAGGTTAGAGAAGCTAAAAATGAGTCTTATCCGAATGATTTAATAGTTACGGAAACAAAATGTGAAGTTTATCTAAAAAACTTACTAAGTCATTCACTGAAACGATTATTAAATTATTTAAATCTCAAATTTGATCGAACGGCTACAAAAAAATTAGTATTTCTTGGTAATTATGGTTTTGACGGGACAAACGCTAACGTTTATAAACAAAAGGCTGAAGACAAAGATGCAAAATCCAATAGTATTTTTTGTTCATCATTCGTGCCTCTAAAATTATATGATATGGAAAGTAACTTAGTATATTGGGAAAATAAAAGTTCAACTTCACCAAAGTTTTGTCGACCAATCAAAATTATGTTCGAAAAAGAAACGGATGTTTTATGTATCCAAGAAGAAGAAGATATGAAAAAGCAAATTTCAGAGCTAAAAAACTTTGAAACTACAGGATGCTCAATATCCTACAATTTAAAGCTTACGATGATAGATGGCAAGGTATGTACATGGCAAATAATTTTCTTAATTACTTAGGACAATCGTTAGGGTAAATTGATTAAGCAAACATTTCGTCATCGCTATTTTTATGCCGAAAATAACGAGTCGATTATCCACATAGATATCCATGTTCATTCACATTGATTCAACGTGGATATTTGCATGAATTATCTGACTAAATTAATCTACATGAATTCTTTGCATTAATTTCTGAGAATATTTAATTATAACAAGTCTATAACTTGGTGAGACAATTGATTCGTCGTTGAATTTGCACAGTACCATTTAGATGGTACAATCAATATGAACTATTTTGTACCTTAAAATCTCCTTGTTTTTTATTATCAACCCCGCTTTAATATTACTTGAAAATTTAAGTGAATAGCCGATGCAGATATCCACGTTATTCTACCCAAGTAGTTTAAACATGTTGCGTTGTAAACTTTACAAAATCAACTTCATTTTCATCTAAATATATTTTATCGAAAATAATTTAAATATCTATATAAAAATATAATAATAATTTTAGATTTGCAATGCACTGAATAGTTCGTCAAGTCAAAGATGTTTTGTCTGTAGTGCTACTATATCAGAACTGAATAGTTTGGAAAATGTAGTGCAAAGAAAAATTAATGATAACGCATTAAACTACGGATTTTCTGTGTTGCATGCTCGAATCCGATTTATGGAATTGGTACTGCATATATCATACCGCTTAGACATTAAAAAGTGGCGTGTAAGTACATGAATGTGATTATTTGATAGCTCTATAATCCAAACATTAATTTTGAGTAAATATTAAGACGAAAAATCTGTCAAGATAGAAACAGTAACTAAAAGAGTTAATGTAATAGTTGTAAAATCAAATAATTTAAAAACAGATTTCATTAAATGACACCTTAGTTTTTTCTTGTATGAATGTAATTTATAGCGTTAATGATTCTAAGCTTAGAAATTCATGAAATTTATAAATTTTTAGCTTTTTGACATTATAATTTAGTAGTAAATCTTGCACTTTTATAAATACGAACAATATTACTAGTTCTATGTAAATAGATTAATATATGTCATTTTACCTTTTTTTTCTTATCGTAGGTTCCAAAAGAAGAACAGGGTATTATCAATAAAAGGAAAAAAATAATACAAGATGAACTATTAAGTCAGTTAGTTATATTGGTTGATGCTCCTACTCAAAACTTTGGAAATACAAATGACGGAAACACAGCTAGAACATTTTTTAATAACCCTGATATTGTTTCAAATGTAACTGGTAAGTAGTTAGTAAACAATATTACTACTGTTACTACGGAAGTTTAAACATAAACGCATTCAAAATCATTTTGAGCCAGTATATCGTTTGTTAACAAATTAATTGTGACTTCAAACGTGCTTAAGTCACTTTTGTCATATGTTCTTAATTTTTATTTTTCGAAGTTAACAATTTATCCATACGTAAAGATCGCGCGGGAAAATAAACAACCAATTTGTGAGCGAGAATTAGATAGTTACAACGACCAATCTTGTAACAAATGGAATGATTATCATTTATTTTTGAGAGTAAGACACTGATTAAAATGAAGCATTTTAATTTAACAATTAAAATATAAATAAAATATAGTTTGTTTACCAAAAACGTTAAGAAATTGTATGTTGATAGCACTAAAATATATTAAAACTCTTTTACAATTTGACATCGTCTTATTGCAAAAGTTTCAAACCATTTTGGGCACTATATCAAGTAGTAATAGAATTAATACAGCTGCCTTCAAAGAATATTGTTTTCAAATAGCAAAATTGTATATAATTAAATGCAACTGGTATAATATGCCACCTTCGATGCATGTTATTTTTATTCGCGGACATGCGATTATTGACAACTTTGCGTTACCAATTGGAATGATGTCAGAGGAGGCACAAGAAAGCAACCACAAACTTGTAAAACGCTTCAGAGATAGATTTTCAAGGAAAACTTCTCGGTATATAATACAAATCATATATAATTTTAAGTATTCTACAGCTTTTTTAGAAAAGTATTAAAGTAAATTTTTATTGTTTCTTTTGCATTAGGGTAAATACAAACACAGACATGTTCAAAAGGTTACTCATTAATTCAGATCCTTTTATAACGTTGTCAAGGCCAACATCTCATAAAAAACACAAATGCTTATCTGAAGATATGGAAAATTTAATTATTATACCATCACATATTCAAGATACGGATTCTGATTCTCATGAATCAGAAGATGAATTAAGATATGAATCAGAAGATGAGTCAGAATATGAATCAGAAGATGCATCCGTAAGTTGACCAGAAGGTAGATAAAAAATAGATCATAAGAATTCAAAAGATACAATATAGGTTACTGTTGTCTACAGAACATCATGTACCATATTATTTTCGTTAATGATTGTAGTTAAAATTTAAAACTTTATTTTATTATATGGATGTTATACTTGTACAATTTTGAAATGTCCTTCATTCATTAATAATTTCCTAACCAATAATATATCATATATTGCATTAGATCTAGCCTAAGATCATATATAGGAACATTTATCTTCAACAGCGAATTTATAAAACAATTCACACAAGATCCTATGTAAGATCTGGTTTCCATCGCAGAAAAAAAGTTTTTTTTTCAATATTTTACTCAAGATCTTATGTAAGATCTTATGTCAGTTTGTGATTCAAAATAATTGATAAAATCATGGATATAATCTTAAGCAATATCTGCTTTAAGGTCTTGAGTAAGTCCTTACGTAAAATGTTAAGAACATATAACATAAGATTATTCAATAGTGTATACATCTTAAAACGTCGGAAAAGTTTAATTACGAAAAAATGTTTACTTATTCAAAGTGTTTAAACTCTGAAATATTAAAAAAGTAAACAATGTTTGAGATATATATATATATATATATATATATATATATATATATGGCTTTAAGGGTACTTTTATTAAAAGATTCAGAAAATTTTACAAAAACAAACTATATTTATGTTTATAGTGAAAAATGCTTCCCTGAAGAGCTATGAATTAATTAATTAATGCTGAAAACCCAATTAATGCCAAAATTGACATCTTTGGCTCCCTACCATTTTGGTAAAAAGTAATTTAAATATCTGAAAAAATTCAGGTGCACCGGAAATTGTTTCTGGAATATATTTACCGTAGGTTGAAGAAGCAACAAATTTTTGATCTTTGATTTGACCATGAACGACCTATATATACATATATAAATTTTTATTATATATAGTATAAAAGTGCACGCTAGTAAATACTGTGCCCACATCTCATTTATTATGGTTACAAATGTAAAATACAACAATATAACTTATTATCGGTAAAATCGAAAAAGGACATTCTAAAAATGAGATCAGGTTTTGAGGTGGGACAAAAAATATAGACGTCCGCGGGTTTCGGGGGAAACGGATTCGGAAACTAGGCATTCTGACGAAGATTTTCCTACCCTTGAATTTTTTTCAAGCATTTCTTCGAGTGAAGACAGCCCGTGATCACTTTTTTGATTTTCTGACCCACTGTGCGCCGTCCTCATATGATGTACGTACCTAGAAATAAAAAGCCACGAAGCGCACCACCTAGACTTTGTCATCGGCCACCCTGTACACCTAGACGCCGTTCCCGTATGATTCATTTACCTAGACACCAAATACCACGGAGCACACTACCTAGACCTCGTAATTGGCCACACTATACACCTAGACGCCACCCTCGATCTATTTTTACACCTAGACACAAAAAACCACGAAGCGTACCACCTAGACCTCGTCATCGGTCACCCTTTACACCTAGACACCGCCCTCGAATGATTTATTTACCTAGAAATAAAAAATTACGGAGTGCACCACCTAGACCTCGTCATCGGCCACCACGTATCCCTAGAAACCGCCTTCGAATTACTTCTACACTAGACATTAAGAACAACATGTGAGCGAGCATGCAGAAAACCGATGAGAAAGCAATATCGATCCGCGTATAGCTGTGCGGCTAACTTACGGTCCTAACATTTTTTAATTTGAGCATTTTGTAAATGACACACTCGTGTATTATATCAAAGGTAGTTTTTATCAATATTTTTGTTGAAATTAATAGTTAGGCATACTGATATATGATATAAGTCAAAATATTTTAGAGACAAGAAAGAAATACATTTATTTCTTTATAATGAAAATGCGAACCTTAACATAGAAGTAAGATACCTCTTTTTACAGAAGGCGAATTTATCGCGGCAACTTCGTCCCTTAAGAGTGGTAGGGCATCAGGACTGGATGGCATCCCTGCGGAAATGGTCTGGATCGTCGCGTCGCAACGGCCTGAGCTGTTCTTGGAGATGTAGAACCAGTGCCTGGTGCATGGAGTTTTTAACTCGCGATGGAAAAGAGCGAGACTTGTACTGGTTGAAATACCGAAAAAAGAAGCGGATACGGACACTTATTATAGGCCACTGAGTTTTTTAGACACAATGGGAAAGACGGGAGAAGCACTGGTTAAACCGCGAATACTAAGGGCCGTACGCGAAGCGGGAGACCATTCTGATAAGCAGTATGGCTTTAGAAAAGGGCGATCCACCATAGGTGCCGTTAGTGAGGTAACAGACACGGTAAAGAAAGTAGAAGAAGTTAGACACGCGACTAGAGACATTGTGATTCTAGTTACGTTAGACGTAAAAAACGCGTTCAACTCGGCAAGATGGACCGACATACTTGCTGCCTTAGAATCATTCGGTATGCCGAGATACATTATGCGTCTTACGGAAGATTATCTGAGGGCCCGGGTTATCAAGTATGAAACGAAAGAAGGGCACATAAGAAGACCTATAACTGCAGGAGTAGCGCAGGGTTCGATTTTGGGTCCAGACTTCTGGGGTATCTTGTACGACGGGCTTCTAAAACTCGAATGCCGAGGGGCGTGATGCTCGTTGGATACGCAGACGATGTGGCTACGGTTATAACAGCACGGAATGTGGGCATTGCGCAAGCGAAGATAAAGGCGATCATGAGCAGAGTGTTATGGTGGATGGCGAACCACGGATTGACTTTAGCGTTTGATAAGACCGAAATTATCCTATTGACAGGAAAGCGGATACCGAACATCATACCTATGAAGGTAGGCGGCGAGACTATAACGATGAAACCATCAGCCAAGTATCTAGGAATAACTCTAGACACAAAGCTGAACTACGGGGAACACCTAGATCGCATCTGCAAAAAAGCTACGACTAGAATAGCGCAACTTAGCCGACTCATGGCTAATGTCCGTGGGCCTAGGCCAACAGTTAGGCGGCTACTCATGGTGACCACTAACTCTATCCTGTTATATGGTGTAGAGGTGTGGGCCGAAGCTTTGACTATGAATAAGTATCGGAAAAATATTATGGCGGTACAGCGAAGGGGGCCTTTAGAATAGCATGCTCCTACCGGACGGTCGCGGCCGAGGCATCGATGGTAATCGCGGGGGTAATCCCCGTAGATCTTCTTGCGATTGAACGCAAGCGGATCTACGAGGCTCGTTTAGCGTCGAATAGCACCTCGATTGCCACGGAAGAAAGAGAAATAACAATGCGCAATTGGCAGACTAGGTGGACCGATTGTCCAAAGGCTAGATGGACTAGGACCCTTATAAAAGATGTGGGCCCGTGGGTGGACAGGAAATGGGGGAAGGTCAACTTTTACCTTACCCAGTTTTTCTCCGGTCACTGATACTTTAGGAGCTACCTGTTCACCTGTTTCACGATGAACAGGGTGGCAACACCGAGGTGTAAGTATTGCGGTGACGAACGGGACGACGTGAGACACGTTTTTTGACTGCCCCCACTGGAGTGAAAATCATAGAGTACTGGAGCTGACGATAGAGGCGTTCACGCCAGAGACTGTAGTCAAAAAGATGCTTGGCAGCAAGCAGAATCGGGGCGAGATAACGGCGTACGTGAAGACGGTTCTCCGCGCGAAAAACAATGACGGTTGTTTACAAGACTAGTTCAAAGCTAGCATAGCTTAAGACAGGCGACCCTCCAATGAAATGCAAAAGCGGATACCGGGGGGGTTTTCGATAGTCCCTCGTCAGAAGTGTCCCACACACGGGGAGTCTCGCACGACTCCTGACATGGTGCATCAAACATTTCTCCAACTCTCCGGATAAACAAGAAAAAACATAGAAGTAAATAGTAGCGCGGGTACCGCGGCTTCGTCTGCTGCTCAAACTCGCCTTCGTGGCGCTACCGCGCCACTTGATAATATAGTAGAATCTAATTAACGTAACTGTTGAAAACTGTTGAAATCTGGTACGATACGCTGTAATCTAAAAAAAAAAACTGGAAAAAAACAATAATACCTGTAAATAACTGTTGACTTTGTCTCAATTCCGCAAATTCCGATATTCTTCTGCTGAACATTTCTGTTTTGTTGAGTTATCTTATGTTTTAGTCTAAAATCTTCAAATGGAAACTGTTATGTGCAGAATTTTTGTTCCTCTCAGGATCAATATAAGTATGAAAATTGTGTAATTTTATACAAAATCATATTTTATATACTCATATAAAGATACATTTATTTTATTATTATTTTATTTAATATTTATCTAAATTATTAAATAAAACAGTATTTATAACATATTACGATATAGTGTGCGTAAAATACACCATTACGCCCATACATTTTCCGCCCCCTGTATCAGGAAATAACGTTCGATTCACATGCAAAAAGTTAATTTTTATAATTTTATGAATAGATCAAATTTAGTTGTCAAAACTAGAATGACACTTTATTGATTGTGGAATGAATGCAGAATGCTTTAATGCATCTATTTTTGAATACGGTTTTACTATTTAAAAAATAATTGTCAATTCTAACAAACTTAGAGTATTTTAGAAGTTATCCTAAAAAGGCAGTATACCTAATAGTAGAGATCTCATTTCAGATTAATCATTAAAAATGACTATAAATAATTGATGAAAACGTTAAAATATTGAAAATTCACATCAGCTTGGGATGTGCAGTAACCCTGGTAGAAACGTAAAGAACTGATTCGCCATCGGTTGGCCAAATCCGAACGACTTGGCCAACGATTTAACCAACAGTTACCCCTAAATACTGCTTATTTCGTCACATTACAAGCGGTTCGGTTGGCAAACGGATAGTTAAATTTGAAATACTCGTTTGAGGTTAGATTCGATTTAAATTATATCTTCGTAAGCTTACTTAAAAATCAAACCTAGGTAGCGCGTTCCGTAGCTTCCAATGTGTAGATGTAAGTTCTTTTTGAAGATGATGAGTACGTTACCCGGGACTCTCGTTGACAATGTCCAGGTGTTCAGCGGATAAAAAAAAATGAAATATAGTTGGCGCACTTCGAAGTTTTCGATATGTAGATGTCAGTTCTGTTTAAAGATGATGAGTACGTCACCCAGGACTCTCGTAGACGATGTCTAGGTCTTCGACGAAAGAAAAATAATAGAATATAGGTAGCGCGCTTATAGCTTTTATTCCCGTGTTATACACCGTGTTTTTTCCAACAAGGGCATGAAAGGGAATTTTTTATGCGTAAAAGTTGGGTAGAAGATCGTGCATTTCAAGTCGTGCACAAAAAATTTGAGAAATTTGAAACAGAGTGAGAAAAAAATTATAATATAAATCATACACTCAATCATAATTTTTCAAATTCAGTGGATAATCAAGTTAATTTTTGTAAGAAATATAATATATTTACGATACAACAAAATTCTCGACTTCGGTAGGAATATTTGTAACAATAAAATCAAGTTCCATGATTTTTTTGGCGATGATCCAAGTGACGCAATTTATTTCTATAAGCAAACATGTATTTAAATAATTAATCAATAAGCTTTTAATTTTAAAACGGTCCGCGACGGGTTAATACGCGAACGCGAAGGATTCGAGACCCGAGGTTAGTAAGGCGGGAGAGAAGCACATTCGAAGAACGATAGTAGTCTTTGATCCACCCGGTAATATCTGTTGAGTGGACAAAAGACCTCCCTATCCTCTGTAATGGCCTAGCCACTAGAGGAGAGCTGCTCGTGTGTGGAGGGAGATGGGTAGAGTATTCCCACTACGCATATCCCGCACACTTAGGTAAACCACGCAGCTATTAGACTGATATGCGAGGTACTACAATCTCACCATGAGTCTAGAACCAGATGCGCCGCCTAAATGCAGGGTACTACCATCCTACACCGCGACACAACTGGGGGGGGGGGATGGAGTGGATAATGCTAAACAAGGGTTGAAGTAGTATATATATATATATTTTTTAAATGTCTTTCATCTGTTTATTTAATCTGGGGCTCATGGACTACTGGGTATGGTGGAGTCCGGAGCAAGGAGCGAGTACTACCATTCGCACGTTGCTCAGTTGAGAGCCAGATCATTAATGCTCGCTGCTGGCTCCGGGGCTCTTTATATACCCGGGATGTTCCCTCTCTCCTGTGTTATCTGCGCGCACGCCTACACTAGGCAAGTTATCCATTGCTGCACTCTTGTATACCCAGCCGGGGCCTGCGATAAATCACGTAAGAATTCAAGTGATCTATCACGTGATTTTTCTTGCCAGGGGAACAATTAAAATTTTCTCTTTATGTATTAGAACGTCATAAAAACATCATAAACACAATGAAACGGTCATAGCAAGTTACGTAGTAAGTGTCTTGAAAGTTATCTACAGACTATCTGCTGTTATTTGATAAAATAAGAAAAACAATTTAATTACATAATAAAAAGTTTATTTTGTGTTTTATTCTTTATAAATTGTAGTGATTTTTCTATACTAAATAATATATATTATTTAGTAGTACAAATTTAGATTACAAATATTAATCTTAACTTCAAAAATAGTTTAGATCTATCCAATTGTTATCTTGAAGTATACGTGTAAACTTTACAAAGTTATAAATCTAACATATTTTTAGGTAAAAGTAGCTTAGGATTGCAAGGCTTATTACAGCACAAATAGCTCAGACAGTAAGATAATGGATTATGAAGTTGAGGACCGGGATTCAATCCTCAGTTTGGACAAAGATTTTTTCTCATTTTTTTGTAGTTAATTTATTTGTATTATTTGAACCAAATCTATTTTTCATAATTGTTTAGTAAACATAAAATAATTTAATTAATTTTATTTAAAACAAATACTTTAATTTTATGAGAGATTTCTGATGTGATTTTAAAGGTGATTCATCGCATAAGAAATCACGCTAAATAGTCACTTGATAAATCATGTGATTTATCATGTGAAAATTCAAGTGATTTATCAAGTAATGGATCGTGTGATAAATAACGTGATTTTTCTTGCCAGGGTCACCATAAACAAAATGAAACGGTCATGACAAGTTACGTAGTGAGTATCTTGAGAGTTTTTTCCAATCGATCCGTATATAACTTAACTTAACTTAAGTTAAGTAGGCCCTTTATTGACAAAAAAAATGTTGTTACTTCATTATGATTAAATATAATAAACTTGACTTTGGTTGATTGATCTCAGTTCTTTTTTATCTGTTATTTCGTTGCGAAATATATCAAACTCGCCTAAACTTTTACTTTTTTAAAAGTTAATTTTCTTTTACTTCCTTCTAGAGAAAGCTTTTTAATAGTAAAATTTTGAGTTTCTTCAAAACTTCTAGAAAATACTTTTTGATGTGTTAGAAGTTTAAATCAAGTGTTTTTAGAAAATGTCCGTATGGATGTGTGTCTGTATGTGTGTTTTTTTTATATGGCGTAGGCAGAGAAAGCTCTGCATAAGTGGCCCTCCGACACCGGATCGCCACAGGTACTATCGTTGAACAATACTTCCGTGGGGCCCGTTAACTAGACTTTTTTGGCTTCTCCTTTGAACTTTGACATTTCCGTACATCCCCCATCCACCAAGGTGATTAGGGGTTCAGGATCAAACTCGTCTTCTTCATTCTGCATCGTCCTGCCGTCTTCTTCCTTCTGCGTCGATTCGAGCATTGATTCGAGCAGCATCGACCGGCCAACCTCTGGACAGACTCAACCCCGACACCTACGTTCCTCTGCATCGGGTGAGAGAGTCTGGGTTCAACTCACACGGTACCCGAACCCGACCTCACCGATTTCAATGATTTTACGATATGTTGTAGTACATGTGAAAATAAGAGACACGTATTTTTTCTTATCGGCTCATAAGCGTATTTAGGGGGTGAAAACGACCCCCAAAGTTAACCCTCAAAAAGCGTTTTTTCTGAAAATCTCGCCATAAAATAAATATTTTTTAACGAAACAAATTCGAGGTTATTTCTTACAACAAGAGCAAGTAATTCATGGTGATTTGAAGAATAAGGGTGGCATCCCCTATTTTTAGGGGTCGAAAACATATATTTTTTGGCATAATTTAATAATAAAAAAGTTTCAAAAGCCTAAAAAAATTGGAAACAATTTGAAAACATCCATAATAATAAAATAAAGTTGACGTCTTTCGGCTTTTTAAAAAATATTACCCCTAAGGGGGGTAAACCACCCTTACACAAAATATTTATAAGTATGTATTTTAATCCATTAAATTTCGTATTTCCTCTGTTGCGTATTTAATATATGTCATTTAATATATGTTATTAAATTAATTAATTTTATTTAATATATATTAAATACGATTTTTGAAAATTCAATCATTTGTTACGAGAGCTAGGAGGAACCTACTGGGCTGAAAATTTAGGAATAGCCGTTTTTTCTAATGTACTTTCACACAAAAATCGGCGGGCCGATTTGTCGAACCCCCCGCTCCCGAGGCTTATTTGACGAAATTTATAGGAATGTATATATATAATTAAATTAAATAAAATTGAAGCATATCTTTTAAAATTCCCGAATAGAGAATATTATTCAAATTTTATATGTATTGTTAATTATAGTCTGTGTAGGTGTGCATAGGTATGTGTATTATAACAAGCTGACTATCGTACTCTCGTTATGTCTCTCTCCCTCAGTACAACACATATATATACATATGTATAAATATATATTATGTACATTCTTTCAGCAGCAAGGTAAGTGAGAGAGCAGAAGACCCAGCGTGCGAACAGAGAGATGAGAGAGAGAGAGAGAGAGAGAGAGAGAGAGAGAGAGAGAGAGAGAGCGAGAGCCGCGAGAGAGAGAGAGAGCGAGAGCCGCGAGAGAGAGAGTGGGAGAAAGCCCACGCTGGTCTCGCTGCCGCGTCCCACGCGAGGGGAGTTCGATTCGTTCCGCCGAAGAGTACAGTCGAACGTTTTCGCTTTCTTGATTGTGTCGGGAACCCTCGTGAATTTTGCGTGCGCGAAACCCGCGAGATTGCCTCTAGCAAGCCGTGTCCTGGTGTGTCGCCGGTGTTATCACTCTGAGGGCAACTTCCCGCCGCGTGTCCGTTACGAGCTGAGCGACTGCTGCCGCTCGTCTTCTCGCCGTAGTCGGACGCACACTCAAGGTTACGAGGCATCTACTCTGCTGCCTAGCGAGGGCCTCGGTCATCCGCTTGCGCCGTTCAAGACAAGCCACGAGGCATCCAAACGAGACAGCACGGAAGCGAATGTGAGTACCTGCTCGATCGCTGATCTCTCTCTCTCTGCATTAGACTTCGCTTTGTCTCTCTCTTGCCTTGCGCCGCTACTGAATTTGGCTGGTTTTACAATACACGAACATAATTCTAAACTTCACCTGCTCTTTGTGATTTCACGACTGACTCTCTGCCTTTTCCCCGCGCTCACCCCTCTCGAATATGCGTTTACTTCATCCGCGATTAAGCTACGCAGCATAAGCACTCACGACGCCTCCGCGGGCTCACGTGCTCACGTACGAGCACGTACAGCATACTGCGCTACGGGCCAGGCTTCGTATAGCCTTCAAGAAGCCTGCAACGAGCTGCTGCATCAATTCCTCTCGATACTCTTTAGATCAGTATACTCGTTACTGATCCTTTATATACGGTAGTACACACCGTTATATTTGGCGCCCATACGTTTCGGGACTATTTAATTGTAGAATAATTGAATAGTTGAACTATTCAATTGTAACAGTAACTGCGTAGTTTTCGCGAGCGCAAGAGGAATTTTCGAGAGCGAGCGCGTGTGTTTACAAGTTCGGATTATAAGCGCCCGAGTTGCTCCGCTAAGCGCGCGCGACCCTACGTGTTTACACTCGCGAGAGTCAGGTAGCGGCGAAACGTAAACAGGGAGAACACTTTCCAGCGCTCTAAAATTTTATCGTTGCGATAATTTAAGCGTGGAATTTTAGAATATTTGAAACTCGAATTTTCGACTGTACTATGGCCCGGAATCTGTTGCCACCGGTACCCTAAGCGGGTTTTGGGCGTAGTCGTCCAGAACGGACGGGTGGGTGCCTATCCCCACTACACAGCGCGTCCTCAGGTTGCGGATAGAGGAACGGCCCCTGAGAAGGAGGTTAACTGCGAATAAATCGAATAAGCAGCCGCGGACAGCCGATAGGCCCGGGCGTGGATGTGATGAGCCCACACTGGGAACGCATTCATCTAGAAACACTACGCAAGCACCACCACAACAACGAACACTCAACAATATTTCCTATTTTCACTTTCTCTTTCTACCTCACTATCTCTATATTCTATCTCTTTTAGCACACATTACAAAAATCCTGCTGTCGTGGAGGATGCGGGAGCGATGACAACTGCCCCGAAAGGGGATGTGTAGAAGATTCGCCACCTGGTCTTACGCGGTAACGAAGCCAGCGAAGGCGCGCTGCCTTGCAGGGGGGCATTAGGATACGAGAATGATTCCGTAGTGTGTCCGATGATGAGTTGGCTCCGTCCTCATCAAAGTCGGAAAGCTCTCATACTTAGTTCTAGAGAGATATGGGGGTTATCACCTTTAGAACGGTTGACTCACCTGCGATCGGAACAGGATCCAAAACGCGCGGGTTTAACTTACTATCATGGCTCAAAAAAAACAAAACCAAACCAAAACCAATAGGGACTTAAAGATGGGAACGTGGAATGTGCGCAGTTTATACAGAGCAGGCGCCTACCAGGAAATCTTAAAAGAAGCTGGCGAGCGCGAATTAGATTTAGTAGCAATACAAGAAACTCGGTGGCAAGAAAGCGGGATTTTAGCAAAAGATAACTTCACTTTTATATTCGGGGGCGCGAGCGGACACTCCTTAGGTACCGGATTTCTGGTTAGCAAAAGAATTAAACACGCTGTTAAAAGTTTCAAATTCGTGAACGACAGACTCTCGTATATCATCATCGAAGGAGCGTGGTACAATTACGTGGTTATTAACGTACATTGTCCTACGGAGGACAAAGAGGAAGAGGTAAAGGATCTTTATTACGAAGCTTTAGAACAATTAATCTACCAATTCGCGTCTTACGACACCAAAATAGTAGTGGGGGATTTCAACGCTAAAATAGGGAAAGAGGAAATGTTTAGGCCCACTATAGGCAAGGAAGGTCTGCACGAAACCAGCAACGATAACGGTATTAGAGTCATAAATTTCGCGGCGGCAAAAGATCTTATAGTAAAAACTACGTGCTTTAAGCACAAGGATATACACAAAGCAACGTGGACATCGCCGGGCGGAGCCACGCAAAATCAAATCGATCACTTCCTTATCGATAAGAGGCGCCACACAAATGTACTTGACGTAAGAACCTATAGGGGGGCGGATTGCGACCCGGATCATTTTCTAGTAGTGGCCAAATTAAGAGCCAAATTAGTAGCCGGGCAAAATAGTAAACGGGCGAACAAAGTAGAAACCTTCGACATTGAAAAGCTACGAAACGGGGTAGAGCGAATTCAGTATCAAGTAGAAATAAGTAACCGGTTTCAGGTTCTTGAGGACACAGATGCACCGATGGAGGTAGATGACGACCCAAACAGTCTATGGGGGGCTATCGAAAGAACGGTAAAAGAGGCTGCGAACAAAGTGCTAGGTAAACAGAAAAAGCCAAAGAGCAAACCATGGTTCGACGAAGAGTGCGAACTCTGGTTTGAAAGGCGCAAAAAGGCTAAAGTAGACAGCGTTCACAATGGAAACGATAGGACCGTAGAAGAGTACCACGAAATAAGAAAGCAAGTGGGTGTGATTTACAGAAACAAAAAGCGCGAGTACCAAAAGAGCGAGATTAGAAAAATAGAAACTAACAGTAAGGAAAATAACCCGCGCGAGATGTACAAAGGAATCAACGCTATTAGGAAGGGTTTCCAGAGTAGATCGCAATTAATGAAAGATGAGGGCGGGAATCTCGTTACAAGCGAAAATGAACTGCTAAAGCTGTGGAAAGGATATTTTGATAAGTTACTAAACGTACATGAAAACTGCGAGGAAACGGGAGATGAAATCCACACTGCTGAACTCCATATGGAAGAACCGACCTACAAAGAAGTAGAAGCCGCGATAAAAAAACAAAAAACAATAAGGCCGCGGGAAACGATTCTATGCCAGCTGAACTACTTAAATATGGGGACACCGCGCTTACATTCAGAATTTTTGAACTAGTATGTGCTATTTGGAAAAATGAAACGATACCGGAAAACTGGAAAGACTCCACCATCATACCGATTTTCAAAAAGGGAGATAAGACAGATTGCAATAACTACCGGGGAATCTCACTTTTAGCTACCTGCTACAAAGTTCTATCAAACGTAATACAGGCCAGACTCACGCCCTTCGCGGAAGATATAATAGGAGAGTATTAGTGTGGATTCCGGCGTAACAGGTCGACGAGCGATCAAATGTTTACTATAAGACAGTTGTTAGAGAAAAAATGGGAACATTGCGAAACAATACACCAACTATTTATAGACTTTAAAAAAGCGTACGACTCTATCAAACGAAGCAAAATGTATCAAATCCTTGTGCTCCTCGGAGTACCAAAGAAACTCGTGAAATTAATTAAAATATGTCTGAACGGAAGCACGGGAAAGGTCCGAGTAGGCGGTAACGTATCCGAATCATTCATGATACGCGACGGTTTGAAACAAGGTGACGGTCTTCCTACGGTACTCTTTAACTTAAAGCTAGAACATGTTGTTAGAAAAATGCATACTAGCGGGCTAGGTGCAACCCTTAACGGAAAACACAAATTCTGGGATATGCGGATGACTTGGACATACTGGGGGATAACGGTGCAGCGGTAGCGAGAAATGCGGAAATTCTCATAAATGCGGCTGAGTACACGGGGCTAGAGGTGAACGAATCGAAAACGAAATATATGATCATGGACAAACTGGGCATTTGCGAAGGTGAGGGTGATCTTAGAGTCGGAAATTATACTTTCGAAAAGGTTAGCGAATTCAGATATTTAGGCACAACCATAAATGATCGAAACGAAATAAAAGCCGAGATTAACAAGAGACTTCATTCGGGTAATGCCTGCTTCTACGCCGTGAATAGATTACTAAAATCAAAACTGCTGTCTAGAAATGTAAAAGTAAGGATATATAGGACTATAATAATGCCGGTATTTTTGTACGGGTGCGAAACCTGGGCGCTAACTAAAGCGGAAGAAAACCGTTTTAGGGTGTTCGAAAATAAGGTTCTGCGGAAAATATACGGGCCAAAGAAAGATGAAGAAACCGGGGAGTGGAGGAAACTGCACAATGACGAGCTACACAATTTATACTCGTCACCGAATATAAACAGAATAATTAAATCGCGTAGACTAAGATGGGCAGGGCACGTGGCAAGAATGGGAGACGATCGCACGGCAGCGCGTATAATGAAAGGAAAGCCAAGCACACCGCGACCTCTAGGTAGACCTAGGTGCAGGTGGGGGAACAACGTAAAAACGGACTTAACTGAAATCGGGTGGGAGGGTGCGCAATTGATAGGGTTGGCACAAAATATAGATACGTGGAATGCTTGCGTAGATGAGGCGATGAACTTTCGAGTTCGAAATGCCACTTAAAAAAAAAACTACGGCCCGGAATATTCCGCCGAGCAGCCGTACAATACGTGTATTGCCGTCGCGCTTGATACGGCTACGGCAAACGGCGTATGCTACAGAGCTTATATATACTCTGTCACTATTACGTGTAATCATTTATATTAATTTTGTTTATTTATTTAACTGTTTAAAATTAATTGACCCTCGTTATATTTGTTGCATTTTGTGCGTGCGTTTCCTCGTCACGTTCAACTGTACCCTCGACAAATCGATCCAAAATTTTTTTTTTAAACGTTAAGAACCATTCAAATAATTTCGAAAAATGGCGTCAAGTTGGACTATCGCTGATTTGACGATTTTTAAAGAAAACGTAAATGTTAGAATACGTGGCTGGATTCAGAATTTGTCGAGTATAGAAGTGGACGATGCGTTAGAACACTTAGAATTACATACAAACGGTACGCTATTTGAGCGAGCGAATAGACTGTTAAGAAGACTCCATGGCAACTACAGCGCCGAAGATTTTAAAATAGATAGCAATTCAGAAGAAGATATAGCTAGAAGAGATGATTTATGCTTGACCTTCGTACAGTCACCAAGCTTTCCAGAAGAATTGAGAAATGACGTCCTTACAGTAATTGAGGCAGAGGAAGAACTTGAAAATGGCCTGCAAGAAAACGCGCAGCTACCGTTAAGCTCGCCACATGATAGCCAAAAGGCTAGGGACAGGTCACTTACAATGACTATCGACTCAAGCCAACAAACACGCAGGGAAGCTGACTTAATAAACTTGGAAACGCCACGAGGGCCGACGCTCCATAGCTCTGCACCAGTGCACGTTGCTACCACAGCAGTTACTACTACAATTACATCAGTGCCTACAGGCGCACATTATAGCAGATCAGCTGGCGCACAAGTTAAGCTAACCTCCACAACGCCGCAGGGCATATTCAAGACAAGTCAAAATATGGATACGCCTTTAGTCCGCACAGTTTTGCCAAGCGGTGAGGTTCAATTCATCCAGGTGGCGGTAGCTACTGAACTGCGAAGAGCTTGGATATCGGAGGCTGAACTGCAGAAAAATCAATTGGAGATGAATAATTACATCTCCGAGCAAGCAGAAAAAGCCCAGACTCTATCATAAAAAATTGTTGACTTAGAAAATATAATACAAGATCTTCAACAACAGCTAAAGAATGTAGTCTCTAATGCGCAACAACAAGTAGCCGAAGATGCGCTACGCAATAGAGCAAACCGTAGCGCGAAAAGCGTCCAATTTCAAGATACGTTTGACTTAAATTATTACGATATCTCGGGTCAAAACAGTAAGCAAAATTTAAACGAATGTGGGCCCCGGGGCTAGAGCAGTCGACGGTCATTACGTTCCCATAGTGGGTAGCGTCAGATTGCCCTTCACTGTAGGAGGGATAACTCATTCAATCTATGTTCTTATTTTGAACGAAGTCGATAATCTACTGCTCCAAGGCACAGATGTGGAGATACCGGCCGTTCTCTTGTCTATGCGTGCTGAGGAGCTTTTGTCGCTCGCCTCTCTCGGATTGAAGCAATTACCGATGATCAACGGTTAGAAATCGACGATCTAATGAAAGAATTGCTACCCGATCCTTCCTGTGAAAAACTAGGCTGCACAGATTGGATTCATCATGATATTGATGTTGGCAGTGCTCGCCCAATTAAACAGCGGTATTACCCTGTTTCGAAAATTTTAGGACGAGATGCATGAGCAAGTGCACAAGATGCTCCGTGCCGGAATAATTAGGAGGTCCCGAAGTAATTGGTCCAGTCCAGTGGTTATGGTACGGAAGTCCGACGGCAGCTTTCGCTTCTGCGTCGACTACCGTAAGGTTAATGCTGTGTCAAAAATAGCTGTGTACCCGCTTCCTTATATGGACATGATACTGCGGAAAATACAGCATGCTAGATATATAACGGCGTTGGACTGCTCAGGAGCATTTTTACAAATACCTCTTACCGAGCGATCCATCCCGATCACAGCCGTCACCGTACCTGGACTTGGTTTGTTCGAATTCGTCAGGATGCCATACGGCCTTGCAGGAGGGCCGGCTACATTTCAGATGTTGGCTGACAGATTGATCACCCCAGAAATGGAGCCACATGCTTTCGCATATCTAGACGACATTATTATTGCGACAGATACTTTCTCAGATCACATAAAGTGGCTGACTTTGATCCTGAAGCGGATAAATGAAGCTGGTCTGACAATAAATCGCAAAAAGTCTAAAATTTGCATGTCCGAAGTGCGATATCTCGGTGTGCTTGTGAATCGCGAGGGCTGTCGCCCCGATCCAGAACGAGTTCAACCTATTGTTGAGTACCCGGCTCCCAAGAATTTAAAGCAGTTGCGCAGATTTCTCGGGATGGCCTCGTGGTACCGAAAATTTTTAGAAGATTTTGCCACACTATGTGAACCGCTCACTGCGCTCACCCGTAAGAATGTTAAATACGAGTGGAAAGATGAACACTGGGCAGCTTTTGAACAAGTAAAAGCTTTAATTGCGACCGCCCCAGTTTTAGCAAGGCCTGACTTCAGCGCTCCATTCATCATCGAATGTGATGCCAGCGATACAGGGCTTGGTAGCGTTCTCTTGCAGCGCATTGACGGCGAGGATCGCGTGCTCTGCTTTGCGAGCCGCGTCTTGTCTGCTACAGAGCGAAGGCTATCGGTGACTGAGAGGGAATGTCTCAGCATTTTGGTCCATCGAGAAATTTCGACCTTACATTGAGGGTTACCATTTCACTGTAGTAACGGATCACCATAGCTTAGTGTGGCTCAAAATTTAAAACATCCGAATAGAAAATTAGGTCGTTGGTCTCTGCATCTTCAGTCGTATGATTTCGATATTGTGCACCGTAAAGGGAAGGACAATGTTGTCCCCGACGCACTTTCTCGCATGTATGAGACCGACGAGGACGAAACAGCTGTAATAGCATCTCTCTCCGTGGATGAGTCTATCAAGGACCCCTGGTACTTGAAAAAGGCGAAGCAAGTCGTCGAAGACCCTACGGCACATCCCTTTTGGAAGATCACCGGCTCACGGCTTTACCATTACCGCCCTGATGCGACAGTAGATGACTTACTGGGACAAGATGAAGATGCTTGGAAGCTCGTAGTACCTCGTGAACAGTGCGAGAGGATCCTCGCAGAGTGCCACGATGAGCCTGTCTCCAGACATCTCGGAAGATTTAAGACTCATCAAAGGGTGGCGCTCAGGTACTACTGGCCAAATATGTATAAAGATACAGCTCATTTCGTACGAAATTGCAAAATTTGCCAGCAAGTCAAGGTTGAGCAACTTGCTCCCGCAGGACTCATGGGCAAACACTTGGTTACACGCCCTTGGGAGATAGTCGCAGGCGACACTATGGGACCTTTCCCAAAGTCCCCCCGAGGTCATGAACACCTATTAATTTTCATCGATTTATTTACGAGATGGATAGAATGCATCCCTATTAGAAAGGCGAATGCAAAAACCATCAATCGAGAACTGAATCTGCGAATTTTCTTGAGATTCGGGATTCCCGATCGATTTTTGTCAGATAATGGCACTCCATTTAAAAACAAGCTTGTCGACAAGTTTTTGGAAACACATGGAGTGTATCACGGCACCAGTGCTCCCTATTCGCCTAAATCCAACCCGACCGAGCGTGTGAATCGCACTATCAAGACCATGATTGCTGCGTTCATCGAAACCAAGCATACTACTTGGGACGAGCACATTCCAGAATTTGCGTTTGCGTACAACACTGCTATTCACGAGGTGACTCGCTCTAGTCCAGCGTTCCTCAATTATGGAAGAAATCCCGAGCCGCCGTGCACCACACGAAGAGAAATAGAGCAAGCCACCAGGCAAAGCTTAGAAGAAGCAGCACGTGATAATTGGCAGGCTCGCATGAAAATGCTAGATGATTTTCGGGCTAATGCCCTTGAAAATTCAAGAGCCGCCCAAGAACGGCAGGAAAAGTACTACAACGCGAAACACCGCGACATAGAGTAAAAAGTCGGCGAAAAGGTATGGGCGAGAAACTGCATTCTTTCCTCCGCTGCTCAAGCCATCGCTGCAAAGCTCAGCCCTAAGTACGCGGGTCCCTTTACCGTAACGGATCGCATCGGGATGAACTCCTACAAGCTTCAGACAAAGCAGGGAGTTGATATAGGCAAGGTAGCCGTGTGTGACTTAAAGCCATGCCACGACGAAGAGCAGTTCCCTGATGACTCGCCTGATCCGCAAGATTCGGACAACCCAGTGCCAGAACCGCCCATTTCGCCTAAGAAAGACGAGCACGCAGCTATTTCCCAACCTGCGCAGACTGCAGAAGCGACGGCGAGCTCTGCGCCACAAATTCCGACTTCGGTCATACCGAAGCGCAGCGGCAAGCCGCGAGGTTCAAAAAAGGAGGCACCTCCACTGACTACAACATCGCCTCGACGTCTGCGTCCCCGAGACAAACAGAACTAGAAATTCTTTCTTTATTATTACCACTTATTGCTTGCTTCTATCGCTTTTGTAATTCACGCCCTTTGCTTCTGCCTATCTTAATCTTGCCACTTTATACCTACGCCCAGGAGATCAGCCATAACCGACTTTATAATCTCTCTCGCAGGATCATGCTACCCGTCAAGAAGCCGGCAAGCATCATAGAGGTGCCAGCTGAGCTGCTGCAGCAGATCAAGAACCTGGTGGCCCAATTGATCCTCGCCCAGACCAGCGAAATCCCACCAACTTTGGATGAACTGCGTCCGTGGTCGGAACTCCTCCGGTCCCTAGGAGGGACCACTAGAGAGTCCGCTGGACTCCTGACAGATAGGCCAGCCTTCGCTCTACCTGCCCCGTCACCCGGCCAGGAAAGGCTCCCTCAGGGCGATGCACCGGAGGTACAGCAAGTACCCGAGGCTGACTCCCAGCGTGCAGAGCCCGAGGAGGAGGAAGTCGCTCCTCGAAGCACTTCTCCGGACACGCCGCCCCTGTCTACCACCGACGACCGGACATCGGCACTCGAGCAGTGGACCCCGTGCTACCAACGTCTGAGCGTGGGGAATATAACGAGCTGACTATCGTACTCTCGTTGTGTCTCTCTCCCTCAGTACAACACATATATATACATATGTATAAATATATATTATGTACATTCTTTCAGCAGCAAGGTAAGTGAGAGAGCAGAAGACCCAGCGTGCGAACACACAGAGAGAGAGAGAGAGAGAGAGAGAGAGAGAGCCGCGCGCGTGCCGCGAGAGGGAGAGTGGGAGAAAGCCCACGCTGGTCTCGCCGCCGCGTCCCGCGCGAGGGGAGTTCGATTCGTTCCGCCGAAGAGTACAGTCGAACGTTTTCGTGCGTCCGACTACGGCGGGAAGCTGAGCGACTGCTGCCGCTCGTCTTCCCGCCGTAGTCGGACGCACACTCAAGGCCACGAGGCATCTACTCTGCTGCCCAGCGAGGGCCCCGGTCATCCGCTTGCGCCGTTCAAGACGAGCCACGAGGCATCCAAACGAGACAGCACGGAAGCGAATATATGTACCTGCTCGATCGCTGATCTCTCTCTCTCTCTCTCTCTCTCTGCATTAGGCTTCGCTTTGTCTCTCTCTCTCTCTCTCTCTCTCTCTTGCCTTGCACCACTACTGAATTTGGCTGGTTTTACAATACACGAACATAATTCTAAACTTCACCTGCTCTTTGTGATTACACGCCTGACTCTCTGCCTTTTCCCCGCGCTCACCCCTCTCGAATATGCGTTTACTTCATCCGCGATTAAGCTACGCAGCATAAGCACTCACGACGCCTCCGCGGGCTCACGTGCTCAAGGACGAGCACGTACAGCATACTGCGCTACGGGCCAGGCTTCGTATAGCCTTCAAGAAGCCTGCAACGAGCTGCTGCATCAATTCCTCTCGATACTCTTTAGATCAGTATACTCGTTACTGATCCTTTATACACGGTAGTAAACACCGTTATAGTATATATATAGATATATATTCTTATACGTATCGGACATCGTATTTGGAAAATAATGAATCACAATGACGAACTTGTTTACAGCTTTTATCTTATTATAAATCGACTTGAATTAAATTTTGTTGCATTCGATTTCGTTCAGTCAGTAAGTATTTGCCGAATAGTCATACCGTCTTTTTTAAAGATCACGATTATATTTTGTAGTATGCAATTGTTTTAATATTATAAAACGGCTCACATGAAGATTGAAGGATTCATGTATAAATAATTTACGACTTTTCATTTTTTTTATAAAGAAGTTAAGTATTTTATCAAACTTTTATAACGGTGTACTGGATGCAGTTGCTCAGTTTCCAGCTCCGCTATAATCAAGGTCCGTAGACCTCGTTACTCTCGAGAAAGAGAGTCGTCGGGATAGCACCTAGTGCTGAATAGGTTCCGGCCAGGCCAGTTATGCTGCGATCTCGTACATATGCGAGACGCAAGCTCGCGGAGGCGGCTGGGTCGGTGATGGAGCGAGGTACAAGTATACGCGTAGGAACATGCAAAATAACGACTGTCGAGATTGTTGAGGAACTGTCACAGCGTTTATTGACAAACTATATACAGGGCTTGCATGCGAGCAAGCGAGGTCGCAGGTACGAGGGAGGATAAGGAGAGCCTTGGCGAGTGTAGCGTGAGAGAGAGAGAGAGAGAGAGCTGGCACTTACAATTAGCCGGTATCGCCCTGATGTTCGCTGTCAGCAGTCGGAACCCAATCGGTGCAGTTCCGGATGCGGTAGCGAGACGCAATGTCGTATACACACGCACACTCACACACTTCAACTTTCACTCTCCTAACAGCTATCTCCCGAAAGCACCGAGCGTCTCGCGAGGAGTCAGTTCAAAGGTCGGATCGTATCTGGCGGCACGCGTCTCAGTCACGTGTCGCCGAATTTTCTCTCTCTCTCCCCCTCTCTCCGCCTCTCTCGCGTCGTCCAGCGGCTCTCCCCGCCTTGCCAGCGCTGGTACCTGTAACAGTGTGAATTTAGTACAAGTCTTTCTTCTCGCGGCATGCTGAGCTTATGACGTGCTAATATCGCCCGTCATACACCCCCCCTCCAGACGCTGGGTAACCGCCAGGTGTACCAGCTCTCACTCTATAAAACTCGCCAGCATGCAATAAAAAGGTTAGTAAGGAAGGGTAAATAAATCAATATTGAGAGACGGAAAAATTTTTGAAGAGGCTTATTTATTGAAGGAAACTGTATTTAGAGAGAATGAAAAAAAGCTGTCAGGAGTCGGTGGTAGAGGCAGATCCTCTATCTGAACCCAGCGGGTTCGGCCCCCCTCCACGACTCTGATCCAGCTGGGGTCTGACGCCATCATCTGCAAGGTCAATAAGAGGGAGTTCTAGGAAGTTTATGAGGGTCTTTTGGACCGAGTACGACGAGGGGACAGGACAGGAGGAGTCTCTCGCTTGTTCACGGAACCTTTTGGGCGACCTCGCTTTTTCAGGGGTTACCTCCTCATTCTCGATACTAGGAGGTGGTTCGCTAGTTTTCTTTCCGCGCGTGACTCTAGTTATCGCACGGTTAACAACGATGCGCGTCTTCCGCGGTCTACCTCGCTTACGTGGCGCTTCCACGTTTACAGACGTATTAGTCGAAGCCGGGGCAGCATCTTGTGGATTCGCAGTTGTCGTTGCGGTGTCTGTTGGTTCTTCGTCGCTCGATGGGTCTTCGTCGTCCTCATATTTCTTCAAATCGACTACATGTATCTTTTCGAACTTGTCACCTTTGTCGTTCTCGAGGGTGTACACATCTTGTCCAATTTTGGCCGTAATTCTGAATGGGCCAGCAAACTTCGGCGCGAGCTTCGCATTTATGCCTAATAGAGCGGACGAAAGAATGCGATTACGCTTCCAGACTAGGTCACCGACCTGATACTCGGATTGTCTGCGTCTCGCGTTATAGTAAGTTGCTTGTTTTTCAGAAGCTCTCTGTGCGTGTCTCGCTGTACGGACTTGCAGATCCAACAAACGTTGCATTCTATCTTCCCAGTCCTTGATGGCTTGTTCTTCTGCCTCTTCTTTCTTGAGAATCTCTTCTGCTCGGCGGCTGTTGTGGGGTGGCTCTAAGTGCCGTCCAAAATTTAGAAAGGCCGGACTAACACCTGTGGTCTCTTGAATAGCCGTGTTGTATGCAAACATTAGTTGGGGAATGTGTTTATCCCAGGACCTGTGTTCACCTTCGATAAACGTCGTAATCATTGTCTTGAAAGTGCGATTGACACGTTCTACCGGGTTGGCTTGAGCGTGATACGGTGGGATAGTCCGATGTTGTATCCTCAGTTCTTTAAGAAATTGGGCTAGCACCTTGTTTCGAAATTCCGTCCCGTTGTCAGATAAAAATGCCTCGGGCACTCCGAAACGTAGAATAACACGATCGTTTTTCCATCCGCCTTGCGAATTGGGATGACTTCGATCCACTTCGTGAAAACATCTAAGAAGATGAGGATGTATTGGTAACCTTGAGTCGACCGGGGGAACGGACCCATAATGTCAGCGGCGACAATTTCCCAGGGTCCAGGGACTCTTCTCTGACCCATTAACCCAGCGGGTAACGCTTGTTCTACCTTGCACTGCTGGCAGACCGTGCAAGTACGAACAAAGTTACTTACATCTCTATACATTCCCTTCCAGTAGAAGTATCGTGCGATTCGCTCGTAAGTCTTGCGGCGGCCCAAGTGACCAGCTGTGGGCTCGCAGTGCGATTCCCGCATCGCTTCTACGGTCTTCTCTGGTGGCAAAACCATTTTCCATTCGTCCTGTTCGTCTAGGATATCGTCTAAGAGAGGATCAGGACGTAGATGATACAGTCTGCCCTCCGAAATCTTCCAGTTTGGATGATCGGTTGGGTTTTCCCTTACCTTGGCACACATGTCAGTATACCATGGGTCGTCTGTAAATTTTCCTCCTATACCGAGTGTGGCTAAGGGCGTATTCTCGTCTGCATCCTCGTACATTCGGGATAAGGCGTCTGGTACGCAATGTAATGAGCCCTTTCGATGGATAATCTCGAAATCATAGGCTTGCAATTCGAGAGCCCACCTAGCTAAGCGACCGTTGGGGTTACGTATATTACGCAGCCACTTCAGACTACTGTGGTCGGTAATAACTTGGAAGTGATAACCCTCAACATAGGCTCTAAATTTGCGTATCGCCCACAATACAGCCAAACATTCGCGTTCAGTGACAGAGTAATTTCTCTCGGCTTTTGACAGAGTGCGGCTCGCAAAGCTTAACACGCGTTCTTCGCTATCATGGACTTGAGTCAACACTGCACCCAGGCCGGTGTCACTAGCATCCGTCTGAATCGTGAAAGTTTCGTCGAATGATGGACTATGTAGGATTGGAGCCGAGGTTATCAGCGTTTTAATTTGTAGGAACGCTTCTTGCTGCGATTCGCCCCAGTTATATCTCACGTCTTTCCGGGTTAACTGAGTGAGAGGATCGGCGAGTGTCGCAAAATTGTCCAGGAATTTTCTATACCAAGAGACCATCCCTAGGAACCTGCGGAGTTGTTTTAGATTCTTGGGGGCCGGGTAGTCTAAAATTGGTAGTCGGGTAGTCTAAATGGTCTTCGAACGTGTCGGTAGTGATAATAATATCATCCAGGTACGAAAAAGCATGAGGTTCCAACTTAGGCCCGATAATCTTATCGCTAAGCTGTTGGAACGTCGCAGGGCCACCAACCACGCCATAAGGAAGCCGGGTGAACTCAAAAAGTCCGAGTCCGGGCACCGTAAATGCCGTGAGGTGCATGTCTTCCTCCTTCATGAGGATCTGGTGGTAGGCACTACTCAAGTCGATCGTCGAGATGTAACGAGCATTCTGCAATTTGCTAAGGATGGAATCCATGAATGGAAGCGGATACGCACTGGCCTTGGAAACGGCGTTGAGTTTACGGTAGTCTATGCAAAACCGGTAGGATCCATTGGCTTTTCGCACCATGACTACGGGGCTCGACCATTCACTGTTCGACCGTCGAATTATTCCTGCTTCTAGCATTTCCAACACTTGCTTATGCATCTCCTCCTCAATCTTCTTCGACACGGGATAGTACCTCTGCTTGATAGGTCGAGCGGAACCCACATCAATGGCGTGCATGATCAATGAAGTGCAGCCAAGTGGTTGTTCGTTCTCTGGTAGCCACCTATCCAGCAGTTCGTTTAAATGGTTACGCTGCCGCGGCGTAACATCAACTAGGCCAATGGCTGCCAGGGCATTACTCTCGCCGTCAGTGAGACTAGATAACTCCAGAGGGATAGTCTCCGACGTGCCCTCAATCTCTAGGACATTCTGACGAGGTCTAAGCGTGGCGCCAAATGTACGGATGAAATCCGTCCCTAAAATGCAGGAGGAATCAAGTTCGCTCATGATCATGACTTTCAGGACTTTTCGACGACCCTGTACGTCAAAGGGTAGGTCGACGTGACCATAAATCGGCACTAACTGGCCGTTAGCGAGCTTCGCTCCTAGTCCTTTATAGGGCGTAATAGTTTGTCCACAGGCCGAGGCAATCTGAATGCCGACCGGGCCAATGGCGGTGCGTGCAGCTCCAGAGTCGAACAAAGAGCGGACTCTGAACCCTGCAATTCCAACCTGCACCCACCAGCGACGGTGATCCTCCGGACTTGGATCTTCGTCCTTCAACGGCATGAGTGCGTCCTCGCTCTTTAAATCGAGCGATTCGCTAGAGGCCGTTGTTGCCTCGGGAGAAGTGTTGGCCTGACTCACTTCTTCCCTTGGTCTTTTCCCGACTTCTGGGAGCATTCTGGGCACGAACTTTTTACGTGTTGTGTCCAACTGCAACCATAGCATTTAACGTGGGGCTTATATGGCCCACGAGCCTTCTGGTCTTTATTGTGGTCACTATCCGGTTTACGTACCGTTCGTTTCGTTTTCTCCTCTACTACCTCTTCAATTGTCACGGTAGAGACACTTTTCGGCGTTGACTTCTTGCCGTTCTTCGGGTTGTTTCCACCCGCTGTGATGGCTTTCGGCTGTAGTTGCGATGGTAGCTGCTGAGAGGCAGCAATGCCCGCAAGGCCTAATTGGGCTAGGGCCTCCTTTACTGCCGTCGCGACTAGCGTGCTCTGGAGCGGGCTCGCTGGTTCGATGGGTTCTGTTACAGCGTTCACGCTAGGAGTTTTTGCAGTGGTGGCTGTTGGTGTAGCCGGCTTTTCCTTATAGGCGACATGCGGTAGCAGGCTACGTTCCGGTGGAGGTGGCGGCTTGTAGTTGTCTCCATCGTGAACCAACTTCTCGGCGTCCCTCGCTAACGTAACTAGGGCGTCTAAGTCTGTGACGTCTTTACGTGGTACAATCATCTTGATTTCTGGCAGCATATTGTCATAAATCATCTTCAATTGTACGTCTACCGGTGGAGGTTCATCTAACCTGCTGAGGATCGTCAGTACTGCGAAGATGTATTCCCTCACTGACTCCTTTTTCCCTTGGGTACGCGCTTGGGCTTCGGCTAACAGCTGCATTTGGATGTCCTGATCGACTCCGTAACTTCGCCTTGCAGCTTTGCAGAAATCTGTCCATGTACACCAAGTGTGTCGCAGTTGTCTACACCAGATTAGTGCTGGCCCCGTTAATACGTGCAACATAGCATTCAGCGAATCGGTGTCGTCTAGATGAGATGACATTCTGCATTCGTTGACTCTCTGTAGGAACTCTTCGATGCAAGTGTTTTGGCTGCCATCAAACTTTATTTTCCATTCTCGGGCGATTTTTCCGATGTCTTTACGTGATTGTGATGTCCACGTAGGAGTGGGTGTGCAGTTGAACGGATTCGTTTGCGTGGCGTCAAATGGCCAAAAAGGATTCGTGCTATTAGCGTATAGTGTTTCCCCAGGCTTGAGGAATGGATTGTTATTACCAATCGGTGATCCGCCCCTCCCCTTAGACTCTTGATAGTCTGGAGTGTTACTCTGATAGTTCTGTGTACCGTCTAAATTAATTATCCACGGGTTTTCGCTTGCGTATCGCGTACTATGCGCGTCAGGTTCAGGGTGTCGAATATCCAGCGTCTCTTGAAATCGAACTTTCCTACTATCAGCTGGCGTCGTCGGGGTGTACGAATTACTGGATTCAGCCATGTCTAAAATAACTTGTTCCAGCTGTTCTAGTTGTTGTCGTAAAGTTTCCTTCTCTTTGACGTCTGCGATGCGCGTTCTAATCAGTTGTTCGTTTTGTTGCCTGAGGTACTCTTCGTTTCTCTGAGCATTATTTGAGTACGTTACTTGCGTATTCGCTTGCCTTGTTCCTTGTGCTTGCGTTGTTATTGTGCTGGTACTTGTCGTTGCCGCTGTGCTGTTGCTAGTCGGCAACACACTTGTACCCGTTCGCGTTATGCTTGACAGTTGTGGATTATTAATCAGAGGTTCGAACTCATCTATGAATGTCGAATTTGTGTCGAACACGTTTACTCTGCTTCCTTTGCGCCGTGCTATTATGCTATTCTTCAGCGACGTAGGTAACGTTTTATCTGTCTGTATTAATCTGTGGAGATCTGTGTCTCTTCTTGAACTAACTATAAATATTGGATCACTTGATTCTTGAAAATCTTCTGCAGTGTAGTCTCCGCGAAGTCGTCTAGCTAACCTACTTACATTTCCTAGCCTTGAATTACTCCGAATAAGATCTAGTTCGATTAATCTAATTTGTAATTCCAATGGCGACAGGGAAAGCGCCCAGTTTTCTATTTGTAAATCTAGTTCTTCTTGAAAAAGCGCCATCCTCTGAAAAATTCTTTTTGGTTTGCTATAACGAAAGGGTAAAGAGAGAAGAAAAGGAAAAAAATTCACGCGGTTCTGACTCATTTATTTTGACAATTATTTTTATTGTAATCGAGATAAAAAACATTAATGAATATTTTTTATAATGAACAAACTTATTTTATATGCATTAAGTTTTTTCTAACACAAGCTTTTTTAACTTGATCAAAATTAAATTGGCATAGTGCAGTGGGATAGAGAATTTTATTGCGCATCTATGTTCTTCAAGTAAAATGTTTTAATATTTTGTATTGCTTTTGAATTATTTAATAAAAAATACGGTTTGGAGGAAAGAAAATTTTAGTACTTTTTTATTTATTAATTTTTTTTTTATTACATAGACGGGTATAATCCGTTACATACTGTCAGTAAAGTGCGTAGTGGCAAGTATACATATGAGATGTAAAAATTTATTAATTTGCCAGTTTATTTGTATACTAGTTCGTATTATTCGTATTAAGGCTTGCTTTAGGCTCAAAATACGCGGAAAACATA
>JAZHPH010000095.1:0-112525 GCA_037356405.1 Nasonia oneida
ATACAAAGACCTTCAAATGACCTTGAAAATCGAGTTCAAGGTCAAAGTATTGGTGTCATTAGATTGCCCCTTTTGCTCCCTTCAACTTTTGTCAAGGGCATCTTTCGACATCAGTAAAATAAAACCAGACAAACAGCTGTTTAGCAGATTTTTTGTTATTTGACCTTGAATTGACCTTCTCAAGGTCACTAAAGCAAACTTAAAAAATCCTTTGCGACGTAATTTTTTCCGCTCTATCCGATCCCAAGGTCAAAAATAGAGGGTCCTATTTAAAAAAATCACAATTACCCTCAAATGACCTTGAAAATCCAGTACAAGGTCATAGGTGTTTGTGTCATTCGATGGCCCCCTTTACCCCCTTCAACTTTTGTTATGGTCATTTTTCGTTAAAATTAGTTTTTCCATGGCCTTTTGTCGTGGTCGGATTAAAATGAAACACCCTGTGTATATATATATATATATATATATATATATATATGTTATACGTACCCTATAAGCCATTTAAACCTTAAAATCAGGATTTGAGAGGGTTCGATCATCCGGATCCTGACCAAAAAATTCCTGGAGATACCTTTTTTTAGTCCCAAAGTACTTGTACAAGTGCCGTAATATCACAAGCATAAGCCTCTAATCTAAAAATCAATTTAGCAGTCTATAATGCTAAAATATGATTTAAATACCACTATATGCCTAACAACAATATGTTTATGTGCAAGGCTCACCACCAACAGATTTATAGAGTTAGTTTGCATAAAAAGAAAGACATTTTTGCAATAAAAAGTTGATATTGCATAGGTATTCCTTACTAGAAATATGCATCTTTTTAATAACTTATTAAAATGCAGTGTTCCGATAATATATAATTGACAATTCATTGCTTGCACTGGATAATTAGCAAAGAAATCATAAAACTTTGATCTCTTGTATTACTAAGATACATACTTATGTCACAGAACAGAGTAAATAAATTATATATACTTTCAAAAATAACCTAATAATTTTTAAAGCTCCTACAATACCATTATTAATTATATGATTTTTATTATTATATTTGGCCAGAGAATATATATATATATATATATATATATATATAGCTGATAAACCAGTAAAATGTTTAATCTAAATTTTAAAAGCGAGAGAGAAAGAAAAGAGCTACAATTTAAGCCCCGGGTGGTCGAAATTGGCTGCTGGGATCAAAAGTTATAAGGTTTAAAAAAAATCGCCGATTTCCGTAAAAAATCCAAGTATTCATGATTTTTCGCTATTTTGAAGCTTAGACAACTTTTGACCTAGGCAACCATTTTTAACCCTACAGCCTCAAATCAATTCTTTTTTTTTAATACTTCGATTCTATTGAAACACATTTTTCAATTGCGCCTCCAGACAAAAAGTCAATTTAAACTGTCCGGCAAAAAATAGGTATTTTTTAATCTTGGGAACCCAAGGTTTTTCGGGTTCTATATGACCTAAAGAACGAAAAAAAGCGGTCATGTAGGTGTGCTCCCAAATTTCAAATTTGTTCACTTAGACCCCCTGAAGTGTCTACTTTCGCAGAGCTCGCATAGCTAATTGAATGTAGGTGCACGTGCATTCTTCAAGTATATATTATTTATCACATATGTGGGGGAATTCGTCGCGTTGGTCGCACTGTCATAAAGATAGCCCAAAATACTCTCAGGTACCCTCGGGTATCTTCGGTATATCCTCGAGTATCCTCAGTATACTCTCGGGTACTTCCGGTGTACCCTTGGTTATACCTCTGGTATACCACCGGTATAACCTCGGTATATTCGAAGATACATACCTTCGATGGCTTCGAGTACCGGAGGGCAGCCGTATCCCCGCTATCGGGGTATAATACGCACCGCACCGCCGGCGTTTCTGCCGCCGCTTGCTAATATTGACGCAAGATGGCAGTATGTCTGAGGTAGCCGCGAACGCCAATTTCCATGTACCCGCACGTTGAAGTTAAAATTACTTAACCCACCCGCCTCTGTTAGGACGCTAGATATATCAGCGATGCAGTTTACAATTATGCAAAGTATACAGGGTGAGAAACAAAAATTTGAAGCTTAGTATCTTTGAAACTAACTGGTATCATAAACAACCCAATGAAAAGGATCGAAATGCTATATAATACTAACTATAAATCCAAAATTTTAAATTGATTATTGCCTTTTTACTCCAGTTATCGCGTCACGTAAAAAAACGACTATTTTCAGTTGTTGATATTTTTCTCTGGATCTGCCCTATGAAATGACTTAAAGTTAAAGTGAATTCTAATCCTAATAACTTTCAATAATCATGATTTTTTTCAGAAAGATTCATAATTTAGTTTTCGAGTTAAAACAATTTCAAAAATTTGCGCTTTATGGTGTGTTATAAAAAAACGACATACGATAATATACATTTTCCGCGGTAAAAAATAGGTAATTTTATTCTCTTTCAGGTACATATTAAGCAATTCACTTTCATCAACTTTTCTAATAACTTTATTAGAAAAAACTGAAATCTCAAAACTAAAAAATCGATATAAAAAAAACGGGTCCAGAAAATGTAATAACGGATTGTTATCTCACTATGTACTAGTAATAACAAAGAAAATGAGACTTGGAGGATTAAAATCCACTGAGTAGAAGCTGAGCTAGAGGCGATACGAACGAACACACACACATCCATACGGACTGAAAACACTATTTTTCGACTTAAAATGCCTCAAAACATATTTCCTACATGTTTTTACACAAACTCCAAAAATTACTATTACAAGGCTTCCTTAGGAAGGAAGCAATATGAATTAAAGAAAATTAAATTAAATTAATATAATTAATTTAATAAAGCATATAAAGCGCGTCTCAAGTTACTTATAAATCAAAATCTTGTATTAAAATATTATACAGTTTTTACATCCATGACTGCATCAATTTTTCTGTTTTTGAAATCTCTCAGTTTATCGACTTATGTGCTGTAAATTATATATAGATTCATAAAGTGATGGATTAATAATATATATTTGTGAAAAAATATGGTGATCGGTCAAAATATGTCTTACAAAAATCTCAAGTGATCGGACGACTTAGTTTTTCAGCAACAAATCTACGTCTAATAATATCTAGCTGACAAGAGCGAATTATAATATACGCTATAACTTCTGAATGTTTCCCGATAAACTTATCTAAAATACAACACACGAGTCTGTATAGAGCTAAATTTGGCATTAATCATCTTCGACTATTTAAATGGCGAATATCTTCAAGCATTACAACTTTAAGTTCGCTTGATGCAGCGAAAACCCCGTTTTATTACTAGCATAAAACAAGTTGTCGAACGGTATCGAGTTTCAACGGACTCTCTCAAGACACGTCATTATACCTTCGCGCATCCACCATAAAAGAGTCATAAAGAAATCGAAATCAAGGGAGAAGAAAAAAGTCGGTGCGTTTGATGAATCATGATTTATATTATAAGTGTAACATAAAATGAAGGAATGCGGGCGCTACATATAAATTACTGTGGTATAAAAAACATTCTACACTTTTCACTGACACGATCAGAAAAATCCCGAATCAACGCTGAGTCCAGTTATACAAAATAAATTCATACTCGCAGTCTTTTTTTACAAAGAGCCGCAAGCGCGTCAAGTGTCACGAGACGGAGATCACAGGCGTTTAAACCCTCGCCAAACGGATAATGCGATGATAATAATGGGCAAACGGTGGTGGTGAAGGTAGTGGTTATTTTAGTCGGTGAAACGCCGAAGAAAACTTCATCGCATGATGATGGATCCTCGGTATCGCTGCAGGATTGGAATGACTGATGAATGCGTCCGTGCTTCATGGGCTCGGTGTTGAGGTATTCAATGCTGGGCAGCGGCGTGAGCGGCAAAGTGGGCGGCCTTGGCTGCGGCTACTTCCGGAGTATCGACGACGTTGCCGTCGAGACCGATGGGTGCCGTGTACGGGTAGCCGTAAGCATAGGCCTGAGCGAGTGCTCCATACGGCTTCAAGGATGCCTGCGGGAAAGCAAAAGAGTGAGGTCCGGGGGAAGAGGAGAGAAGAATGAGATGAGTTGATGATGTGAGCGAGTGAATGTGAGAGATTAGCATGCGTGAACAATGGGACGGTGTCAATGATCAGACTGGATCGTGATTTTTTATTGAGACTATTCGTCAGGGTGGGGTTGTGAGAGATGAGATGCCGATGCTTTAGTCGATGTCTTGTTGCATTGCTTCGGGTTAGTTATTTGCGTGATTTGTTAGTACATATTATAATACGCTTGCTGCTGCACTGGGCGGAAAAAAAAAATTCTTATTGGCATCTAGCTGAGTGAACCAGAATGTCTCTTATGATTTGCATAGAATAGCGATTTTTGCAATTGTTTAAATCTGCGACTAATGAATAGCTACTGGAATTATTCGAAATATGCAGTAGCTGCGTTGGTATATTTGATATCATTTTATCGACCGAATAGTTATATGTATCACCTCATGAAACTTAGATAAAGTAATAACTCACGATAGATAATGCATAATGAATATAAAAATAACGCTTTACGTAATATTTAGATAGGATCCCTTTCGTTGCATTGTTTGTTAATATTCACGTCGTGAATTAAAATAGTATTTTGGCTCGATTCACGTTATCTAATATTAGCTAATCCACATTGCGTTAACAGCTGCGTAGCAGATTCGAATAATCGCACATGTTAGACATAAATATTATCGTTCTCTAAACCGAATCCCGGATGAAAATTCAATCTTTCAACCGTGAATATTCTTTAAAAAGAGATACCGAGGAAGCTCTGATTATAAATCCTGCTCAACGACAAATCTGATCTCAAAATAGAAGCCTACAACAGAACCCCCTGAGTATCCTTTCACTTCAGTCAATGAAAAAAATATGGTTATAAAAACTAAGCAACCGGCATGCGAGTAGATCCCTGACTAGCTCATCAACGCTAAGTGGTACCAACCTTGGCGTGAGAGGCGAAGTGAGCGGCCTTAGCTGCGGCGACTTCGGGGGTGTCAATGACGCGACCGTCAGCTCCGATGGGGGCGGGTCCGTATGCGTAGGGGAGGACGTTGTAGTACAGAGGGGCGGCGTAGGCCAATGGGGCATGGTAGTATGGCACGTAGCCGAGGGTGTTCCTTGCGGCCTCGTAGTTGTATTGGGCGAAGTGGGCGGCCTTGGCAGCGGCTACTTCGGGGGTGTCCCGGGGGAGCAGCGCACCAGCCATGCTCTGGCTGGCCAATGCGACGACGAAGAGTGCGATCTGAAAGTGAGTCGAAAATGAAAGTGTGAAATTTTATTGCAAACAGACGATCTATATGCGCGTTTTAGCGGTGGTTTGATCGTTTTTATTTTAAGTGCTTTTGGAGCCTGTAAATCTGGTAGCAAATTGCAACGATGCGCGGCAAAAGTGTTTACTAACGTGCATGCGAATTTCTATTTGGAAGCAAGAAGCGCGTATAATTTTAGTATTATACTGGACGTTAACGATGCACTTTGTCTTTTCTACTGTCGTTTTCGTAAATTAGCCGCGCGTTTAAGTTTTCCTTGCATAGAAGAAATGGCATCTCTTTGTTTTCGCGAAGAATTTCTCTTGAATTTCGCTAGGAAATTTCAGAGTTTTCTCTACGCGTAAAAACTGTTTTTAATTTAGGACTGTAACAAGATGTCTTGAGTTCATTCGTGTGTAGTGGACTCAGGTAGTTATAGCATGAGCATTCGAAGCAAGCTTGGCAAAAGGCAGCCTTGGGATAGGCGACACAATCCTGTACAGATATGCACTGCGCAAGTAAATTTCGATTAGGAAAATAGAAAAAAAGCATATGTGTCACCTATCGGTTCTTTAAATAGGTACTATACAGCCGGAAAGTTAGAGCAGTGAGGGAAAGCCCGCAGTCCAAAACTATTTCGTTTTACGGTATAGCTTAGCCTTACTACGAACGCTTCCGCATGCTCGCCTACCTCCATCGTATATGCAATATATAGCGGATCATTTATCTCTGCATGTTTATATATTTAACCTATATATCGCGGCTGTATGAAATTCAATTAAAAATGCATTTATGGAATAGTAAACAAAAATTATCCTTAGTTGAGTAAAAAATCGCGCATTTATTTGCGTCTCGCTTTTAATGCGACGCGTTTTGTATAAATAATTAGCACGCGGCTCGTTCAAGTGACTTCCTACAAAATTTACAAACACCACGACACATAACACCTACTTCCGATTGCGTAAACGCTCCCTTTAGGCTTTTCCATTAATTGCTAATGAAGGAAGGAAATTAGTTTCCTCGTTACGAGAACCAGCACCGATTTTCTAGTTACGACTTATTTACAATGTATACTGGTAAGCATCTGCAGTTCGCCGAAGCGCTAAACGGTGATTTTGTTTTGAAAATTTCTGCGTTCAAGTAATGACGGTTTCGTAATAATTCAGTATCGACAAAAACTTGACGCCTCGGTGTCGGTAAAGCGAGTGACTAGAATTCTTCAATACTTCCATCGAGAAAGTTCATCTGTTACCAGCAGAGTCTTTGTGAAACTGAGCAATTTACTCTAATATCTTTATACAAAATAAACTTGTAATAAGGTACACGTTACTAGACTATCCCTTCATCCCTTTATCAAACTTACATAATACCGCACACTATCGCTCAAAATAAATAAAATTATCAATCACTCGTTAATAGTGCAATCCAGTACAAAACTAAATGCAATAGGTATATAAATAAAAATACTCACAAAAGCCTTCATGTCTAAGCTGTGAGTGCGTGCTGTGGGATACACTAGCGAAAGAGAGGAGAGATCTTCTGTGACGATGGGAGTGCGCCGCGGTCCCCTTATATAGGAGCTTCTGGTAGGGAGTCGTCTCGGGGCCCGCGCGATCAGCGGCGTCGAGGGTAGGGATACACGAGCCGCATACGCCCTGTAGCAACAGCAAGTCTTACCCATAGAGACACCACCACCTCCTCTGACATTGACATTACGCGGTAGCCGAGATGCAGCGGAGGGGCGCCTACAAGCGAGGTCAGGATCGCGCGCGCGACGTGCCCACCGCAAAGACGTACACCGGCCGCGCACGTGAACAAGAGAGAGAGAGAGAGAGAGAGAGAGAGAGAGAGAGAGAGAGAGAGAGGGATCAGCACAGATGTGCGCTAAAGCGGCTTCTTCTTCTTCTTTATGCTTCGCCTTTTCTCTTTTCCGCGTTCTGGTAGGTATCTGCTCTTTACTGACTTTTTGCCCTGAGAGTTGCTGCTGATTATGATGATGATGATGACGGGAGTGAGAGATGGAGGGAGTCATGGGGTATTCGTTAGGAAGTTATGTACAGTGAGAGAATAGTTTTGTTGGGGTTTCGAGTTTGTAACTTATACAGCTCGGGGAAGTGAATATCTCACGAGGTAAATGTGCATGTGCGTGATGCTTCTCTAATGCGTATTTAAATTTATTTTTCTCGTAAGATTCTTGGACTTTTCTTTTTGAAGCGAGCTTGGGATATCAAGATGAATAATTTTATTCTATTTACAAAGTAATGCACATGTTAGCAAATTAAAACAAACAAGTTTAACGTATGCATAAATAAACTTGTAATTCTAGATGCTGGAAAAAATAAAAAGCGCATTTTTCGCACCTGTATATTAGTCTTCGGAAAACAGTATGTCTAATTTCTGACAAAAATTAAGGCATAATACTATTTGTGATATGAACATTAAGTTTAAGCATATAGCATAAGAGTGCAATCTTTTGTGCAGCAACATTCTAATCAATAGGCATATTTTTACAAACAATTGAAGAATTGCGCACTCCCGATAGCAACATAAAAAATGAATAAGACAATGGAGGTTTGGTATGCGTTCTTCTTTATCGGCTTCTCTCTTTACTCTCGTTTTTATCTTTTGCGCGCGCCACTGTCGTCTTAACAAGGTGCACAGGTATAGGCATCCCTTCACGGAGGTGCGAATAATTTCGTCTTATACAGCTAGTTAAGAGCGCACATGTTCTCTGTTCTCTCAGTGGAACGAGACTTTGCATACCAGACGGTCTCTTTGGGTAGGGAGCTCGAGGCATACCTTGTTTGGGTCTCTGCGCGCTCAAAAAAAAACGCAAAAGAAAGAGAGGCGGATAGTGAGTTGTTGATTGCTGGAAATTAATTTTTTTAACCAGTAAATTGTCCTTATCAAACAAGGAATCATTTGCATTCAAATTTAATTATTTTCTTAAAAAGTTATTAATTATTATTTTATTCATTGAGATCATTAATATGAATTCGATTTTTATTAATTGCTAAATTCAATCTCTAAAAAAAATTAACTTTTGAAAAAGTAAAAGGTTAGGCGAGTTTGATATATTCCGCAACGAAATTACACATAGAAAAGAACTGAGATCAACCAAACAAAGTCAAGTTTATCATATTTAATTGTAATGAAGCAAGGAGCAACTCTCAAGATAATTACTACGTAACTTACCATGCCCGTTTCATTGTACTTGTGGTGTTTGTATGACGTTCTAATACATAAAAAGAAAATTTCAGTTGTTCACCAATAAACAAAGTGAAACGGGCATGGCAAGTTAAATAGTAATTACCTTGAGAGTTGCTCCTTGCTTCATTACGATTAAATATGATAAACTTGACTTTGTTTGGTTGATCTCAGTTCTTTTCTATGTGTAATTTCGTTGCGGAATATATCAAACTCGCCTAACCTTTTACTTTTTCAAAAGTTAATTTTTCTTAGAGATTTTAATCTTTTTTTGTAAATTTTTTTGAGTATTTCATATTCGACGTCGTAAAAATAAAATATAAGCATNCCTTGCTTCATTACGATTAAATATGATAAACTTGACTTTGTTTGGTTGATCTCAGTTCTTTTCTATGTGTAATTTCATTGCGGAATATATCAAACTCGCCTAACCTTTTACTTTTTCAAAAGTTAATTTTTCTTAGAGATTTTAATCTTTTTTTGTAAATTTTTTTGAGTATTTCATATTCGACGTCGTAAAAATAAAATATAAGCATCTTTAACCCTTTGACCACAGCTTTTTTGTAACATTTTTATCACTAATTTTTCTGATATACACCCCTTTTGAATTATTTCTACACCTAGACACCAAAAACCACGGTGCAAACCACCTAGACCTCGTCATCGGCCACCCTGTACACCTAGACACCGCGTTCAAATGATTTTTACACCTAAACACGAAAAACCACGGGGCGAACTACCTAGACTTCATCACCGGCAACCTTGTACACCTAGACACCGCTCTTGAATGATTTTTATACCTATAATATAAACTCTTGATTTAATAGGACGCCGCAGTAATATTTTTTTTTGTATGTAACCCCGCAATGATATGACGAATGTGAGGATATGTAAAAAAGGTGGAAAAGCAATTCCCTATCATTTTTGATGCGCAGCTAACTTTACCGACCTTTCACACTGGAGGCGGCTAACTTCACCGTCCTTTCACACTGGAGAAAAAGATAATGATTTGAGCAAATCATATACAAGATTGTTTATATTATATAAATGACAGCGTTTTTTTGACAACTTCTATTAAAAATCACTGATTAGCACACGAATGTAATAATGTATAAAAATTACTAAGAAACAATTATCGAAAGTATCGTTTTTCTTAAAAGTAAAATCGCGGTTACCAATATAGAAGTAAATAGTGTCAAACTCAAACTCGCCTTCGTGGCGCTACCGTGCCACTTGATTTCGAGAAGTAAATATAGAAACGAATTCTTCCTACACATATCAACTGGAATTTTAATTCACTTTCCAAATTACTTCACTAGCATTATGACAATTTCGCAAGATGTTTGGATATTGATAATGCGATGCTGCCTTATAACAGTTTCATTTTATATTACATTAAGGGATACATGCTTTTGTATGATTATTTTCAATTTAATTCAACAAGCAGTGATTGGTATTAAACAAAAGAAAATCAATTTTACTTGTTTTTAAAAATGAATCAGTGCAACTGTATGTGCATAAGCTATTCAATTTATCTTGTACTCTGTATTTACATAATGGCCATTCCACTGATAACAGCATGCAAAGTTATAATACACTTCTTATTCAATATAATGAAAATTGAATCCATAGATAGTATCAGTTGCATCCTTAGTTATGAAATGCTTAAAAATTATTGCTTGTACAAATCCTTTTTTAAAATCATTAAAAACTATTAAAAAAAGGATTTAATCTTATTTCTAAAAGAATTAAAGTATAAATAATTACATTTTTTTCATATAGATGGATATAAAAATGCAATTGAGGCTTACGTGTTCTTGAAAGACAGGCAAGAATTATAGAGTAAAGCACATAAACAAAGTATAAGAACAGCAATAGGTAAATAAGGAAATATAAAAAAGAGAAAAGTGAAAATGTTCGTCGGGGGAATGAACTGCTGTTTTGGACTACAGTATCGGTGAAACAAGTTAGCCGAGAGACGAGTTACATCCGGGATGGTGATGATGCTGTTTTATTTGCAGACTCAAATGGCCTGATAGCCTCCGTTGCGGTATAAAGGGGTGGTAATCGGAGGATGGCAAGTTTTTCTCAGCAAATTAAAGCCGGCTTCATGTTTCTGGTATCTCTGGTAGGTCTTCAGGTATAAAGATTTTTTCTCTCAATTATGGTTCCAAGCCATTTTTGGAAAAACAATTTATGGATTCGTATTGTTAATACTTTATATTTCTTTACTAGCTAATTAAGCTAATTGTACAAGTCATTAATAATTTGATTTGTAAGTTGTTGAGTAATAATTCATATCACAATTACAACTGCATGTTTCTTTGTTCGATTATATATAAATGACTTCCTGTAAATGAATTATTAAATCCATCATTGAACCAAATGATACATTCTGAATGCTCACGAGTTATTTATTAATTTGTACAAGCAGAGTTATTTATTTGCAGCTCTTCATAAAAGCCTTCTTGAAAACCTGTTTTAATTGTCGCATGAAAAATCTTGTCATTATAAAACAGCATTTCTGTAAAACCCACGCAAACACGTTCTTAATCTCTATGATAGTGTTAAAATTAATTATCAATAAAACTTTTAGGTGTTTCTACATCGATAGGTAAAGAGTGAATAAATTAATCTTCTAACTTTGACGATAAAAAATGAAGTATATTTTTCTTTTGAATATGCAGCTTCTTATCAAAATTTTTTGCATATTATATTTAGTATATTATTTGTGAAATGTCTAAAGATATAATTCATCAAATATAAAATGCATATATTTATAAATAATACCATTGTAAAACGTAACCATGGACGTTATTGGATGATAATTATTTTTGGTACATTTTTACCTATAACATCTATTACATACAGTATACCCAAATATAACGCCATGACAAACTGACATTGGAAATAAAAATGAGCATAACTACAGCTGAAACTGTTACACACGGAGTGCGCAATATAAGCGCCGAAGAGAATAAATTATGCAGACTCCTGTTTTAAAAGTTCCCTGACACTTACAAAACGGTACTTCATTGGATGAAACAAAGGTATGCGCCGCTCGGCGAATATGTTCAGAAGAAAAGCCGTTGCATTAATAGTCATATGTTGTGCAACTATGATTACATTTTTCACTCTTGCTGTATATATATATATATATATATATATATATATATATAACATGTTAATTAAGCGTGAAGCTTTTTAGGTGAAGGCGAAGATTCAATTATGCGACATTGAATTAGATTTAGTTATTTAGATCAATGATAGCTTTTTGTCTGCAACTTGTAAAAAATTCACGCTCTTATGGTACCACTTATACATCATGTATAAATGTATCATATATTTGTGCATAATCAATATTTATCAGGACCCTACGTATGCTTTAATCATAAATATTAAACCTCATTTTGAAAAGCCTGCAACATTTCAAGCATGTGTCGCAAAGGTCAATAAATCTTTCAGGAAGTAGTATAGACAGGAATTTCCAGAAAGCTAATCTTAGAACCGCAACGCAAGTTAGGTATGTCATAATGTATTGAAAACTGTCAACTCACATAGGATTTGACAGATCTGAATGAACGATCTGCAAGGCCGCTCGTATTACGTTATTTTCGTATTTGCATATTCATAACAAAGTTCATTGAATCTATCCTTTATGGATGTAAAGCAGGTATCTCTAGCTTTCATAAAATTTGGCAATATACTTAGTCTGGTTTAAAAAAACTACATTTTGTCGATGTGAAAATCAAACTTTGTTCTGAATGCGTATAACATTCATTAATTAATACACATGATTTGAATATATTTGAACAAAATTATTTGATTCAATTTTTTTCTGAAAATCGAGGTAAAATTAATTTTAGATGGTATACCAATTTTTTGCTACGACATCCGCTTCATTCATCATTATAAACGCTTACGACGAAGACCGAGAATAAAATGTTATCAAAACACCAATAACTTATATTTTATGATACGATGGAGTCTATCAGACTCAAAAGGCAGTTTCAGAATAGAAAGCACGCCCTTGTATGTACACTGTGCAAGACCCTTGAGAGGTTAAAATGAACCACAAATGATCATCATTAAAATTCAATAAAAAAGAATCAAGTCGTTCAATTCAAGCTTAATTCGGATTTTTCACATATACTGCACCGAACCCTCTGGAACTTCCACCAATCATTCAATCGACTCGACGCCGTTATAATTATCGATCACTCACAATGCCCATTAACGCATCGAATACCGCCACCTATGCAAATCGCCATCAATTATATCTCACGCGCCTCGCTCGAAAAGTAACACCGCACACGTGTCGCACGCGTGAAAGAAACATACGCGCGTCGACAAATCAAAAGCGCGTCTCCTTCCCGCTCATGCATACAAACATCCAGTGCAAGAATGGCGCGATACAGGAGAGCTCGATTTAAAGCTCGAAATGAAAAAGAACGCCGACACGAGCATACAGAAGCCAGGCTGCCGGCAGGTGCAGTCCGCGCGAGAAGCTGCGGATGCTGTAAGCCGCGCGTGTATAATTAAGACGAACGAGAGAGGAAGCGAGGAGCAAAGTAGACGCACCGCTGCGGAGAGAAGGTCGGAGCAACGGCACAGACGTCCTCCGAGGCCGCTCGATTTTTCCGCGGATGCACGCCGACCGCGCGTTCTTGCATTATCTCTTTCTTCGCGGTCGAGAGTATGTTCTCGAATTCCAGCGACGGCGGCGGCGGCGCGCCCCTTTCAATCGCTTTCGATTTTAATGCCGACATTATGTGCGCGTGCGGCTATACGTATAATGACGTTGTTCGCTTTTCTCTTCTCTCTTTCTTTGTTCACGGCGGTGATGATTTCGTTCTGCGCGTGAGAGAAGCTTTTTCCGCGTCTTGCTTTTTTTACGGGTTATTATTATGCTCGATACGCGGCACTGAGGTCGAATGCTTGGAATATCTTTGGACTTTATTGAATTTCTTTGTTTAACTCTCGTTTGGCGAGACGCTCAGCGGTGGTTCGATCAAGAATCATTATTTTGGATCAGAGCGGTTAACTTTTTTTCTCATTGAGTCACACATGTTAAACGAGGTGTATACAGAAATGTAAACGAACTCTTTACTCTTTCTTTGTGAATCTTTTTGCTCGCGGTCTCTCATTTGTTGTGCCAATACTTTATGGCCCGTATGCTTGGTTTATTTAAATGTTTCTAGTTGATAAGCTCGTTTGTTACTGTTTACATGTAAGGAAATATCAGATTTTTTATTAATAATAAAAATATGCATCACACCATGAATTTCACGGACACTTTTTCAGATTATTGGGTATAATCTTTACAGGTAGGTGCTCAACTTGAGAACTGGTTTTTTAATGCAAAAAAAATCTGGTTTTATTATACCCCAGTAAAGAAATATATATCAATATGTACTTATTTTATTCTGTATGCTTAAGCTTCTCGTACCAATATTTGAACACATACCAATATTTCAACAATATTTTTTTTAAATCAGATGCACTTGATCGTCGAATTCTAAACATAAACACTGGGTTTATGTTACAAGTTTCAAGCTTATTCACTTCTATCTACTAAATCTAAATTTATGTACAGTACAAACGTGTAAACAAACTAATAGGAATCTCACTAAAGCCAATTTTGTAGCTTGCAAATTCCTGAAAATATTATAAACGAACTCTCTGCTGAATTAGCCGGTAAGTCAGTTACTGCGAATTATCGATTGGTCATGTGCACCGCACACCATATAACCGATTTTACGGGTAACCGATACACATTCACTCCTTTTACCTTACCGGCGGAAACTCAGCGGTACACCTGAGTATCTTGAGTTTGGCGCTCCGCTCAGCAGCGCGGGAATCGAAAGCAGCACAGGCTGCACTCGGATCGTTATTAATTATCGCTCACCCGTCGGTGCTTGCCTTAATCAAGTGCGATTAACCGATTGTTTCAACAACCCATTGTAAATCTGCTCTCTTGAGCAAATCCGATTCACCTGTATTCTGCGGTGCCTTTTTCTAAGCGAAGTTTCAGTACTTACTGACTGCAGCAGCAAATCGATCTTGATAATAACTGTGCTCGAGCGTGTATACATAGCTATGATAACGTATTATGTGCGCATTGTTTCAACGTTGAGTACTTTTGTGGCATTTTTCACAGTGGATGAAACATTTTCTATCGCTTCTTCTTATTGTTAGAGGAATTCAGTTACTCAAAAATGTGTCAGAAACATGCTTGAAGATGTTCATAGTATGAGCCTGTAAATTATGCCTTTAATAATCATCAGAGTTATATAATGTATGACTTTTTTAGTTGATAAAAACTTGAATGATTTTATGCTATCGAATTATCGAAAAAATATACAGACAAATTTGTGTGTAGAAATCCTAAATTATTCGAATACATAACTAAGACTCTAATTATAGCATTATATCTATTTTGGAATTCGTGAATGAATCATGGTATTACAATATAGCTTATACTCCACGCGTCAATGAAAACGTAGCATCATGAGTTTGTTTTGATGAATCATAAGTTGACTGCATTTCTTCCTGTTATAAGGAAGCCCTTAATGAAGTTTTCATAGTATGCAGAAGGTGTAGGCATAAGAATGATAATGCGTGTGTATAAATAACCCCTTTCGTAATCTGCCAAATCATTCAAGAATGTTACTATATTTGAGAACTTTGTTAGCAGCGGATAATATAATTCAAATATTTTACCAAAATTTAGGTTGCACAATAAACCTTAAGCTAAAGACTAGTTCAATCGAAAAATAAAATATGACAACACAATCAATCATACATTTAATGTACGTTAAGCCTACCGCTGCCCACGTGAAGCTTTGATCAAACTAAATAACGCCGATTTTTTCGCAAGTATCAATAGAGTCATGTACTTGTAAGAACTCAAATCAAACTTCTATTCTCATACCTATAATAAAGCATGACAGCCGCCGTCTTGCATTAGTCTCCGAGTCATCGCTCCATCAATGAATTCCATCCCACTCATCTGCACGTATCGTACTCGTAGAAATGCGAAACAATTTCGCGTGAGCAGTCAACGAGCCGTATAGAAACTCGACCAACTTTGCACCTGCCGACTCGCCTCTATAGCAATCGATACACGTATCGCATTGCTCATCGGGGCGTCAATCAGCGAACTGCTCGTCGAAATTTCTGCTCCGGGCTGCGAAATTCGCGAACAGCTACATGTACAAGGATTTTGCTTATCGACGGCTAGCCATCGCGCAACGTTATAATGTCACGCACGCACGCGTACGCATTGCGCGAGCCAACCTTTCCCGCGGCGAAAATTATATCTCGCGCGTGCACCATTGCATTACGCCACACGATGTCCAATGCTATTATTGTGGTCGATGCTTTTATTGTGGGATCGGCGTCGCTGTGTTTGTTTTGTAAGCGCTAGTGCGTAAGGAGTTGAAAAACTTTGATTTTACTTATGCTTGGTAGGAACCAAAATCGATGGCAGTAGCGGTTATTGACGAAAGTGGAGACTGTGCATTAAAGACACATATTCTATCCGTGGCTTAAGTTTTCAGATATATTTCGAATACATATTTAGAAAAAAAAAAATACTTATTGTATACTGACACTTATATTTATGGAAAGTTCACGTATGTCATGCGTGACCGAGATCGTTATCGGTGACTAATCATATTGGCGGTAACTGCCAAAAAGAGAACTGGAGTTATGCCCTCTTTGCTGCGCTGCATAAAGACAATGACAAGTTAGTTAATTAGGTACTAAGTATGCGGAATCAAAGGGCTGACCATCATAAACCCTGAAGGAAAGAATCTTCTTTGTTAAATCAAGACCTGCTTATTTCATCAGGCAAGATGTATTTCATTCAAGAATCTAGTGATAGTATGTGGTGCTCCAAGCATACTTGCTTATATCAAGCACTTTTAGCATAGACGGCACACTTACACAGTATGCGTGCTACACTGAGAAAAATTTGATAGTAGAAATTACTATTTGGGATAGTAATTTTTACTGCTTTTTATAATAAATTAGTAACAGACTTTTAAGATATGAGATTTTACTATCCAAAGATAGTAATTTTTGATGAAATCGAATTTTTAAAAATTTAATTTCAATTTCGCTTAGTTCTATATTTTACACCTCTTAAGATCGCACTATTATTACTTTATTATTTATTATTTTTATTGATTATTATTATGATGTTTGGAAGAAAGAGATTAAATTTTTTTTTTTGCGGAGACGGGAATCGAACCTGGAGCTTCGGCATGAGAGTCGAGTGCGCTGACCATTTACCTAAACAGATTTGTTACGTACAAAATTGCAGATCTAGCTGATGTATTAATTGACGTACGAACTAAAGTTAATAAAAATTAATGACGATTAATAAATAATAAAGTTAAATCAATAGACACAGAAACTCATTATAATAAAATAAACGTAAAATGTCAACTAAAATACTGATTACCGCAGAAAAAAAATTAAATTCAAACCTTACCGACTGAGAATATTATAATTTTTTCCACATTTTATAGTACATTTTACCATCTTAGGTAGTAAAAATTAAAAAATTAAGTTTTTTGAAAGCCGTAACAATTTTTACTATCTGAGATAGTAAAAATTAATATCTCTTATAGTGAATTTTACTATAAAAGATAGTACTAGCTTTCGAGTCTGTTACCAAATTATTATCCGAGATAGTAATTTTTACTGTCAAATTTTTCTCAGTGTACATAATGATAAGGAAGATAGTGAAGTACCTAAGCGCCACTTTGCTAGCCAGAAACCAGAACATAATTTTAATGACTAATTGATGACTAGTTTCGAAAATTCACAGATATATAATCGTTAAACTGAGATCTAATTAAGTGCAGTTATAGAGAGTATAAAGGGCGAGAAAAACTGTTTGAACCTTAGTAACTTTGAAACTAACTATAGTTTCATATAATATATAATTCAAGATGCTTCAAAAGACTGAAATAAATCGATCTACCCTCACTCCAGCATACACCTATATAGCAATCGAGCAAGGAGCGCGTTATCACAGTCCCCGACGCGATCGAGCCCCCGTCAAAGGCGTCGCGAGCGATTTATCATCGCGACGCTGCCCGCGCTGCAGTTGCAAAAGCCTGTACTGGAGCTTAGATATGCGCGCAGAGATTCGTGCGGCTACATTTTGCCTATGCTATCCCGTTGTCATTTTTCAGTCTCTCTGTCGCGCGTCGTTTGGGCTGCTCGAGATTTTTGCGCAGACTCGCCTCTCTCGTTATGTCACGCAGGCGAAAGAAAAGCGACGCGAGATCGGCTCGGCTAATTCTCGATTGAGCGCTGGACCGGTGAAAAGTCCACGCAGAGACACGGCAGCGTCGAGAGAGCTGATTATCCGCGAATTTATCAGGCGCTGATTATTGCGCCTATACTATAGGTCGTCGTGATCACTGAATTTCAGATTAATGACGCGAATTCCGCGTTTTGTGATGACACAGCTATTGTCGGAGGTTCTATTGTTAAAATTGTGCTGGTGAAGCAGTTTCGTCTAATATATTTATAAATTATAATATACAAGGAAGTGTTAAGAACAATAGAATTTCATCTCGAGTAAACCCTGTCTCATTTCAAATATGCACATCTACCAATAGTCATGTTGATTGAGTAATATGCGATATACTTTATAAATAGCCAAATATCATGAAAAAATTATAATGAATCTATTACTCTTTTTCAAGATCTTATTAACGTCATGAGATGTGACGTCAAAGAATCGCTATCTATGCTTGGAAAGATAATTAGTAACTGTTTTTCGACTTTTTCATATAGCGTTAAATACTTAGTCAATCAATTATCTGAAATTATACTAATCATGACATTTAAAAAAAAATTGTAAGCCTTTTTTGAAATAGGAATTAAAAAATTTATCAAAGTATATTTAGTACCACATCACGATAAAAAATAAATATTCAAAATTTTCTTGTTTTCGCTTTTTTCTTGTCAATTTCTGTAATGCAGTACATCAGAAATAATTTTTGTGTGCAACAATAGGCGTACATTGGCCTCAGATCATTCATTAAATACGCAGCTTAATTATAAACTCTAAGCGATAATTAGGATAAAACATTATTTATGGTACTAAAAATAACAAGCACATTAAAATCGCATACAACGTTACTTTCGTGCCCGTTAAAATATAATTACAGAATTAGCGACACCTATACACTTTTCGTAACTATACCAGTTATTTTGTAAACATGTAATTTTGGGTAATTTGGTCAACGAGATATTAAATACCGCGCCGATCACTTAACATTTTAACCTGGCCTGTAACGCAAGCAAGATTTTCTTTCCAAACTTCTGTATGCAGAATTTATTGCTTTTATTAATTTTTCCTCTCCCACATCACGAATCGAAAATTAATTCATATTAAATCAGCAAGTATAAAACCATTGATACATTATAATTTAACCTTTTTGAACAAAAATTTTAGCACATATCACTTCCACTCTAAACTATGATAGTATCTGCTATTCGCTTTTTTATCGTCACCGATCGCACAATGCACTTTACGACTACAATTATAAGCGCAACGTGCCATCGTTACTTCACAGCGCACACAGTCCCTCGTATCACACACAGCGATTGAATGAACGACAAACACGCGCTGGCAGTATTAAACAGCGCCCCATGCATCGGGCTTTTTTCTCATTTCTCTCAAACGTTCGCGTCTCTCTTTCTTCAACGGCGCGACGCTGCATTCATTCGCATAATTGATTTAGATATACGTGTTTAGGCGTCGTACTTTAGGCGGAGCATGTATATGATATTGTGACACACATATGCTGGCCGGCGCGCGTTTTCCCTTTAAACGTCGCGACAGGCGCTGCACTGTTACAGCGCCAGGGGAAAAATAACGGCGCGTTTCGAAAAAATGCATTTGCATTTACATGCGCACAGTTATATAGGTCTGGGGTTGCTTGCGAGAGTTGCGTTATTTGCCTCTGCAATGTGTGCATGCGCGTGTTTATGCACTCGCGGAGAAAAGAAATTTTCTCCGTGTAGCGCTGTGTGCGTGAGCAGAAATCCTTTTTCCAGACTATTGGGCAATGATTTTTTTATACATTCGTGCATTGTTCGATTGAAATAAGAGCAAAATCGAGGTTGTGCTCTGAATTTTGATATCGTAGTTCTATACTTAAATTGATCACGGTAAATATAGAGATTGAAGATTTTTGTTGATTGAAATTTACTTTTACCCTAATCTGTACTGATTTTGATGCTGCAAAAATATTATTACGTATTTTCAGGGCCAAAACACACATGCTGATTGACATTCGCCTTTCTAGACAGAAAATCGTTAATAGGCTGATATGTATAGATATATCCGGGTATCCGGAGATACTTATTAACAGCACAAACTAGCTATAAAAGTTAAAGTTTAATTGCTGATCTGGTAACGGTTTAATTATTACGTTTTATTTATTTTGTTTATGTAAATCACGCTATTTAAATAACAAATACAAATTTGCACTAATAATGACCTAACTGGAATCAACGACTTCAAATACGCTTCGCGCGCTGTTATATATAGCAAGAGAGGCCGAAGCAGTAGGCCAAATGAGGCAGTTTTATCATTGGTGGCACACTGCTATATCTAGGCATTGTTATATACGAGGAAAATAAAAAAGTGATTAGACGTCAACTATTTTAACCTGTTAGAGACATGGTGCGCTTACGCAGTGAGTTAGTGGCGAAAACGCTACTTTGTATTAATAATTGATATTGCTCTAGCGGTCTACAGGTACGTATGTATTAACACAAAGGTGTTTTTCGCATTATCTACACCCGGCGTTTACAAGTTTATGTGCAACAACTTAGTTTATCTCGAATCAAGTAGCTCCCACCACCACCATCAGCATCAATTTCTATTATTAAACCACACGCGCATAAAGATATGCATTCCCTCGATCCACGCAGCCTTCCACGCTTTTCTCCAACATCCCAGATAGGACATACAGACACACACACCTCCTCGTATAGACAACTATAACACGCTGGATTCCTCGCGAGGCCGCGGACAATAAAACTAGGCGACGACGGCGGCAGCGCTCGCATAATCGGCGAAACGTTATATACAGTACACACACGCGTTGTTACGCGAGTCGCCGTTTGGGCGGGACGAGTATTTGCATATGCGCGCGCGCGCTCGTATAAGTGCACCACCCCGCGCGGACAATGGAAAATCTAATTGCCGGGCGCTATAGGTGAGTCCTGTGCGGCGCGCGTATTTGTGCACACGCGCTGTAATTGCGAATATATATACGTAACGCGCGCTGGTATGGCCAATATGCTTATTATGGTGCGCGCGCGGTGAAAAGGCTCGCGAGTCGCGAGCGAACGGAACGGAAGTTTGTATGCGTCGTACGTTTGGGTGTGCGCAGAAGTGATACGGGGAGAGGCTGAACTCGTTCTCGCGGTCATTTTCAGGAAGGAGGCTCGGTAAAGCTGTCGATTACCGAGGGAATTGATGGATTTATTTACTCTTTAGATAGCGGCTATTAGTGAGAATTCGCGGGTTTACATATACTTATGTGGTGTTTGATATTATATAATTGTATTCTGCATGGGCCTAGACTTTATGATTTGCGGCCCGTGTCATTTAGGAATATGTCTATAGTTACATGTTTGTTTATTTGGCCTGCTCCAAATAGGCTTTCATTTATTTATGTTCTCACTATGGGTACTTAATTTTTGAGATTTGACAAAAATTGAAATTCTGTTTTGACACTCACCAACATTCCAGCGTAATAGGTTTTTCAACGAACAGATCGAATAGAAAATCAATTAATAAAAACAGCGCAGAAAAAGTACAATGTACGAGTTGGATATATCGAATATCCAAATCAGAACCTATTTGTTACGCTGGTTTTTCATGTACCGTGCATTTTAATCATTCGTCACGTATTATTACACAATTCAGCAGCGACTCGTGTATACCTACCGAGCTACACTATTATCTTTCGACATCGTTTATCAGTGGCATCTGCAGACAAAACGGCTACAGTGGCAAACGCCCAGGAAGGACAAAAAATATCTTCAGTCGTGAATTCCTTCTACCCGATATGTATGTCAATCTCGCAAAAATTGCAATTGCTACCGGTCTAGTCGATTTCCAAAGAAAAGTTTTACGCTTTTAGTTGAGACAGGGAGGCGAGAATATTGCTAATATAGGTTTTTTTACGTTTTATGTTCGAGTGAACCTCTAAATGTTACCTCTATTTCAGACATACCTGTATAGTGTTCTATGATCTGCGGTTAACCTCGCTCGGAAGCAAATATCGATTGCTGCCATTGCACAGAAGGTACGTAACAAATTGTCTTATGAAAGAAAAACGAAACTTGTACCTTTTTCGCCCTTGTATCAAGATATTGGCACAACTTTTCTTATCAAAATTTCACGGTTGTTCGTTCAGAAGGTAACAGAGTTGGTCACACTATTGAGATAGTCATACTATATGGAGTATGAACTCATTCATTCGTTTATGATTAGTTATGAAGGAAAAACACAATATCTTTTCTGAAATGTTCGACCTGTATTTTACATTTCTCAAATATTGATTTGATAACGCAGCATTTACAAGGTGGAAGAAGATTTATACAACATATTTTTGAGAAAATAAACTTTTATTTTTTTATTTGAAAATAACATTATTTGTATGTTTTTGGAATGGGCTACACCGATAAGCTATCGTTAAGTATTACATATCTTATGCTATATATATTCACAGAAATAGCAAATTTTTTCTAAAACTTTGCTTCACAATTTATTTTTAAATTTAACATTTTCAAGTGTCGATTATTCTCGATTATACAAACCCTTGGGGGTATGTAAAATGATCTTCTACTCTATAATTTATAATAAACCAAATCAGAACGTACTTGTTTATAAATAATCAATCAACTTTTACGACTCCGGACCAAAAGTTTTATTTGCAAATAAATTCTTTTGAAAACTGATTATTCTATTGAAATATTCTCTCATAGCAATTATATTTTTACTCACTACTAAAACAGCATAATATCGTGTAGTAGTTATCTTAAAATCAATCAACCGTTAATACTCAAATATTAAAAATTATCAGTTCGTTAAATCTGCATTATATCTCTAAATCAACTAAAACGTTCACAAGCTGCAGTAAAATTCAAAAAACGATTCTCTTTTCATATCTATATCTGATTCCCAAAATAAGAAAGCAAGAAAGGAAAGGAACATCGGTCTCCGTTTAAAAGGCGCTTCGAGCTTCCGAAATCAGCTTAACGCATCTTTAATCTACATCTAAACGTCTACCCTCAATAGTCCGCATAGTAAGGCCTTGGTGCAGTGTAGGTCGCCTGATGCGATGAAGCTCTCTGGAGAGCGGCGAGGTGAGCGGCCTTAGCCTGGGCGACCTCGGGGGTGTCGATAACGCGGCCGTCCTGAGCAAGAGGAGCTGGAGGGCCCTGATACAGAGCGGATGCCTGGCCGTCGTAGTAGCCCTCGGCGCTACCACTGTCGTCGTCGTCGTCGTTGTTGGCGTGGTAGGCGCCCGAGTCGTAGTCCTCGGCGCTTTGCTGGTGGTGGTAAGCGTTTTGGTTTGAGACCTGAGGGGCGTCGTAGGTACGGGAAGCTGCTTGGCTGAAGGCTGCGAAGTGGACTGCTTTGGCTTGAGCTACTTCGGGTGTGTCAAGAACGCGACCCTTTAACAGAAATTTCGTCTTCGATTCAGGAAGGAACGAGTTTATTTATCGTTCAGGTGGTTATAGCATGAACGACCCAAGTAAAGCAGTCCCAATCAAACCACTTTGCTTTGATTTAATACTGAATTGCCTTTTTTTTAATAAGATACGTATAACGAGTAAACAGAGTTATTTCTGACTCATAATTTTTTGATCTTTAAAAATTGTTGTACGCTTTAATCTGTAAGGTTTTAAAAATAAATGCAGTATTTAAATGAAGTGTTCGTGCACTGTTAGAACGATTACAGACATGTATAATAGATGATCACTTAGCTATAGCAATAAAAATCTGGACGATAATCGTAAAAAATAAGGAGTTACTAGAGATATTTCCACAACTCCAACGGACAGTTACTATGCGATCTGTGTATTATTGCTAATAGTAAAGTAGAAGCTTTTCTTTCGCGTTAATAACTGATTGTACGTACTTGTTAATTATAAAGAGTCTGTAAATGAATTACTTATTTGCTTTACTTATATATAAAGCTTGGTCAAAATAAGCCACAGCAGTGCTCGACTATAAATACCGTAAAACAAAACAGTTTTGGACTGGCTTTTCTAGTTTCGCTCACCCTTTGCTTTACGGTTCCCTATGTCTCTGACTAATAGAGATAAATGGCGTGTAGCTACTTATTCCATAGGAAATATATTTCCCTCAACAATATGTGCACCGAGTGTAGATATAAAGCAGTGTGCAACCTTTGTCAAAACCGTCTTTTTAAGTCTGCAGTTAGTCCACTCATATAACTACCCATAGTTAAGTTGGCAGTTTTAATTTAAAAATATTATTCAAAACATAGTTATTGATTTATATCGGTTGAAGATGGTAACGATTTTTGGCCAAAAAAATTATGTAACAATGCTCGTGAGAATTTTCTAGTAATGATTCGTAAATGAAATTTTCTTATCTTCGAATATTGATATGTCTGTATCAGTCTTTCCGAGGCAGATTTGTGTGGTTAGAAAGGAGAGAAAAAAACTTTAAAACATTTTCTCTTTTCTTCTCTTATCTTTCTTATCTTCGTTTATATACTTGCAAATAGCTAATTGTGTTCACAACAATTTCAAAATTCAACAACGATTTTACGATATATTCTTTGGCTCTTAAAAATTCTAAGTATAGAAAAAAAAAATAGGTCAACGACGTTTTCAAAGAAGTATTCCCTCTCGGAAAACTAGTTTAGAATGTGAAATTCATGATGTTTAGTGGAGTCATAAGTTCTTGAGCAGTCATTAAACATTATTTATACTCCGCATATGATCCGTTTCATCCGCCCCTTTAACTACATTGTCTAGCTGAAGGTCTTATGCTATGCATCCGTTCACAAATATAAAGAAAGTTACAAAATTCTTAGTTCTTGAAAAAATAAAAGAAAATGTATCACATGCATCTGTCAACCCTTTTAAAATTAAAGCAAAGCATCTATGTAATGATCTTTTAATAAAAACAATTGTACCGTACGTTACATCTTTTACCAGTCTGCGTTACATGATCAATGACAATTGAGATGTGAAGAAAAGTATATAGTCGTTGATAAACGACCAATTGTTCGATATAAGAGGGTATAATGTATGAAATACAAAGTGATGATAGGATGTTGATTAATAACGCGTATAATGCATGAAATGAGGAATTATTAATGGAGGATTGAATAAAAACTAACGAATAAACAAGCCAGTGATGGATGTATGCAGAATGAATGATCTATGCTCATTTCAGAAATATTTCGTGTATGTTAGTATACGAATTGAGAAACAACTAGACACGAATGACAAATATATTGCACGTCTGCCCACAAACAAATTTCAATAGGAAATGTTTAGTAACTCAAAACTGTTCAGGCGTCAAGTATATACCAGCTTGATTGTGAGTGATTTAGTGAAAAATTTATTACAGCGCCAGCCAACAGAAATGCATTATATATTATATACTTCAAAATTGAAAACTTAATATATTGCCTTTTTCAAACTAAATACATCAGTCTACCAGCACTAACGAGATTCGTGCAATTATCGATAGCGACGCATTCATATAAAAGCTAATCATGCGACGAATTCACAAAAATTATCCCAATCTTTGATCCAGATTTGATTTCTCCTGATATAACCAGAGCCAAAATATAAATCATCTTACGTCATGAGCGAGAGGAGCGGGTGGTCCGCGGTAAGGGTAAGCTCCGTGTTGGATCCTGCTGCTGAAGTATCCGGGATTGGAGTAAGGTCCATAAGCGGCGGCAGGCGCAGCACCAGCAGCCGTGTAGTGATCAGCTGCGGGATAGTGTGCCACAGGCCGGGCAGCAATCTTCGAGAAGGCCGCGAGATGGGCGGCCTTGGCCTGGGCGACCTCCGGCGTGTCGACGACGCGACCGTCGTGACCGACGGGTGCAGGCGCATAGTAGCCTGGTGGCCGGTGGTAAGGCTTGGCTAAATAGCTCGAGGCACACAGCAGCAGGATGGCGAACGTCACCTTGAAACGGAAAATTAATTTTCTATATTACGAGTTTAAGATTTGCTTTATTTTCAGTGTATTCTATTCGTTGACCAAAAGCGAGCTAGAATATGTTATACAATGTTGTAAATAGGATTCCTTCTGGTTCGTTACATAATTTGATAAATCGAATATCAGATATCGTTGTGGAAGACCTGTTATTATTCGCTAATTAGTAGACTGATTATTATTGAACAATATTGATACTCGCGGATAATTATCATAAAAGTGAAAAGAAAATCCTACGCGGATAATTGGCAGGTGTGGTTTTCACTTTTTTCCGTTCGAAAGAAACCGTTGGTGAAATAACGCGTGGGAGTTCGTAATATTCGATTTTGTGGAAATTCAGCGGTAATCAAGGAGTGCGCCCGGGCTTCGTTGCGTCTGATTTCGCAATTTATGTTAGAGGTATTAGTTTCTATACTGGTTCTACGTTTGCGGTACCAGCAGTCGTTTGATTTTCAAATGTTCCGGAATATGGCAAGTGTCTTTTTTTGCCGACATGCTCAAAGACTGTTACGAATACGCGTACTTTCAAAAGCAACAACTCAAATTTTAATTTATCTGATCAAGATCGAGTCAATAAAAAATAAATGATCGTAAATAACGATGAGTATTGAGTGCAATCGACCAGCTCCGTTACGCGATACCTATGCAGATATAATACCGATCGACGCATTTTTCACTCCAGCGAATGACCGAACGATGACTGTCCGATCAATTAGATCCCGTACAATGAGACCTTTTTCCCAGCGGTGCAGACTATTTACACGCCACTCTGTAAGCCGATCTCCTTCCTCAATAACGCCCAACAACGGTGGTTCAACGAGATAATATCGATGCGTCCGCACGACTGCAAGCTATACCGATCCCCTGATGTAACGCGATTAAGCTAACGTAAAAGTAATCAAACGTTTTTTTCGCAACAACGACTCCTCGCACTGTATTGCGCCGCGAAGAAGATGATACGAAAAAGTAGAGGCAGTTCGCGGACGAGCAAACAGACAGACGCACGACGATACGTTCGCAGGCTTTTCTGTTCTCTCTGACAAACGAAGAAACAACTCTTTCTCTCTCGTCACTCACGGGAAACTCCATACTTGTCGCAGCAATGGATCGTATGTCACACTGAGACCACGGATTCTTTTCGACTCTGAGGCTAGGAAGGCCCTAGTTCGCTTTATATATCCGACGATTGTCCGCCGGTATAATTATTGCCTAATGGCTATTGTATTCGGGGGGTCCCACACCGAGAGCAATGGACCGGAGGACGGCTGCGCGCACGCGACGCTTTGGGGTTTCGCAGCTTGAGCGTGAAAGTTATGCGCGCCGCACCGGAAAAAGGTTAATTCAACGGCGTCGCGCCTAAACCGTGTGCGGCTTGTGCTCCCCCTCGTCGTTTTTTTTTCTAGTCACTGCTTCTGGCTGTTACTTGCACCTGTAATGATTGGATTATCATAATATTACGGTAATCGAAGTTTTTCAAGACTCCGCGGCGGCGTATTCGGCGACTGTTTTTACAAAAGCCTTTAGCTAAGAGCTTAATTAAGTCTTGTTATGAGACACATTGTATAAGTCCTTTTTTTGACGCTTTTTGCCGGAAAACTCGCTTAATTGAGTTAGCGTTTTTTTTTTTCGATTGCACCAATGTATTTCCTACTACTGAATATTGAGAAACTGCAGTATTGTATCTAATGATCAAAGTTTTATTAAATAGTATCTGTATCTAATGATCAAAGTTTTATTAAAGTTTATAATATTGTACCTTTTTTGTGATTAAATTTATTATAAGGCGAATTGCGCATATAATTTTGTAAGCGCACAGTTATATAATAAAATTGAAATGGATACGGAAACCAAAATAGTTCAAGTTTAAAGGAAAGGTGCTACCAGTTTGAGTTATCTCGATTTGTCCATTCCAGACTAGAATTACCTACTACAAGATGTGAACTACTTTGATTCGAATCTATATCAAAGCACACGTTTATAATATGGCCGCAGTGCAGTTGACCCGATTGTGGTAAAATAATCTTAACCCGTATGTACGTATCTGTAAAATTTAAAAATACAAAATCGAATATTTTTGCAAATCCACAATATTAAATGTGACCATTTTATCAATGTCACACGAAAACGAGCCATTACATAAATACAATCGAGAACAAATTAATCATGTCATGGCACACGACTCGAACGGTAAAAATGTAATGTATTTATTTTAATCTACGATAACGTTCCTGGATTCTAACGTTACCTCCACGAGCTTAGATTCTTCAAACCCCAAAAGCTCGTTAATTAAGACCACCACTACCAAGCGCATCGATAGGCGCTCGTTCTCCTCATGCAAGCATCAAACGAGCATCACCCAGTAATGGGGCTCGGTATAATTAAACGAGCGTGCCTCGGTTACCGCCTTGCTATACGCTCGTCCTCGATGCACGTCCTTGCTCAATTAAGGCATACACACACACAGGAGCGCTCGATATATCGCTTGAAGACTTGCGCGAAGTTTATGCGTTTGGGCGCAGCGCAAAAAAGGGGATCGGCGCGTACTTACGGCTATAAGATTCTCTATTCTCTAAGGCATTACGCAAAAGCCCAGAGTGTCGAGAGCTATTACGACGCGGCGAAACATTCTTATGAATTGTGCCACGCGCGTCACGCGCCATGGAATTTCCTCCCCACGAACGGCAAGTGATTTGCGCGAATCAGGCGATTGTTTCGCTTGGATCTTCTGTTATTTAGTATTAGAGACAAGAGTTTTACGTTCACGTGTCATTGGAACATTATTTTAAATAATAGTGAATTTTCTTTTGCACATCAATGTGTAAAATTTGCTCTTACGGGTTTTATCCGAATTTTGTAATAACAGACGTGCATAACGTTTTGCGAAACTGTGAGCGTGTTTTCTCTCCAAAAGCCAGTTTTTGGTGCAGCGTATTACATTCGATCTTATAGCGCCATTAGCTCGACGGTTAGAATGTTGTATTTTCAATCCAGTTTGGAAAATGACACTTTGAATATTCACTGTACATTTAAATACTGTATCTCCACCTCTGTCGTATTGATGAATTTGGACACGGGAGATTTCCCAATGTCTGCTTTACGTGCTTTATGTAATAGTAAAGTCATTCGATTACCTTTCATTTACTTGTTATCTATCATATCCTTTCTTCGATAATTTTTCGAAATAATGATTAAACTTGTATAATAGTTTTGTAATTCTATGAAACAATTTGCGAACTGAGCAAGTAGAAGGAAGTGTTATACACGCGATATTTTACTATCGCTTGGAATATAATGCGACTATGCGCATATTTGATCATTGCTAATCAATGAACACATAATTCATGCCCACCAAAAACAAACACTTACGAATTAGAAAGTGCAAGCATCCGGGATTCAGAATTTTGCATGTAAAACTTGGCAAAATTTTTAAATCTATAAGAAGTACGCATTACAGATAAGACGTTAAGCTTGTGTGCTGGATATACTATGTAAACACATTCTAACGTCGTATACCCTCTGTATTTCACTTAGATATATTGCGTACTGACAATCTTACACCCAGCATGTGTATTCTCACATCGCTTGCACGCTTTGACGCTTATATGCATGTGTAAATTTATATTACTGAGCAAGTATTCGTTACATGCTCATTATTTATATTGCTCCAGAATGAACATTGTATACCCAAGTATATTTATTTGGCTATTTTAAAAAGTTCTATTGCGATAAATTTTACCAATACAGAAGCGTATTTCGGAATTAGCGGATTTATTAAAATTTATTATCACCTTTATGTTATGTACATCGCTTAAAAACCTTCATTAAGACCATTCAGACTATACTTTCAAAATTAATTAATAACGCAAGTTTCCAATTTCAACCAACAACATAAATAGCGTAGAATATCGAGGTAAACAAATTTCAGTCTGGATTACAACTCTTAGCTTAGATTACAACTAGATTACAACTCTGAATACATCTCATTAGCCAACGAGTATGCAAAACCATCAGCGACCTTGATGGAACTACCAAAGTGTGAAGAGAATTTATTTTCCATCTATCCCACGAAATCATGATACCATTGCACACACACGTGTCTAGCAGCCGCAAGGCTCGTTTTGTCGGGAGAACATTTGTATAACGGCTGTGCGCACCGGTAGCCGACAATGCTCACGTTCGGTTACCCATTGACGTAATGCAATTTCGCTGTTACCATAATATGGGAGAGAGAGAGAGAGAGAGAGAGAGAGAGAGAGAGAGAGAGAGAGAGAACTCGAGCAGTGGACTGGCCTCTTTTTACAATTTCACTTTTTACCTTTTACGATGTTTTTCCTAGTGAACAGAGGCTATCGTAGTCCAGATTTACGAGCTGTTGCGCGAGGTGCTGCATTCAATTTTCGGCCTACTATATTATGCTTTTGCGGTTAGTTGTAAAAGGAAGCGTAAAAAGTGCATATACGACACTTATGACTTGCTCATCTCTTTAGTACTATAAGAGATCGTTGCCTGACTAGTCCCTGTACTCATACTACTGCTGCACGAAATATGAAATCCATACGTTTTTTTCATTTTTAGTTGAATAAGTACGGTTATTTATTTGTTTATTCACCAACGAGACAAATTTTAATAAAGTTTACAATTATTGAAAAAAATGTTCAATTTCAAATATAAATTATCTTTTTTTACGTGTAGGTATAACATTGCATAAAAATCAATCGGAATTGCAATTCTTGAAACGAAAATAATTGACCGGCACAGAAACAGAATACTTGCACTTGAAGAAACTTCGAGTTTTAACACGTGTAAATCTGATGTAGCCAGAGATAAATGGAGATTTGTCGCGATAAGAGAAGTTTCGAATTTCACTTCCCCGTCTGCCTCGTGGCTAATAAGACAGCGCTCGGATTGTGTTGTAAATACCAGGAAAACCTGACCTGGTCCCTTTTACTTTTTAAAGCATGTACCGTTGCAAGGTGACTCGCAATCGAACATACGCATACACCATCAATTATTTCTCAACTCGCACATATACGTCTAGCGAGCTGTAACCATTTTCATTAAGTCAACAAGTACATTGTTTTTAATTCAAATATCTTATCTTTGATGCTAATGCTTTATAGTTTTTTAAATCAGTCTAATCTGGCTCAAGACATATGATAATAGCTGTATGGAGTCGTTTCTAAAGACGTATTTAAATGAATCAAAATCACATGCAACTGATCGAGAAAAAGTTACATTGGGTCAGCTGCGACCCCAACCTGGCAGCCGGCATTCTAAACATGATCTTGATAATTCGAGGGTTAAGCCGTTTAAGTACCTCCTTAGTTAACGTGTTATGTAACGAATAGGCGGCTCGGATCTATTCGTGAAATAAGTGTAATTCTGCAAAGTAAGGCTTCGGGATAATGAACGTTGTCGAAAGATATTTACTTACTGACTATAACCATAATCTTCTTAGCACAAATCATAGGATTAGATAACAATGATTGAATTGTATGCCGACTATCTTATGTAGACTTGTTTTACTGCAATCAAGTAATGCAACATAATTTTTCAAATTAGTTAATACAGGTACAAAAATTATTATAAATAATAGTATCGTAACATAGTTATTGGCATTCAAAGTATAAAAAACGTTTAATATTTATACATAATAACCAATCTTGCTACTATTATAACTCTAGTACCGCAAAACGCACTAAAACATTGATAAAGACGACAACAAAGAGGAAAAAATGAAACGAAAACATAAACTTGACACATTTCTTCGCGAAACTATTCGCGTTTCCTGCCTCGCTTTCAAGAACACTTTTGCCGGCGTAACGCAGAATTAAATTTTAATTTCCCTCGCCCCGAAGCCACATGCCTATATATGCCTTCGTAAACAGGCGCGCTAATGCGTAAGTGTTTTCTAGACCATCGACATGAATTTTTTCCTCGCGCGCGATCTTATATAAACTTTATAAAGCGTTGGATAATTGCCGAGACACGAGAATGTGCACTTTGCCGACTCCCATAGAGCGATTGATAATAATTTCACGAGAGCTGCACGCGCGCGTGGCTATACTTGAAATTTTCACGTGTCATCGATGCTGCGATTACCAGTTTATATTGTATTGATCACTTTCAACATATTGTTTTGATCACTTTCAACGGGGTGAATTTTTAATATGCGACAAATCGCGAGCACTTATTGTTGCGATTGGGAGAATGACTTTTCACTAGAGCGTGTCCGCGGTTGTACTTACTATTGGCCGTGTATGGTACGAGATTTTATAACTGAAGAAAATATTTCAATGGCCTTTCATATTGTCTCGAAGATTTATACTTGTTCACGCACATAAATTTTCGCGGTATCGATACATGTATGTTATTACAAAATACGTAATATGTAGCGATGCTAATTGTGTGGTTTTCTTATTAAAAGGTTCCTATGCCGATTTGCTTTATTAACTCTCGCTGCACTGATTACCTTACTTCGTTTATATGGGGAATTCTACGGGAAAAATGCCATTTTCTGGTTGGAGAAACCGAAAAAAACAAATGTTGGGGCACACTCCCGCAACTTTTTTGTTCTTATTGTACATGTTTAGAACCATGCAAAACCACGTTCCAACATCGAAAAAGTGCCTTGTGACACTGTTTTCTAGGCCCTTCAAATTTGTCGAAAAATAGCCATTGTTCAAGGGCATGTACCTAATGCATAAGGGCACAAACAGAAAATGTATTACGGTAGAATGAAAAAACGGGGAAAGAGCTTGAATTTAAAAAGAAATACGTTGGAAATGCTTGATTTGGTCAAAAGTTACGCACAATTGAAAATGCGGAAAAATCATAAAAAAAGATACAAATTTCTTGACTTTGAAAAATCCTGCAATTTCCCGATTTTATAAAAGTCGCAACTGGAATGCGTGCTGGATTTTCATTTTCGTTTTCGGAAAAACCAATCTTATCTCTTAAATGAAATATCGCAACATTAAGTCTAGAGAAATAAGCAGAATTAAGCAACAGTATGAGTTTGATCTATTTATTGCCATAGGACTAAAAATAACACTTTACAATGCAGGTTTGGCATTCTCGATACATGTAGATACGTAAAAATAAGTAAAATATTTTTTCCTACTGCTACCCTAGAATTTCGAAACTGAAGCAAAATTTATAGCTCCCGTCGAAAAAATCAAATCCAGTAGCGACGTGTTGCACTAAAAATCCTAGAATAAATACGCGGCATTACGATTTTACAACTATTATTTTCACTGCGTCTCCTCCGCAACAGCGATTGGCGGTCGTAAATTAAGGAATAAATCTTGCATCCGAAAAATCGAACGTTGGAGCAGCAGCGCAAAGTGAAAAGGAGCCGATCGAAACGAACGCGAAGTGTGGATAGTAAAATACAAAAACGAGGTCGCGCAACTTCGTCAATATCACAAAGGCGTGTGCACGCGTGCCCACTCTCGCACCCTTCTTACATCAAATATGCATTCCATTACTTCCTTGGTGTTACATACTCCACATACTTCGAAAATTGTACGCGCTCATACTTATGTGCACCTACAAGCGTTAAATGTCGACTGTGTGAGAACGATGTAATTTTACTTTTACCACCGTACGTTTCTCCTCCATTGTCACAACTTTCGCAGTAAATTTCAAAGTTTGAATCAGTATTTTTCGTGTTTTGTGTCATTTGATTATGTTTCTCTGGTTAGCATAAATTTTGCATTGAAAAATAGCACTATAAAGTGACAGAATGTTGTTGAGAAAGTATCACCATCGCATAGATTAACGTTAAATAAAAAAAAAGTTGTCTTAAAAAACACAAGTATTTGCAACTTGTCATTCGATATCCACAATGTAGAAATATACCACCTTTATTGAAAGGATGATTGTATCTACTTGATCAATACCCTGGTAGGAATGAGTCTAAGAACAGGCTAGTAACTGGCCAGTTCATAGGATTTAACCTAGTTACTACTTAATAAATGGCCAGTCTTAGGGTTATTTTTACCAGGGTATTGTATCACCAATTTGCAACTGCTGAACTTTTTTTTGTTCTTCCATTTTATTTATCTGTTTTAACGTCTCAGATATGTTATAGCCAAATATATTTTATTATTATTTTAATTGTACTGCTATCAATTATTCTATAACATTTTGCTTAATTAATAAAAAAACATTTCCATTTTTTAAACGTTAGCTTTTTAGAAAAATACTTAATATGCGAAATTGTCAATACATTTAGTAAAAACTTTCGGCTATAAGTACTTTAATAACGCTCACCATGTGACATTTTTATTATGATCAATAACTATAAAGACGTAACGTCGTGAAAACAACTCAATCTACTTTTACAAAACAAGATCATTTCATAACTACCGCATACATCTCTATTAATTTGACGAATCCATAACCTTTTGAGAAACTGCATTGCTCAATAAATTTTACGAACTTGAGCTTAAAGGCGACGGTTATAAGTTTTGATTAGCACTTGTTAATAAGTTTTCCATGGAATATAACTTATATAATACTAAATGCCTGCATTAGAGTTACTTTTTTATTTATATCCATTTTTTCAATAGAATAATTATCGTAGTATTATATCACACGTTTTAGGCAAAATCAAAGCTTAGTATATGAACGAAATACAGATAAAAATACGTGATATATTGAGTTAAACTAATTACTTCTATAATATATGTAATTACACAAATATAGCTAATCATTTACTCTTGTATTTCTGCTACTCTAAATATAGAACTCTTGAACCAACTGCCATTAAGTACGGATAAAATAAATGTAATAGATTATTTTAATCAAGTTCCCAAAATGTAAGGTGTTCATTTTAAAGGGGTAATTAGCGCCTTTATCTATCAAGTCCATAGTCTGCTATTCAAATTTTATTTCTTTTGGCTGGAGTTTTAAGACTTTTCTTTATCGCGTGAAGTTTACAAGTGCAGCTTTTAGCATAATTACTGGGCTGGTGAGAAATATCCAAATGCTGTACCGACAAAGAATAAAATTTGTTATTTTTGTAATGAATTGCAAAGCACAGTTAGTCATAAAATTCAAAGAAAATAGTTGCTCCCGTGAAGGAATAATCGACACTTTCTTTCAAGCCTGCCTATTCCATTTAAAATGATAATTAATAATTTGCAATCGAACGCATGCCATTTGAAAAACGGCGAATTACTTCTTTTACTTAAATGATCGATTTGCAAAATAAGATTTTATTGTTATTAGCTGCTAACTTATATTGACATAATTATCTGAATCGTATAAGGTGTAGCATATTTTTCATTGAATTGATTTGCATACAATTTTGTTATTTTTAATTTCATCAGTAGTTTATGCATTATAATTATGAAAGAAATATCTTTTAGAAAATGTACAGTCGTATCTTTAAAAACATATCCAACCAGTGATTACAAAAGACTTAAAGAACAGTTGTATAATTATTAGTTATTAAAAGAAGCCGAAAACAACATTAAAAAATGTCATATGTGAACCAACCGATAACTACAGTATTCGTGTTTACTACTATTTGCTCTTGATCTTAAATTCTACTTTTTGTTCTGCATTCTTTTAATTTTTTTCATCTCAAGTGTATGTTCTCTCTCTCACGCATGTGCAGTTGTGGCCTTTAGGCGTAACTGTATTGTTTACGCAAGAAATTGCTAAATCTTGCACCTCTTTTAGTACAATGTTTTTTACTTTTCTAGCAAATTACTGGATTTTGTACCAAGATATTGTGCAAATTAGAAGCCCTTGTTATATAATTAAAATTTTGAGTAGACAAACGAATTATCAGCCATCAAAATTCAGAAAACAGTATTTAGTATCTGAAATAACTAAAATAAGAATATGCGAACAATTTTATTTTCTATTCTATACTTTCAAAACTATACTTAGCCATTACTTCTTCCAACCACGTCCAAAACAATAGTCCTTCAGAACACTACTTTTTATGTTTCAGAAAATTAATATGATCACTATAAATTTGATAATTTAAAAAATGAAACCACGCGAATCCACACGATTAAAAAATTTAATTAATAAACACTTATAACTATGCCGTATAACCACATAAATAGGACTGTGATTTTCAATAAACTGTTTGTTGTGTCCAATTTAATTTAACTCCGACCAATTATGCAACTTAAAATTTTTATTATTAAAAATAAGCTTTCTCAAGAAAAAGCAAAAGACTGACAGAAACCCTTCAAAAGAATGTAGCACAGTCCTTAAGTTCACAACATTATCGTCAAACTTGTATGACACACCACCTCAACTGATCTGTCAATTCCACAGGTCTACATCTGCCTTCAGGCTCGACCTCGGCTGGTACGTATCATAATCCACTAGCAGCAATTCATATACCTGTCCTCTCGCCGCTATTTCTTTGATCAAGCTTATTTTCGCACAACTTTTTCTCCCGCGTTATCCAAGCCTTTGCGCGCTCGGCGAGCCCCTTACCCAGCGCTCCACGCATGTGGAGCCCAGCCCCATGGGGCCGGTGAAAGAAAGAAAAGTTGCCAAACGCTGTGCCTGCCGATTTAACGTGTTATTGCGTGAAAATCAACGTGGTATGTTGAGCTCGTATGTCTGTATATGTGCGAGCCGACTCTCGTTCCCTTCGGCTCGTGCAGTGCAGTGTGTATAGTGAGCAAAGTGACTGTGTGGTGGTACGGGGCAGCATACGACGCGGTGGTGGGGGCTAGGCCCCGCTGCACATACACTTGTGCCGCGCGGCTTGCTTTTACGGCCCCCTAGAATACGCCTTATTGTTCCCTGAGCTATATAAGGTGATTCCAGCCGCTGTATCGCCGTAGAACGCAACACGAGCTAACCAACGAACATGAGGCTCTTCGTGAGTACACCTCTTGTACATAGAATACCGCTGATAGAGCTTTGGTGATCGTAGGCTACACGTGTACATTGACGCGTGGTTCTGTTTTGATCGCGAGGCGCTCCTTTAGTTTTTGTGTTTTCGAGAAATTTTAGTTTGAGTTGGACGGGAGCTTTTTCCTTTAGAAAAAAAAACGCGTGTTTTTGAGGTGACAAAGAAATTTTTGGTGCTTGGGTTATAAATAACATCATCGTTGCGATACAGTGCGCGATTGTAACGAGTTTTTGCAAAAATTTTATGTAGTTTTCTTGATAAAGTTTTAGTGTTTTTGTTTATTTTCAAAATCTTTGGTGAATCTGAATTCGTAGTTTGTTAATTCTGAACGTCGAAGTTTGTAGAACATATTCACTAACTTGCAACTTATTTTTTTATCAAAATTTAGTATTTTTCTAGAATTGTAGTTTTGTTTGCTTATTTTTATCTTTTGTATTAATGTAAAAAATAGTAGTAACTAGATTTTAAAAGGTTTCCATAAAATATATTTACTAATTAAAATTTATTATTTTTGGGTCAATGTGTGTTAATGCAGATTAGAACCTTGCTAAACAGCTTTTACTTATTTGAATACCGAATTTCTAATTATAAAGATTTTATTTATTGCATTCGAAAAATTGTAAACACGTTTTAAGCATACTTCTTACATAATCATAATAAGGTGCACAAAAATTATCAAATATAAAAACTTATTTTCTTGTTTAAAATAGATGGCTTATCATATTTTCTTACAATTCTCTCTTATTTTGTTAACTATAATAAAATAATCTTGATGGTTATGGAATTATAATTCTTATATAGAATAAAAACAGAGAGCAAATCTTGTACGCGACGTGAAATTGATTATGTTCGTAATATATAATAAATCACGGATGACAGGCCCATGCTGTATATGTGTTTAAAAGCGTGAAATCGTGAAGTGAGATAATTTAATTCAGTAGCAAGTAAATACTTGCTGTCATCGTAATACATGTAATTCATAGAACTGTACTCTATAATTTATTTTCATTAAAACAATTTTTTACATTTTTTGCACAGATATCAAATTAAAATAAGTATTTGTTTGGTATTAATTAGATTATTGTTAATTATATCAGAAATAACAAAAGTTAGTAGTTATTTTAGTTTATCCGATTCGAAGTTTCTAGAAGTGAATGTGGTTGTATGCAGTCTATTCTATTTTATATGGGAACTAAGCAGGTCATTGTTTTTCCACAGAGTATCTGTATGCAATAACATGATAGGCGGAGTAACCTCCTACGCCTGATGGTATTCTTATTTATATAGAGAAGATTAACTTAAGAATCTACGTTTTGTAATACAATAGCCTTCTTTGTTAGTCTCGGAAAGCTACTTCTAGATAGTTTATCAATGCTAACTTAGCAGCAACCATATCGTCAAAAATAAACTTTTGGTAAAAAGAAAGTTCATTCAGTCTTCCTAATTCATCATCATTTTTTTCAGATTGTCTTCTCGACTCTCGCAGTAGCGGTCTTTGCACGACCAGGTTACGATCACCACGACGTCCACTCGTATCAGCCATACCATGGACCACTCGCTCCTCTGGCCCACGACGGTCGCGTCATCGACACCCCCGAGGTAGCCCACGCCAAAGCCGCTCACTTCCACGCTTACCACGAGGAACTCTCCAAGACAGCTCATCACGGACCTGCTCTTCCTGAGCACCACGGTGGATATGAGCTCGCTCACCACGCTCCCGTCGCCCACGTCGACTACCATCACGCTGAGCCCGTGCACCACTACCACGGACCCCCGGCACCTCTGGCCCACGACGGTCGCGTTGTCGACACTCCCGAGGTCGCCCACGCCAAGGCCGCGCATTTCCACGCCTACGCCGAGGAGCTCTCCAAGGTCAGCCATCATGGCCCAGATCTAGGCTACCATCATTACTGAGCGCCCGGTCACCGCGAGCTTGTATTTAAGGATGCGATTATATCATACACATACACACCAATACACACACCACACCCCGACAGTCTTCAACGAGCGCAAATTTGCATCGCATGTTGAAATCCGCGCAATCTCCGAACCAGAGACTATGCCGCGGTAGAACGAGCCACCGAGCCTATGTATGCTTGACATTCGATCTACTTTACCGACACTCGTTAAACGCCGTTACCGATCATCGTTACTCGACCGTCACACTTGGTGTTAACGAAAGAAATTCGACGCCTACTGAAGTCACGGTGAGCGCACTTTTACGACGTTTTGCGGTTCACTATACTCTGTAAAATTTAAGTGACACGCTGATGTGACGCTTCACGGGTAGCAGTGTGTGCACGTGACGCGGTTAATCAAGTGACATGAGCGCAATTCACAAATCTTCTGTTAAACCAAAAAGCCTACAAAGAACAATTGCAACTCGTAACGAACGTATTGTAAATGTTGATTTGAGCATTCGTATCATCGAAAGATATTGGTGACGATGACACTTGTTACTTTTCCTTTTTTTTACAATTTTTTGGATTCTCTCTTTCTCTCTAAAATCACTTTGTATCTGCCTCTTTCTATTGTAACATATGCACGGTTACAAGTGTAACGCACAATACGTAATGGTTCGCAAAATAAATATATTGCTCAGTGCGGGTATGATTAATGTTTGTATCCGTGTATGCTGTTTTAAGTTTGAATGTTGCAAAAAAAAACTTGCAATCGGAGTAAATACAGTACATGCGTTATAAATTATCTCGAATTGTTACGCGTTTACTATTAAGAACTGCTAAATTTTGTGCGACGATTTGCCAACTATACGTTTGGGAGTTGATAACAAAGTAATAACGTAGATGTGACAACGCAAGCTTGATGTCATGTTCTATCGCGACTGCATAGTGTCACCAATAGTATTTTTTTTTCAGTACCGCACACTTATACCGAATTACTCACGCAAGTTATATCATACTCCATTTAATGTAGAAACGTGTAGTTTTTACTTGCTTTCTGCAAGACGAAAGGCAATCTTTCGAATCTCGCCTCATCGAACGATGAGCCGAGAGCAATTTGTGCTTTTGCTTGCTTGAAAGAAGAATTTCACTTACATATTGTAAAGCAGCATGAATCTCATCGTTCTCGCATTTCGTTAATACTGTACTCAACTATATTATCGATGTGTATCTTACGAAGCAAATATATTTTTGATAGTAAAAATCAATTACTGCCTTTGTTCTTTTATTAATTGATATGTACGCTGATCTAAAATTATTTATATAGGTTTCCAAATGTGATGAATTTACGACGAAATATGCAACATAGTATAACGTTTTATTAAATACTTACCGACTAAATATAACACTTTAAATTAAATAATGACAGTAATATTTTCTGATTTTTTTATCCATAAAAAGGTTTTTAAAAATTACATTAATCGAAATTAGAAATTGAAAGTAGACAAATTTACTGTGATATATCTTATTTTGATTTGGAACATTTCTACCTTTCTATTAGGACCAGATCCGGTTATCACATAACTGATGTAATAGTAGAGGGAAAACATGATCCACATATTCGTTTTAGAATCCGGAAGCAGATCGCTTCCGCAGTAGATGAAGCGAGGTAAACAATTTTACGTAAAAGCCACTCAAGTAAAAATGAAAATTCTTCACGTTATCTTCACACTTACTATAAGGGTATTAATATTTTAGTCGCAGCTAGACTTGCTTGATACTGTATACTAATTAGTAGGAAATTCAAAGTGACTTATAAGTGAAAGACGCAGTAAGAGCTTAAAACTCAAAATATTGAAATATAAATTTTATGTACCTATAGGTCCGGAAAAGTTTTCTAAAATTATTGTAGTCATAGTGCAGTCTGAAGTAATTACTAATTTAATAAAAATCAATATTATAATGGCAAAATATATACCTATACGTTAATATCAATACGTGTAAAATGAATGTATGGTAATCTATTAGACGGCTACATGAATTCTCATTTTATCAGTTTTTGTTTCACCAAAACAAAGTGAATTGAACTGGACCTTTCGCGGGTACTTACGTAAGAGCCTGAGCTCTTCGTATCTATGGCATGTAAAACTATGTGGTGCATGGGCTCTTTTTCATTTTCTTAGTAAGGATATGCGTGTCAAGTCTATTTATTGTGTCACCAATGCTTACGCTGCCTTGTTTAGTGTGCTGTTTCGGACGTTCATGCTATGTGCAGGCAATTCTTATTTACCTCTATAGTGTGCTGCAAAGCACTGTAATAAATGGTATACGATAGGCATACGATCTGTAGTCCTCGTAGGAAGAAAACAACAAAAAGATGGTGAACTATAGAGAATAGAAAAAAATAAGGAATTGGTGCGGCCCGAAATCATAAATCTCGTCGTTATGACGTCGCCGTCGTCGTCGTGCACTAGGCGCGATCGTGTTATCAATCACTTTACATAACGAGAAAGCCGAAAGCGCGTACGCATGTGCATGCAAGTATATGTATATATGGTGCTGTATGCTATAGATGTATGCGGACCACGCTGATAACAACAAACACGAATTGTATAACGGGAGTCACGCAATAGGAGGCAGGTCTCGTTCGCGAACTTTCCCAACGGCCCAATAAACTGCTCATAGTGCAGCTCGCTACAAAGCCCACTCAAAATATAGATTGGTGGCTCCAGAGCGAGGTGGAGAAAAATCGGGAGAGTATAATATAGGGAAATAACAAAGGCGTATAGAGGCTGCTACAAGGGCAGTGCGAAAGCTAGCTATCTGCTGGCAGGGAATATGGAATGAGTAGCCAGGGATTGAATTCTTGGCTATCTTGAATTATTCAGAGATTTTCCTTTGAATTTCATTTCTATTTTCTTCTCTACGGAAATTGACGTATGGGAAGATTAATTTATAGCTATCTTATTGATAGCTATTTATTTATTTACTTTGTAATTAAAAAAATCTTACAAATTTTCGTCGGTGATCGCAATATTTTTGTTCTATCCGATTCGATTTTTATTGTTCTCAAACAATTGAAGAAAACTGAACATCCCGTTTCATGATAAAGGTTACTTACAGAAGATAAAATAAAACACAATGGGACGGCCAGAGGAGAGAAACAATGGTTCTATAAAATCGCAAAACGATAATGAAACTTAAAGTTCTTTCTTCAAACAATATAGATTCAATTCATCCGCCACATTTAGCCCTTATTATATTAAATATTAAAATTCCATCCCATATCCACAAAGTTCAAAATCAGCTCGAAGGCATTCAGTTTAAAAGTCCCGTATGTCATAACCCTTTGATTGCCACAGATTTTAAAACCGTTAAGTGTGCCTTTTCTCTCGGGCGAGCGAAATCACGCGGCCGAGCGATGCAGCTTCTAAAATCCCCTTCTACTTAAAAAGAAAGTAAAATTCCGACCCCATCAAACTCAAAGTGCACATTGTTCGCGCGGCGAGTGCAAGTGCAAGTACTCGCTGCTCTTGTGGGAGAGATGGCCGAACGAGAAAGAGCTGCTAGAAAAAAAAGGAAAAAATCGGTGCACGTGCGCCAGAAGGAGGGGGAAGCTACACGCGACCTGGTCGACGAACCAGGACGCGAGCGAGTTGCGACACCTTGAGCTGCTCGCATTGCTGCGACTACTCCCGAAGCTGACGGACGGACTCTGCTTGCTCGCTTATTTCGAAGCGAGAATCTCGTTGCTGTCGAACGAGATTCTTCCTAGATTATATATCTCTGTAACTGTTTCGTTTGAAGTCGAGTTCTGATGAGAGGTGAGTTGTGATAACGGAAGACAGGATGTTGTTTGTTGTATCCATCATTAGATAATAATCAGGTTTGCATCGTCGAAACAATGGTTCTTGGAAATCGCAGTTTGTGAAATCATTCAGATTTCTCAGACTTAAACAAAAAAAGAAAAACAAAAATACTAAAGCTTCCTTTAAAAGGAAGCCAATATAGAATTAGAAATGCATTAATGATCAGCTTGTGAAAAGTCCATTTAATTTTTTCTTGGTAGTCTACAATTCATCGAAGCATCGGAGCTATCTGCATTATCAGCACACGGCAGTTAAACCTGTTACGTTTACCTACTGCATTNTTTAGTGCGAACAATGTATAAATGTTTGGCATATACTATGTATAAATAGTTATACCATGGTAGATTCGAAAATACGCCTATCTGTGACTAAAGTAGTCCTTTTTTGCACCGTGTTTATCACACTCGCTACGCTCGGGTGCTAACTGTGCCGTATAAAAAAGAACCATTTAAGTCACACGTATCGTAATGTACTATTATAAATTCAAAAAATTTAATAAGGTTTTTTAAGCATAGAGTACATGAGTGTAGTCTATTAAACCGTAATAAGCTTTGGTGCCTGACGCAACAAATCGCGATTAGAATATTAGGATTCGGTTCAGCGCGATTATCTGTAATAATATTATGTTGTTATCGTCAGGGTGTTATTTATTCTAATTTCGGTTTTAAATGACATGCCGATCTTCTCTATTTGCTTATAATTTATTTCGCATTTGTATAATAAAGTAACGTGATGATTTGATGATTATTCATTATAGTTTCTTCTAACAATACCGTCGCGAACAAGAGAGTGTTTATTACTTATTCGCATACGATTGTCTGCCGAATAGTTTTTGCTACCATATAATACATATGTAAGCAGTCTGCAGTAGTGCGGTTATAAATATTTACAATATGTGTAATCTTTGTGTATAATATGACAGTTCCTAGTCGTTTGTGTGAGTTATATCGGCAAGAGTATAGGTATCAATTACAAAATTGGAATGAACGTTTGGTAGGTTATTTATTCCTTATTTATGTCAAAATATAAATTTATTCGAGTACGTATTTCATGTTATATGTTATATAGAACTATTGTCTATGTTATGATATAAGCACAGACAATCTTAATCTTATAAGGCTTCTACCCTATTCTCACCCTATACGAAGAACTCGACATCTTCATACAGCTGCAAAGCTCATTCAGCTAGTGACACCTGATACATCATCACTCAGCGCTGAATCGCCCGTAAACAATGCCAGCGTCAATGAGTAAGCCCCAGAAATCGGAATCTCAGCATAATACCATCACCTCTGCAAAATTCTCGACTCAACTCCAAGCATCTACCTAAAAGACCCGACTCATCGGGTGTCTGCTCCGCAGAGCTCTGGCTAAATGTCAATGTTAATAGCCGCCTCAGCTCGACGCATAGGGCTCGGAGGTGTGAAACAATGGACCGCGCTCGCGCTCATCGGGCGACACACGCATAACTGCGAGGCTGCGCGCGCTCGCGCGGGGCAACAATTTGCGCAAGAGAGCGTATCGTGGTGTGCAGTATACGCGTCTTGTCTATACGGCCGGTCTCCGGACGAATACCGGCGAGGGGCAGAGAACGGTTCGCGCGCTCACACACATGGACGTGCACACAAAGAAGCCAAGTCGAAGGAGAGCATTATTCCATCTGGGTGTGGTGTACGGCGTGTGGCGTGTGTTTGCATCTATGTATGCGCGAGCTGCATAGGTTCGCGACCGGGATAATGGGGTGGGGTACTGGCAGCAGGAAATATCCCCCCGGTACAACCCGAACAGACGCCTATAAATTGACGGGTCCAGCGAGCTGCAGACCATGTGCACCCGGGGACTTCGATCTGGGAGTACACCTAGTGCGAGAACCGAGTCAACATGATCTCCATTGTGAGTAGCACTATATCTATACAGAAGTTGTGGGTTTTTCGTATCGAGGGAATCGGTAGCGCGTCTGAGAGAATATTTCTTTTAGCTTTGGAGTAATAACTTTCTTTACGACGTATTTTGTTTTACGCCTTTTTATTTTCAAGAAAACGCTAGAATGATGCAATTTCACGTCACGTAAAATTATTATAGTTTCGCGCACACTTGTTTTACAAGTATCTTGACAAGATTGTAGAAAACAAAGGGAATAGAGTTTGAAAATGTACTGCAAGCTCCGATTTTTTTCATTGTAACCTATATTTTTGATTCGGCATGTAATAAGAATTATGCTTTTTGACTTTCTGTCTATAAATTACTTCTTATCGCTAAAAATCCTTACTAGTATACAAAAAATGCATTATCCTAGTTTGTCAGATGTCGCAACAAAATATCACAAAAAGTTAAGTCATTCAATCATAACTGATAAACCGTTTCATTTAATTGAAGCTATGTAAAGCATCAGACAAGACTTTATCGGCAGTGATTGATTTCTCTTATAAATATTAAATACTATAAAAATTCACATGGAAAACCTAAACTTTGAAATTCCAGATCTTGCTTTCGTTGGTGTCGACGGTACTCGGCGTGCCCCAGTGGTACGGTGGTCCAGCCCCCTACGGACCCCACGGCGCTGCTGCGCCTCTGGGTCCGGACGGCCGTGTGATCGACACCCCCGAGGTCGCTCAGGCGAAATCGGCCCATCTCGCCGCTTTGGCCGAAGCCGCCGCGCGTGCTCCCAAGGGACCCGGTGGATGGGAAGGACCCGCTGCTCCTGGCCCGTATGGCCACGGTGGCTACGCTCCCCGGTACAGGTGACTTTTTACGCTCGCCCTGCGCGGCAAGCTTCAGCCTGGCTTTCGCTGTATGGGTCTTGTATGACGACCATCAGCGAGTTTATTTTTCAGTCATTCTGTATATATAAATTGATTTTTTTGTTTTGTTGGTTAGTGTTGTTTTGTTAATTTTGGTGGTTTTTTGGTGGTATTTTTTGCGAATTCTTCTAACGTTAATTCAGAGAGCTTGAGAATTAATTATTTATTAACTTGCATGGATCAAATTTCGTTTTCCACTGCTTTTTAATACATATATATATATATATATATATATATATGCTATAGAGTTTATAAACTGATATTTTTCTGAGGTTGATTCTTATACTATGTTTTATTTTTCCAATTTATTAGTCTTCGATTTATATAATTTCATCGTTTGTGGTTTTGTGTTCAATCGCGTAACTTAATCGAGTTCTCATTTATCGGATATGGTATAATAATATAAATGGTTTGGATGTAATTAGATAAATTCATGCCAAGGTGAGACACCTTCTTTCTATTGTACAATCACAATGTATATTACTAGCACTTGTTATTAAACTGAGTCCAATAATAATCTGAGGATTTATCGAAATTCAGCTTTAACTTATTAACTACTTGTAAATAATCGACTCATTCATAAAACCAGACCTAACCACGGTGAAAACGAATCCTTCACCCAAACTAACAAACACAATAGAAATCCTTAAGATCACAATCAACTAACTCGAAAATTTCTCCCATCCTTAGTGGACCCCCTGCTCCTCTGGGACCCGACGGTCGAGTAGTTGACACCCCCGAGGTGCAGCAGGCCAAGGCTGTCCACTTCTCTCTGTACAAAGCTGAGGTCCAGAAGGCTGGTCCTGCCGGACCCGTCGGACCTGCGCCAGGAGCATGGGGCAACCCAGCCTGGAACGAAGGTGGCTGGAATGGTGGCCACGACTACTACTGAGCATTGGTACCGATGATCACCGCATAATCACTATCACCATCACCCAAGTCCAAACTAATACATCTATCTACGGCGCACCTCTCGCCTCTGAAATCTTCGAGTGAGCTGATGGATCCAGCAATTTTTATACGAGAGTTTGAAGTACAATCGAAGGAACCCGCTGCAAAAGTTTTCCAAGAAGTACGGACGATTCGTTACTGGGGCTATCCGGATCAATGCACCAGAACCGAATCGATGGAAGAGCCAAAAAATTGTTGTAGCTGTGAGTCAAACGAGCGAGATTATTCTTTTTTTATCGTAGTATACTATATTAGTATTGCTAGTATCCTGTCGATGAAGCCTATTTTTGCACGGGGGACAAGATCGTCGGAAAAATTTGTACACTGACATCGCGGTTCAGTCGGAGAGAGGGAGAACAATAAAAATCAAAATCAGCTTTATAAACCTGGTGTAGCATTTTTTTCCGCGAACGATTGCACTAGAAACGGAAGAAGACTTAGGGATCCAGCTTTCACTACGACGCTCGGAGCTTTCGATCGTTTTATCGAACCGGCAGCAGTTTCGCCTAAATCACACTGCACGCACTTACGTAATCCAACGTCATAGTATGCATCATATATCTTAGCGCACTACGTTTACTACACTCTATCTACCTCTACATGCAAGTGATTTTGGATTAACTTCTCGGCAACAAAAAAAAACTGTCTACCCCTGCTTCATGCTTTCACTCGCCACGAGTGTACGCGACCCATAAAAAAGTCGATTTCCAATCGATACGACTATACTTTGCAACGCGCGGATGGATAGACGAAGAGAACAGAAAAAACTACAAGCGCCTTCGCAATCACAAAAACGGACAACAACGGAATTCCATCGACTCCGCACTTCGTTATTCGCGGGGAGTGACACGCGTCAAGGAAATTCCGAACTCGCCGATCGGGCGCAGCTTTTGGATCGCATTCGCGGCGGCGGTGCACGTGGCAAATCGTAAATCTCTCCTCGCGAGATATTTCGCGCTGCGCGAGCGGGCAACGCCCAATAATTTTCCTCCTCTAAGCGTCTATCTATCTCTTTCGCGCTGAAATGGATCTCCCACGCGGCTCTCGTGACTCTATTATTCTCTCTTCTATGCGTGGCGCGGAATTCCCGCGCAACACCTTCGCGATTGTCGAGCCACGGTGACACTTTCTATATAGATTCTCATCGATCGTCGCCTTAACGCGACGACGGTACTTCTTTCTTCCGGAAGTCGGATTACGTTCGCGAGATTCCCTTCCATCGTCTGTTCACTATAGCGACTTTTTTGTCTGTTTTTTTTTTCATGCATCGTTTTGGAACTGCTACGGTTTGTGGTAATTATATATTCTGCGATAATGAATAGCGAGAGGGCGTCTTCCTCTGTTGTCGCTTCTGGCGCCGGTTGCTTTGTACGACTGCGAAAAATTGTTTATCATGTATCATGTAAAAGTGTGTAACTTTTATTTTTATATATACACGTATCCTGATAATAAAATGTGATTATTTTCTCAATATTCTGCGTTTATGATTGTTATCCCCTGTGTATAGAAAAGTTCGATATTTATTTGATTTTATTACAGCTATAATAAAGTAAAGGTATTGCAGTGACCATAATTGCAAGATGCCATGAAACATTGTATCGATATACAATTTGCATAGCCGTAGATTGGATGACAACATTTATTTTCAATCCGTACAAATACAGCCTCTGATTGTAGTTTATAGGCCTCATTATCTGATACAGGTATTCAGCCAAGGCTCTTTGACTGTCACCCCTACATACAAACTGCAAACAATAATGGCTATCGTATATAAAGTGAAAAATTGTAGGCAATCGTGTGTGACGAGATATCAATCAAACTATGCAGAAAATGACTATATAAATTAATAGTGCCTTTCATTATAAAATCTTTTCCACCCGGTCTTGAATTAAGTAATTCAATTCGAATTTTTTGTTATCATACTATAACGTCCCGCCTCATACGTCACAGCAGGACACAAGAATGCAAATCAACTGCTAAAAATAAAACAAAGAAATACCAACAAGCTCTCGATCTCAGAAAGTACAAAAGGCTGCTCTAAACAATCTCCAACGGAGTTCCGAACAGCGCATTAGCTCTTTTGAATTCCTCGCTCCAATTAAGGAAAGTAATAATGCTGCGCAGCGACAAGCTTTTGTCTAACTAAATGCATTGCAAAGCTTGAAAAAATTCGACGATAACAGTAGGTGATATCCTTATGCGTGATTGTACCACGCACATGCCACAGTATGGCCGAGCGATATTGATTAACAGCGCTGATACCCGTACGTCACGAGAGATTGAAATAACGGATAAGCGGAGAGCATAATTACTGATAAAGGTATGGTTAAGGATAGTGACGACAGATAAGGAATATCTCGAGCTGCGCCAACCAATCGAACGGTAGAAAGGTTCGAAGTTCAAGTCCGTTGCATTGCGCGTTGCAAGGAATTCGAGTGAGATTGCAATTTTTATTCTGAGCGTGCAAGGAGCTTAGAGAGATAGAGACAATCACTGGAAGTTAATAGCCTACTGTTGCTTTCTTCCAGGCTGCTTCTACGTATAGAAAGAGCTATCGAATCGAAATAAAAGATTTGCTTTTTATGATGAGTTTATGATGAGGTTTTTATGATGAGCTTTTTATGAGGTTACCGATCTTGGTAGTTCAATTACATTGATTTATTATTGCGATATGTTAAAATAAAGAAGTCAAAACTTTTATTTCGAGAGTATATAGATACGGAGTATAAAAATTATATGTAATAATGTATTACATTCATAACTAGCATATAATTCTCGATAGCTCAATTGCCCTTTGTTTTGCTTTTTTGTTCTGATATATTTGATATTGTAGTTATTAATATGCGGTAATGTTTCTTTACTATTTTGATCATTATAAATATAAACACATTCTCAAAAGCAACGTACAAAAAAGTCACAAACAGATACAATTATTTTGTAACCCCGAAGGATTTTTCAATTTTAATGATTATTTAAGCATAAAATAATAAAATCATAACCCCTCGAAAATAAATTGTCTGAATATTGCTCGGTCAAACACTAGATAAACATCAACATTCACAGGTCTATTATTGTTCAACGTCATCAAAGAATCAGAGGCAAAGCCGGTAGCGCGTGCAAGGACGAGCCCACTCAAGCTCAACGAGGAATTCGACGATAAGACAGGCGCGAAAAATCACGCTACCGCTCAAGGGGTAAGAAGTATATATACAGTCTCTATACGTATAGAGCGATGAATGCGCCTGACGTGTCAGTATATAAAGCCGCGTGCAATCGTGCTTTTTCGTCACTCCTCGAGTCGCCGAGTACACAGAAGCTGACGTCGTCTAGCGTTCGATTATACACGTGCGCTCGAACGTATGCTAATGGTTACAGAGGCGATAACGGTTCTTCGTTAACGTCTAGACGCGTTTTTTCCTAACATCGCAAAAGGAAAGGCGTGTGTATACGAGCGAGATGAGAGACGCTCGTCGTCGTTGTCGTCGCTTTGTGTTACGCGAGATTTTGCGTCTCTCGTGGTAGGCGTGACTGATGAATATTCTGAAATACTTCCTTGAATGTCGTTGCGCTATTGTTTGTTACGCACGATTACGCGACGATGCATGTAATACACATCAGCGTGTATGCGATGATCGAACTGTGTGTATACACGCGTAGCCAGTGTGCAGATCGCTGTTTGCTGTAATTATAGATTGTTTTTGTTTTTTCGTGTTTTGCGAGAATACAAAAATTGAACGGAATAAAAAGTAGGTTGAAAAGGCGGATCAACTGTGAACACATATTTAATCTGCTAAGGGGCTAACTTTAAAAAGACTTGGATTCAAACTTTTAATTTATTTATACATCATTTGAAGAACATATAAATATTACACACATTGACTCGATTAAAATTTATTAACAACAAACAGTTTTTAAGTGTACCTACAATAAAGATTACATCATTGAAATTCATATGTTCCTCAACTATAGTGATGTTGTGTCTTCGTTTTTCGACATTGTTTTTATATGCACGTTATTGCAAATTTCTCGCCTAGATTAGACAATTTATCTCGTACCTAACAGGAAAGAAACAACAAATGCAGACCATTAATACTATTCATATAAGCGTAGCTAAGCTTTACAGGATGGTTGTGTTGTTCATAATTAGAAAAAAGTTTGCAACCTAAAATTATCCTTCCTCTCAATTTCTCATTGATTGCTACTATAAAATAAACCACAAAGTATACCTAAGAATCAGTTTCATTATTATTTATGCTGTTATTGCTTTTTACAAAATAGGAGTAAATCGTAAATTGAAAATACCTGCAAAATTTATATTTAATTTTGTATTCATACTGCTCAAAACTGTATACTATAAACCTAATAGAGGTTTATTTACAAATGACAAACACGCAATCGATTGACATGCATACATTTTAAAACAAGTATATTTTCACAGTTTGCTTGCTGACCAAATGTTTGTAACGTGGAAATGCATCTACTGACTAACAGCTTCATCCGGTGCATTCACTGTTGCCTGTGCCCAGGGGCACTATTATGCTGTATTGATTTCCATTCGTTCGTTCGAATATCCCATGGATAATATTACGATGCTTAAAAATACGATTCTTTCACTAACTCTTTTAGGTGTTATTATTATGCTAATTCCCAGGAAAGTTTGAAAAATATGTAAAATATTCCACCAATAGGAATAAAAATTTAGCACTCGTGCTGCCAGGAAATAAATTAATATTATCATGGCTACTAATAGTAAGTAAAGAAGAACTTGTGATGTAATTCTGAGTTTTGTAATAAATACAATAGGCACAACAATGATACAAGCTCTCAATCGGTCGACCTATAATGATATTATGTCCATATAAATCTCCACCAACAAGTAACATGAACGGCAACATGTTTACTTCATTATTTTGTAACCGTTTGTATAATGATTCAAACATTACTTGAGAAAAATCCTGTATTACAAGATGATGTAATGAAAATTTTAATTTTTGTGATAATACTTTTATAAATGAGTAATCAAATCCATTTACGTCTACAATGTTTGAATTTGTATTCAATTTAGTTGTCATCATTGGTGGATAATGAAATGCAGGGACCGTTATTTTATAAAGTTTCATATTCTGTAATTTATCAGGAAAAATTTTACTTTTAAAATCAAATTCATATGCATGACAAATATGTTCAAAAGGATTATATAAAAGTTTAGACGACTTATCAGGATTTTAAATTATTGTCGAAAAATCCAGGAATCTAAATTCCCACGCTGTTAATAACATTTATTTCAAATTATCTTCAGCTAAATTATGAGTACTAAATATTTTGGTTAAACATTTTGGTCTCTTAACATTTTTTGATAATTCATCTAACAATGATAAGGTATAATTATAATCTTGAACTATCTTTGCACTGTTATTTTCATTTTTCTCTATAATTAAAAAAATTCCATATATTGATGGTGTTGGAAAATTTTTCAAAAATGCCGTAGAACGATAATTCCTATTATTAGAGATTCGCATTGTTTGAATGTCTATTGTAAATGATGGAAACGAACCTAATATTTTTTGTCTAAAAATGTTTAGTGGAGAAGAACTTTTCATAGTGTTTCCGATGTTGAACATGATCAAGTGATGCATAATTATATCTTGTTTAATTCTATGTATAATTAGATTGTCCCAATGATTGCAAAAAACAAGCTGCATGCCTTTATTGTATACAACAAATATTGCAATATAAAAAATTATCCTTATCTGATTCATGTGGTATAAATAAATGTTATTGCTTGTTGAGTAATTCTGATCTTCGTTACAATTATATTGTAAAATGTATTACAGATATCTTGTAATAAGTATAATTTTAATAAGAATTATTCAAATACGATTATATTTTGTTAGATAGTGTCTAGTATTGAAAAGCTTACAAACTTGAGTCCAGAAGTTCCAGCAGTAAACTAAATAAGCTTTGGCCATATCAGCAATCGCATTATTGATTCAAATTACGAAAAATGGTATTCATTTTATTGAATAGTTAAAAAAAGGCGTAACTGATAAGCAGTTCGTAAAGGAAAAAAAGCGATGCAAATGTAGATAATCCAGTATTAATGCGCAAATTGTACAAAAATAACAGGATATATAATCAAAGAAACAAAACATTATTTGGAATATCAAATTCTTACACGTGTATTTATTATTCGCTCGCACATTATATACGAACATACATGGTATCATCATTACACTACATTTATAAAATATTTATAATAGTATATTTCGATTTAATAATAATGGAGGAATAATAATATAAGTCTATAGTTACATGCATTCGATTATCACATTCGAAATCCACTCAGATACAAAATAGTATACAAAATATATAAAATATAATACAATAAAATATAGTATGATATAACATAATATAATATATGTTTATAAAATTCACTGATCTTCAGAAGTCTTCAAATTTCTATACTATTTTTACGAAGAACTAGAAACAGTAAAAGTTTCTATCTGACCAGTACAACATCGAAAATTCGATGCTTATTATATAATGCTCCACGTATTCAACAAATGAATAGCTATGTACGATTAAAGTAATACAATTTACTATTTCAATCGCGTATATATGTTATATACTGTGTAAGTATAGTATACTGGATATATGTTAATTCAAGTTGCCTCTAGTATTTTTTTATATTTTTTTTCTTGGCAACTTTGCTGATAATCTACTGATTAGATGATATTACAATAATTATTAATATTATTATTAATAATACATTGAGTTAAATATTTTTTAAAGTATACGTACAAGTCTCATTATAAAATTCCCTAAGTATAAGATAAAATATTTGTACACCTTGCATATGTAGGAAAGTACATATTAAATAATAATATATGTACTTTTACTTAATATCTCGTTAATATATTGTACGATGTGACTGAATAACAATAACGGACGAAAATACCTAAACTTCTATAGTGATTCATTTATCTGCAAATACTAACGTAACTTGGCGTTTGCGTATTTAATCGATTTTGACGAAAAAAGCAAGAATAAATACAAAACTACAATCAAACCGAAATATAATAATTTCTACTAATCCTATTGGCCATATATCAATCTTAACATAGTAAAAAATTCGATATTAGTCAATAGTATTAGTTTATATTTAAAAACTGTTAATAAAAGTAACTTAGTATAACAAAGTAGAATCGACTAAGAAATTCAAGTATTTTTGTTTTGTCCAGTCGTGGGGTGATTCATCCCCATCGAGTCGTCGTGAGGTCGGCGTTTAGTAGATATATATACACAGTTAATAATATTAAAAATATTAAAAATAAAATAATAATATACAGCGAGAACAAACAATCAAAGATTAAAGACATGCCTGACAATCATGCGATTCACCAAACGGAGTTGTCCTCTGCCTTGGGCGGGTGACGTTTTGCTAGTTCCAACGCTTGTTCCCATGCTCTCCTGTGCTCAGCCTTGGCGCGTTCGACCTCCGCTGTATCAATGACGCGACCGTGATGGTCGATGGGGGCGATCGGACCCTTGTAGCCGATGGGACCGTCGTGATGATAAAGAAGGTTCACTGGTGGGACGTAGATCCTCTTGCGCATCTCGTACCACGCTGGTAACGCGCCATCCTTCCACTCTGCCTGAGCTTTAGCGAGCTTCACTGCGTGCTCATAAGCGAGCAAGTGAGCTTCCTTAGCTTTTCGTACCTATAAGAAGTTAAATTCTTTAATATTTTCTGAGTACATTGTACAATGTTGATTTGTTGTCGAATCAATATCTAACAGTTCTTTTGATTAATAAAGTTAGAATAATAACGGTGGATTTATATAATTATGTATTAAGCTGCTGTATTAATGATGTTAAAAATGAAACTTAAGTATCTTATAGAATTATTCTAAAATAATTTTATGTTGTACGTTAAGATTCATCTACCATGAATTCGATTTATAGATGTTAACAATATTTCAATCAAAAGTTTTGATTAAACTCAGATGCTAATTTTTATTCACTTATTTTACACGAAGTATTAGAATAACGTATTAAAATTTGAAAAACACTTATTTTACACGAAGTATTAGAATAACGTATTAAAATTTGAAAAACAGATCAAAACTAATTAATTATATTCAAAATTTTAAGAGACCATCAAAATGAAAGCCTTATTATAAAATTATACGTTAATCAATAAAGAAATTGAAATCTTTTTGAGTGCCTACCTCGTGTTAGTAAGCAATATGAAATGTTTTTTTTTCAAATGAAATGCATGTAAACTGTGGTTTAAAAAATTTATTGATTACGCATGGCATATTTGATCTGTAACCTATTTACGAAACGCTTACGCTTCTTAAATCTAAATAACGTTATATGTATATATAATATACTAGTTTAGGATTTATATAATTGTTATACAATTCTTATATGACGAAATCTGAAGATTACAGTTAAACTTAATTATTATTTGACTGTATACGATTCTTAAACTATATAAACAATTCCCTTTGTGATGGAAAAATCGTAACTAACTTTACCGCGCGATACCTTCGTTTCAGCTCGATTTCTATGACATAACTCGATATCAATCACGACCGTAAACTGGAAAGCGATGTTTACGGACATGTCAATACTTTAGAAATCATAGTTCATTCAAGAGGATAGCATCATAATTTCTAAAAATCATACTTTTCCCTCTCTTTGACATATATATCTAACTATACAACATCAAAACTCATCGATATAACTAGAGCAATCTCTCTTTAATAGGTTGCTTTCGCAATAATTACTTCTTACTATGGACCGGAATCATATGCCGGAGTATTTCATTTGCGTAACTACAACAATTTGAGACTTGCCAATATGAAAATTTTGAAAATTAATTTTTTTTATGAATACGTTTACCCCGTATTTGTACTAGTTCATGCAGTTAATTTAATTTATACTAGAAAATACAGCAATTCCTTGATCGATAATTAGCTTTAAGAATAAATTTTAGTTAGAACTGAAAAAACAATTTCTTTAGTTGATATTAAATAGACTACCTCAGACAAAATTTTAGCTGATTAAAAATTACGCAGTAGCTAAGCACTCAGGTAACTTTCTAATAAGAGTAAAATTAAGAATTTTCAAACAAGCTTTCAAAAACCCTTCTCCCAACATTGAAAGAAAGCTTGCTTTCTAATTGATAACTAAAACGAAAGTTCTCAAAGTAACCCAACGTGTTAGTCGCTATAGATAAAAGCTGGTTATTTTTAAAATGTACATTACTAAATTAAGCTCAGTCCTGAAACTAGCAAGTCAAATGTCAAATTTCCCTTAAAAACTAGCCTCTAACCGTAATAGGGTCTCGCGACGTAATTCCAATTTGAGAACCTATAATATCTGCGAACACTCACTTCGGGCGTGTCCAGAACGCGACCGTCCTCGCCCAGGGGTGCAAGCGGGCCCTCGTAGTTTTTCTGATGGTTGTGAACGTAACTGGGATGCTCGTGGTCGACCTCGTTTGCTTCCTCGGCTTCGACGACAGGCTTAGTATCCTCCTTCTTGTGTTCTTTGTGGTGCGCTTCTGTGTGGTACTCTTCTTTTTTGTGTTCTTCCTTTTTCTCTTCTTCTTTCTTCTCTTCTTTTTTCTCTTCCTTTTTTTCTTCTTCCTTTGCTTCCTCTTCCTTCTTCTCTTCTTCCTTCGTTTCCTCCTCTTTCTTCTCTTCTTTTTTCTCTTCTTCCTTCGTTTCCTCCTCTTTCTTCTCCTCTTCTTTCGTTTCTTCTTTCGTTTCTTCCTCCTTCTTCTCTTCTTCCTTTGTTTCCTCCTCTTTCTTCTCCTCTTCTTTCGCTTCTTCTTTCGTTTCTTCCAACTTCTTCTCTTCTTCTTTAGTTTCCTCCTCCTTCTCTTCTTCCTTTTTCTCCTCCTCTTTCTTCTCTTCTTCGGCAGCAGGTGCCGCTTCCTCAACAGCAGCAGCCGTCTCTTCCGCCGGAGCCTCTTCTGCCGCAGCCTCCGCCACCGGTGCTTCCTCCATGTTTGCCTCTTCTACTGGCTTTGTTTCTTCTTCTTTCTTTTCCTTAACAGTACCCATCAGCATAGCCATCAGCTCGGGAGTCATCTCCACGGATGCAACGACGATCGGGGCAGCTTCTTCTTTCTTCTCTTCTTCTTTCTTCTCTTCTTCTTTCTTCTCTTCTTCTTTTTTCTCTTCTTCTTTCTTCTCTTCTTCTTTCTTCTCTTCTTTCGCCTCTTCTTCTTTCTTTTCCTCTTTTTTTTCTTCTTCTTTGTGCTCGTGCTTGTGCTCTTCGTGCTTATGTTCGTGGTGGTGGTGCTCGTGCTTGTGTTCTTCGTGCTTGTGCTCGTGCTTGTGTTCATCGTGTTTGTGCTCGTGGTGGTGGTGCTCGTGCTTATGCTCGTGCTCCTTCTCCTTCTCATTTTGCGCGTTCGCTTCAGCCATCTTCTTCATCAGGTCAATTACAGTTTCTGCGTGAATCGCCAAGTGGTCAGCCCGTGCCTTCATGACCTCAGGCGTATCGATAACACGACCGTCTTTAGACAGGGGTGCTGGTGGCCCGTGATATTCGTGGTGAATGATATCCCATTTTGATGCGTGTCGTCGTTTTAATGCGCTCAGTGATGCACCCGACGCCAGCGTCAGGGTGGTTGCAAGGAACAGTATCACCTGAGGGAGAAACAAAAGTTGTTGAATTAATTGAAAGGTGAAAGATTACAAAATGAGAAATTCGAAAGGGGAAAGACATTTTTAAATCGCAAATTCACGCACGGGCATTCGAAACTGGTGGAGCGTAAGTTCCGGAACCATTCACAGTTTATGAATATTACTAATTCAATTTTTTAACCGGAATTCCTTCGAATGTACATGGATAAATTAGTATTATTAAAGTAGTATGAATAAGTTTGATAGCGTCAAGTAAACAGCGGCGACGACTGTTCTGGAATATAATCAAAACTAACAGATAATATCCATAATGATATGTGTTAATTTGTTTAGAAGCAATTATACGTACGATAATTACGCAACTAGAAATATCTAATGCAGTTAAGAAAGGAAGCGCAGCGTTATCTTCTTGTTTGAATAAATGAAGGATGTTTCGCTGTCTAATTTCTATAAATGGGTCTAACCGTTCAGAAAAAGGATTGACTGTGTAGATCCGATTCCATGAGTTCGTGACTGAATAATGTTGCTTTCAATGTCTTAATAAAAAAATGGAAAGTTATGTCAGTTTATGTATTTACGAAACAAACAAATTTTTGTAGTTAAATAAATGTTATTCGACTTGAAAGTCAGGAAGTATTTTGAGCAAGCCATTCTAACAAGCATTGCAATTAAAGCTATTTAGTTTTAACGATACTTTCAATTCGTTGTTTTAATATGCTTTAGCTTGATCTTAATCAGACATTATCAAAAAAAGTGACTAGAACAATGTTTGATATCAAATAACTGCTATATATGGATAAAAAGAACACGAAATTTTACATTGGAAAACGCCGGTCGTAAATGTATTAATAAATACAATTTCAGGTTAAATCATATAATATTAAATAAATGCAAATGAATTATTATACTATTAAAATCGCTGCAGCCGAGTCTCCGATACGTCACAGTAAGCTAACAAGGTGTACCCTTGCAAAGAATTCGCAATTACGCATTGACTGTGTAACCCTACTTTAAATTGAATTCACTTTAATTAATAATCTTTAAAAATTTATCGGACGTTCAAATGATTAAACTCAATAGCCAATTATTGTTATTACTAATAAATGCTCCATAGTTCTTTTTACAATGTTAATAAATCGTTATCACTAGTATTTACTGATAAAATATTAATGTCAAAAAATAAAAATATTTATATTCACTACTCGGTTACTGCAATTACTTCCTAAACAAACTATACAGTCAAATACCAGCTCAAAGCACAATAAAACACTTGCGCGCTCCTGAGAGGAAGAGTAATATGGACCCCCTTGGACTCGAAGCTGTCTCGGATGAACAGGTGCGCGGCGACCGGAGAAAACGCACGTCTATTATTTTTAATTATGCGTATAAACGCTCCCTCGGAGAAATTTAACGTAGCACTTTGATGTATACGCAACACTTGATGGTCTTCTCACACGTTATTCCAGAAAGATCGAATCGAACCGCCTCGAGATATGCCGACCGACAGATTAAACCGAACTTCGAGATGACGAGCGCGATTAAGGGACTGATAAAAAGGGCTTTAATTGATTAAGATAAACTAGCCACTGATAGTTGTAAAATTCGCGAGAACTTACAAACAGTCTCATGGCAAACGGTAAATCCTGAGATGCCGTAGAGGAGGAACGGCTGGATGAGGAGTGCGCTTCGTCATCGGTAGCCCGCAGCTTTTATACCGATCGGTAGACTTGCACGCGTATGCGTATAGCTGCCCTACCCCAAGATCTCGTGGCGGCACGTCCGTCCACCGCACCTCCCGCGTTTCCGCGCCAAATCTCCCCCTTGATTCCCGGCCTCTCATTCGTCCGCGGGGCTGTAGTAAAAAAATCCCGCAAACGCTTGGCAAAACCGGCGGGCGGCGGGCCCCCTTTTAATCGACTTTCCGGTGGTGTTACATGGGCCGCGTGTACAGACACACGCGCGGGTGCGTTACGGCATGAAATTACGCAGCGTGTGAGTTGTTTATTTTGTCGCCTTAAAATTATATTTGCGTTAGAAAGTGAGAGTACGCAAGGCATAAATGTGCATGTGGAGGAGTCGGCCACGCGGCTCAATCGTGCCGGCCGTCATTTTTTTCGATACGCAGCGCGAGAGGGTACCTATATGCGCGCCTGTGTCGTATGGCCTTTTTTCATATTACTCCACTGAGGCAGAGTTGTGCCGGCCACGCGCTGATAGATACTTGAAGTCGAGCGGCATACCGGAGACACACGCTGCGGAATATTAAAGCTAAGAGGAGCGCTTGGAACTTGCGATCAACTTGCGCTGAGGTAAGTTGTCTTTTAATATGTATTTTGATCACTCGTTCTCGAGTCATACACTGCTGTCGGGATATGCTTCTCTACAATTATTTTTCTGTACCTGATTTATTTGTTATGAGGCTGCTTGTTAATTCTAAATATTTTTGACATACGTTTGGAGTTAATTGCCTTAAATTTATAGCTAGTGTTATTACAATAATTACTTGTATTAAATTTGATAAAGCAATAAAATGTTTTCAATTTTCAAATCTGTACTTCGAAGAATTCTTTGATAATAGAGATTTAACTTGGGCGGTAATTAGAATGTTAGTATATACTCACTTGTTTTTATCGAGCCCAGCCGTTCCGGATGAATCTGATTAGGTAACGTAAATATAATTACAAATCTATAAATGATTATTATACCTTCAGATAATTACAACTTAGTGACTAAATACCAGTTGGAAGTAGCAATTGGTATGGCCTACCATAAAAAAGATTATTCATGGGTGTTGAATTGAGCTACATTATTTCCTTGAATCTATGTCACGCTTTTCTAACTATAATTACGCTAATGTCTTTATTCACATAATATGATGTAGTAATAAAGATACTGAATTCTGTTTGATGATAATGTGGTCAATTTTAGACAGTCTGCGTTTAGGAGTTTTTCAATTATATCCTAAGGCTACTCGAATATTTAACACTACTGTTTAATTACACTGTTTCTTTTGACATGATCATTTTTTGAATATGCCAGAAAGAAATGGTTCACTGTGCTCTAATTATGAGACGCAACATTCTTCATATTTTAATTAAATGCCTTTATTTTAAGGCCTTATTTGTTGCTTTTATAAAATGCAGCTACTCCGATCAATGTGTTCTTAAAATCAACTTACAAATAAAGAAATAACGGTTGCAATCCCACTATAAATTGATGAAGATTAAAAATCTTAAGACTTTTCACGATTACTATGATTATGAACAAATTACGCACATTTACTAAAATATTTACTATACTCAAATATATATTAAAATAATAATAATAATAATTGGTTAAAGTAGATATTTACGAAAATATTTTAACGAAAAATTCACAAATGAGATAATAGTAAATGAACTAATATTGAACACAATGTGTAGACGTAAAGTATAGGATTAGAAAATTACTGCATTAATCATTCGCAACGTTGTACGACGCAGTATTCGTAATATTACAGCATTCATCTTCTCGGTATTACGCGGAAACTTGCTCTATCGTAGAATTCAAAGTAGCTCATGGAAATAAGAAGAGCCGTATTAGCCTCGTTAAAGTTTTATAACATCAAATAAGACTTCTCGTGCCGCGACCGTGTCCAAGAAGTAAAAAGAATCGATTGATAATCTAATTTATGCGTACTAAAAGGTATCCGTAAGTTATCCTTCTAAGACCTCGGTATAATAAAATTTATTGAGTAATACTTCAGAAATCGCGCTAATGATGTAAAATGGTGCAGCACGGGCATTTATGCAAGTAAATTTTTGTTCGTCTCATACTCATTCTATAATCTTGATCATTTCTAAATTTTCATTTACAAATAACTCGATAACTATTCTTATTTTAGCGAATTCCTGAGCTTCAGCAGGTTCTAACGATTTTACCGTGCTTGATTTATCCAAACGAAAGAGAGCAAGCTTTTTCTACTCCAAAATATGGCTGACGCTTCATAACTTAACAGTGCAGCTTTTTTCTGGTGGCAACCACGATTGCACTAACTGATGCCCTGTAAACTTAAAAATCGCCGAGATGTGGAGTACGTAATAAGCCTAACGAGGTCGTAATAGGTGACGTTGCGTAGGACTTGTTTATATTTATCCAAATACTTGGTTGGGACTTTGACGTAATGGTGAGCGCCTGACTAATCCGCGAGCCACCGCCCGGGATATTACAGACGCTGATGTCCAAAATCACGTACGTCGGAATAGTCGTGTGGCAATTAAATATTCGCCGCGTTTCCTAGTTTTCAGAGAAATTTTCAACTGCCTCCATATACTATCCGGAGAGAGTATAAAAAGTCACGCTAAACCAATAGCAGTTTTACTACAACATTCTTTGTGCATTCCTATCAAGGATATTCCGATTAGCGTCAGTATACAGGTGTGCACATTATAGTCGATTTGGAGTTCGAGTTCGATGAGTTTGATAGGTTTTATCGGGCGTTCGTTTTTTAAGTTCAGGATCGGTAGAAAGCTACTAAGTGAATCGGAAGCGGAACCATAAAGTTTATTTTCATCATCGGAAATCCCGGAAATTCACACGTCGCCTATTTAGCAGATCAAAACTTACTGACAGTTTTACTATAAAATTATAACATTATTATTCATCATTATAAGATTCATAAAGTTGCAAATACAGAGTATTCGGACATAACTTATATACTTTGTAACTAATCTGTTTGTATCTTTTGCGCGAATTAAGAATCTTTGCATAATACACATGCACGATTGCAGAAACATAAACGTAATATGTGAGGGTTGGGTTAATGGCTTCAGATGTAATATTTGCATCACTCTCAAACCATCTCGAAGATAACAAATTTACCGATTTTCACTTCTTATATTAGATCAAAGTACGTTTAGAAAGTTTTTCATCCAATTACTGTATAACGTTACGTTAATGCAAATACTCTTTCTATAATCTATCTTTATACTTATAGATAACCATAAGAGACATTTGGACTAGTCATAGTTTTAGCTTATCAGTCTTGAGAAATTGTAAAATTATAATTAATGATATTTGGCTAACTATGAAGTTGCTTCAATGTCATGATCGAGCTTGTACATGCTTCATTCATATAATAGATGAACATTTGTTAATTGGAATCATCAATAGTTTATCAGTACTCACTTTTAATCTTTCGATGATTTAGTTGACTGAACAATCAACTGAATATTTTTTGATGTGGCAGTTCTTCATTCAATTTATATTGACAGTAAGAAATGATTACTTTTCTCGAGACGATCGTATAGTTTTTGAATATAATTGTACAATATATACTTCGGAGATAAAATAAATTTAACGAAATGCATTTTTTGGTTGATAGATTTACAAAACAAAAACACAAAATACCGATTATTACTCTCCATAAAGTAATTTAGGAATTTTGATCTTTATCTGTCACCTGAAGGCTGTAAACTTCCCGTGTAAGTATCGATTCCTATTTGTAGAAAATACACACCCCTTGATCATCGTGTTATTTGCCCTCAGTACACCTGTTCCTCAAAAACGTTTCTCTTTGATCAACCATGATTTGTTTTACTACACATTTCGAAAGCTTGAATACAGCATTCAATATAATATGATTTGATAATTCGTGAAAAAAAAAGAAAAGTATGTACACCAAATCAGTGATTTTAATTGGCAATTTAATTTATTCAAAGAGACTCGTTGAGATACGCAAAAATTTTACACACTATTACCGAACACTATATCTACGATTTCACAACACCTTTCTTCTTGTTCCTAATCCCACCCAAGTAAATATGTATAAATAAACTTGCCTTAAATAAGATGTTTTATAACTCTATCAAAGCTTGATATAACATAACCGCATGATTTTTAGGGTTCATGAAGTTAGATAATACAGTCACAAAAATGTACTTTTACGAAAGGATACATGACCCTTTAAGAATCAAAATAAATGTATGTTATACTTATGCGTTGAGTTTGTGCATGGAGTCATCTAAATTTAAATAGTTTTAAAGATGAAATTTATTCATTAAAATTATTATGCATTCATGAAAAATCAATATATTTAGTCAATTAAAGTCAAGCCTACTGCAACTTAATTAATGCTATGTGACAATACCTTTCTATGGCTTAGCATGGAAATCATTTTTGGAACATTCTGGATTAGTATAATATATTCAAGCATTGATTTTTGAAAATTTTAATGACCGGACCAAGTGGTATAATCGCATTTTAACTTTTCCGTATATTTTTGCTTACTCCAATTAAAGAGGTGGAAGCTTTCTTCGCCAGGTGATAAACTGAATGTCAATATATCACTTTCTAAATGAACTACTTGGCCATTTAATTCAATCCTTCCACGTCATTGAATGCTGGTATGGTATATTTAGCATTTCTCAACGTTAACTTACATTAAGGTCACATGATTTTTATAGGATATAATTAGTTTTAAAATAAAAGCATTTTGAAAAAGGTGAGCTTTTGAACAAAATACGTTGATTTATTTGAGATCCGGTTATGGCAACAAAATTTTTGAGTACATGTAACTTTTCCCTGTCACTAGAAAGTTTTATTGCGAATGTTGAAAATTAGGCCGGAGTTCAAAATGTAATAGGCTGTTGTGAGTTAAAATTTCTTCGGATTTTTAACTAAAACTTGATTCTAATCATTTGGTTGTACAACAAAAGTTTTTTCCTCAACCTTTTTTAGTTCCTACAAATATGTTTATTTCAGTTTGAATCCTAATTTTCTGGAAATCGTCCTTAGAGTATAGTATCTTGGTAATCTTCTAATAAGCTGCTTTGTTATAAAATCTATGCATGAAGCAATTAAAAAAATGATAGAATAAAAATTAAATTATTGAAAAGTGCATATTTTTATAACCATGATCATTTAATATCGCTATATCTCAGCATACCGAAAATCTTCTTGCGAATCCCATATGACTCTTCCCACTGCTCAATATCATACAATGCCACCTGCCAGAAAGATCACAATAAACCGAATCACGGTGAAAATAGGAGTCAATACAATTATTTAATACCTATTAACTATTCCGAAAAATTCAAAATTAAATAACATATCTTGATATTTCGTAATCGTAGTCAAAAAATCTATTCGGTAAAACTTGAAAACACACGTAACAATTTTGATATTACTTCTAGACAAACATTTTATTTACTGAGTCAAATGATGTAATTGATTGGTGACATAATCGATTAGCACTAATATTGACGCAATGAGAACAGCTAAATAAAAATATACTATGTAACCAATTACGAAATGTTTATCAACGGTTACCTCTTTACTTATTTTATTATAAAAAATACTGAGAACGTATGAATTTAATTCAAATAATTGAAGCATCTAATATTAGTATATTCATTTCTTCCTCTTATAATTTTAGATTCAGCGTGAGTGGGAAATGTCAACAATATGAAATTGAATATCACTGCATGATAAGTCGTGAAAGAGTCACCCAACCGGTTTCCAAGTGGAGTTTGATTGAACATATTCTACTAAGTAATTGTTAGTTTAATACTAGAAGTTTAATTTATATTAATTAACCGAAATCATACATCTATCATTTGAGTAATTTTCTATTTTTAAATTGTCTTTATAATTTGCTGCTTTGGTCTTCAATATTAGCAATAACTAAACAACTCATTATAAGATTGTTTAAAAGTCGTCTATTTAAATTAAGTTTATGTACCAAAAATATTTCTAAACCCTTTGCTATAAATTGATATAAGATATATTTATTTGGATCTTAAACTTTTACACTAAACGCTACCTGCTATTATAAAGCAATTTAATAAACTATACTCTTGAACTACACCTTGAAATTGCGAAACCGTCTGAAACTCGGTACGTGCCTCGCACATTAACTCCAATTATACTGCCATAAAAATATTTCCACTTATTTCCAAAGAGGAGTTATTATGTATGTCAGCTAGCCTATCATATAATTGAAGAACCTACTCCATATAAGTATTATACAGGAATGTATAAAGTCATTAGTCTTGTTCAAAAAAAGAAAACAAGTCAATTATCCGCTGCATCCTTTACGTAAACACGAGCATCCTGCAAGTGGCGTTGAAGGAGTAGTTCCGTTGCTTCGAGCTCCATCAAGCATTGACAAAAAAAGAGAAATCGCTGGAAAATCATCGAGAGTATAATATGCGCACGCACGAGGCCTGGATTTGAAACACGAGAGCGAGCACGAGCGCAAATCATCCTACTTAACTAACGCTGAACCAAGAAAGAGAGTAAGGATACATATACGGCGCTATAAGCCTTCATTCGCGCGGGCGCGGGGTCAGTGATATCGTGAGCATGCCTCCATACGGAATTCAGTCGGCCAAGCAATGGACACGCAATTTACCGGGGAGAAAAAAGAAGCTGAATAAAATTGCTTCGTGGAATTCATTCCCGAACAAGCAACTCGGAAGAAATCGATAGCTGCATAATTCAATTAATTCGGCTATTTTTCCGAAGGCTCGCGCGTATGCGTGTCTCCGAAGCTCGGGCGATGAAGTTTTATCAACAGTGCAGAGCTGATCAACCGGTAAAGTTACATGGATTAAGAAATATTTTGCGCCAAAACACCGGTTAGAGTAATTCCCGTTTTATCAAGTGCTAATACGACAAATGATTAATTTGATGTTTCGAGTGAAGCCCTGGTATAGATGTTGACGATAATATTTCCAGAAATAGGCTAGATTTGTATGAACTGGGTAGATTCCAGTCTCAACATATCGGTAGAAATCCCATCTAAAATAACATGAATTCTGGAATATTTCTAGCCAGATCTGCTAGAAGTCGTCTGCAAGAGTTGCGGCTACATAACATAACCTTGCTTTTTTGCTTTTTTTATAGTTCGTAGGATTTGGATGTGCGACCGACTTTTAATTCACGTGTATACATAATATACATGTATCACTGATACACCGAGAAAAAGGAGAATTTTCGTTTTTCGTTTCGAACGCATTTTTGAAAAATTTCACTCTGTTTCAAATAGCTCGCATTTTTTATAGGGACGGTCATTTTCGACAATTTCTTTTTTTAAATTCAAGATCTCTGGCTAAGCTATTGAGTAATGTCGGAAAAAATAATGTTTGCTCGTCCAGGTAATAAATTACCCGGGGCGCAATAAAGGCTATTTTTTGGTAACTATTTGTAATTGTGGCTTATTATATTTGTTATAATATTATTCATAGGTGTATCAGTGGTACACCTTTTAAATAAAATTATAACAAATATAATAAGCCACAACTATATGCGTTGGTATTATGTAGCGTCTGTCGTGACGAGTAAACGCATGCGCAAAAGGTTATAAAATATACGTTAGTGGTCGATCCGAGTTATCGGCGAGATTTCTCGAGTATTTCTAGTAAGGATTCTACCGAATGAATCTGCCGAGCCGCTAGGGTATTGACGGGTTCAACCAGCCAAATTTCTACCAGGGAGGTAGTCCAGCTTTACTTCGCCAACGAAATCTACATTTTTGCCAGTAAACAGGAAGTATAGGAAGCGAGAGTATACACGCATTTTCCGGGATAATGGTTAAGCAGGTAAGTTGTGCACTGTTTTTCCGAGAGTAAATTAACTAAGAAGAGAAAGTTATTTTCGTTTTCAAGTCTATTATGCTGGCAAATTAAGTTAACCTTATTTTCGTCATTCGATACTTAGGAAATAACACGGTTATAGAAGATGGAGAAAATATAGAACCTTGTATAAATAAAATCAAATACACCACCGAATTGTTCCACATCGAACACAATACGACGCGAATGCGAATCGCTTTCGAATGAGTCCGCAAAATCACGCGAAATTCTTATAAATTACCAGCATGCGAAAACTCTCTCTCCGAAGGAGGCGATAAAAAGAAATCGAATCAGCTCGCGAACAAGTCGATTGCCCAAGAAACGATCGAGAACTTCAGGGAGGATCGGCAAAGTGCATTCGAATGTTGAGCCCCGTCGTTTTTTTTCCATGGCAAGCGAAGAAGAAGAGAAAAATAGTAATGAAGTGCACAAAGAGCGAAGGCGCTTTATTGCCGAGGTAAGTATCACGATGCTCTCGACACGCTCTCTCGTCGACTCACCTTCTCACGTCCTATCACGGGGTGTTGGATATCGAAGCGTATACACGTTACGACACTCGCTCGAATCGCGAAATCGTGAATGAAGTGAGAGTGCTCTGGAGAATAATAGAGCGAATCTGCAGTTATAGCTGTATCGTAGATTGATAGACGATCATCACGCTTTGGAGTTTTGTGGGGTAAGAAAATGTTGAATGGCTTTATAGATCGATATTGCGAAAGAAGAATCGGTTGTTTTGGATTGAATATGTAGAGCAAAGAGGAAATGTATAACCTTTGAGCAAATAATTGCAAACTAATGAAACTGATAATTCTCTGATAAATAAAGATCATATTTTGTAATGGCATCATATGCATTCTTACTCTATGATCCATTATGAGGAAAATTAAATAAATAAACTTACATACTAAACTCCGTGTTTACCTCTCTCTTATTTTGTTTATATGGCAACTAATTTTCAATTTTTTTTTCTTAACGCAACTGATCGTCTATACTAAATTTAAAAAATGGATAATCACGTAGAATCGAGCTTCAATAATTATACTTGCAGATTGCTTTACCTGCTTAAATGATTAATTATAAGCGATCACGCATTCCTCAAATCTTATCCCCTCGACGCCTTTCCTGGAATACTCAAACAAACAAAATCACACGCGCATTAATAATTGCAAAACGCAATTATTATTCTCTCAGAAAAGGCGGCCTTGCAACGGACAACGTACAGTTGCAGTATAGCTGTAATGCGTTCATTCTCGTTACGGCAGAGATAATCAGTGACGCTCTCCGACGGCTCGACAATCATGCAAAAATATAGAAAATCGTTAAGGGCGTCAGAGATTTCACTTGTTGACGTCAAAAGTTCACATCGGTTGCACAAAATAATACTATTGTTCGCGTCGTCGCTTGGAAAACGGGGTATAAAGGGTACTTTTTTCTTGTCCTTTCGTAGCCCCTGACATATTTCAATTAAATCTCAAGTTTTTTTTTAGTTATATAATATAATTTATTTTTAAGAAGGTTACAAAATAGTAAAAAGTTAATAATACATCATTTCTGATAATCCGTGTTATATTTTGACAAGAAATTTCGAGACGAATCCCACGTGGTATTTCATTTTAAATACAAATATACATAATAAATAAAAATGTACGCAGGATTTCGCTTGTACTTGCAGATGCTAGCGTTAGCTATAAAATCTAGACTCCGGCGCACCGCCTGGAGCTTAGCCATTTGGTCATCATCGCTGATTAAATTGGCTATATTTGGTCCAAGCGACCGTTCAATGAGTTTCCTCTTGATATGTGCGTACATTTGATTTTTTGGTGGATAGCAAATAATATCTGATATTATAAAAACGAACTCTTCGCCAAGCATTACAATGACGAAATTGAACTGTGCTTCGTCGTTATATATGTTGAATTCAGCCATCAGCTTTTCTAAAAGCTGAAATCACGACATCGCCATGCTTGGCCAAAATGGCAGTAGTTTCCGTAAGGATTCCATTGTTGGCAGTTGCTTGACGGTAAACGTTTCGGTTCTTCTTGCAATGGTCAGTTGCTGATCCATAACACAGGCCCACAAAAAATGAACTTGTATGTCCATCGACAAAACCCATGTATTTTTGCGCGCTGAGTCCGAATCTGGCATTCGTTTAACCTCAGCACGTCGGGTTCAAGAGCATTTGAAGGTCAAATTGCAGAAATCAGCAATAACCAATACAATACATCTATCTGTTAAGTTTTGGGGGGCGCTGAATCCAAATCCGGTATTTGTTTTTCTCCATGAGGTAAGTTTGAAGGTCAGTTCAAGGTCAAAGCTGTGTACTATGCTGTTTACTATTTTGCCTACTACTCTAGGAAAAATGAATTTTTGACTGCAGATTCGGAAAGAGCGGGAAATTTTACGTCCAGATAGATATTCCATTTTTTTTAATATAACCCTGGTAGAAACGATCAGCATATCGTACCCATAATATGCCAAATTTTATGGGCCGTGGCCATAATATTTCGATCGATATGGCAGTAAACCCTGTTACCTGGTGACATATTATAGGTATAATATGCTGATCATATGGTCTATGGCAGAATATTATTTATATTAATCTTTCTTTATTATATTATGATCTCATTTTACAAAAAATGCAATATTTTTACAAATAGCAACATTTTGCACTCTGCTTGAGAATATGAACTAATGAAAAATAATAATAAATATTTTATAAATAATTCTTTTGGTATAATTATTCAGTCTCGAAGATAAAATATAAGAAATTGTTTGAAGATCTGCAATTTCATCCAATTCTTCTAAATAACCAGTCGATTGTTTATCATCACAAGTATCACAACTATCATAACTATCATCACTATCACAACATTCACTAAAACGGTCATAACTGTTATTAACACTGTTGTACGTACCCCAATCAGATCATTGAGGTTATAGTAATCCACACCAGAACAGTCGGTTAGATTTTCATTCAAATTACTTTCTATTGATGATTCTGCTGACTTTCTTGAAATATTTTGGTCGTCACTTAACTGTTGAACTGCTTCATCTAACTTTTGCTGTTTTATTCTATTGTTGTAAATATCTTTTCGGTTACGCTTCATTTTTCACTCCACCACGTATATTTGCAAATTCACATTACATATAACTGACAAACTTTCTTTAATTATTATTTGTACAACACGTAAGTATAGTAAATATACGTTATTTCTAGAATGAAATGTATGTACATGTATACGTATGTATACGTGTACTCTGCGCTCGCAGCCGACGCGATACTTATAGGAGCTTGCTCCAAAATGTGATTTGGATTGCGTGACCTTGACTGTGGTAAATAGCTTTTGCCAATAAGTTAATAATTTTACCTTAGTAACATAAATGTAAAGTTTATTTGAAGGTTACGGTTCAATTAACCCAATAGAGTGTACGAAATATTATCGCCTGATTATGGGTACGATATGGCGACTGGGTGGCCACGAAATATGCCGAACAGTTGGTTTCGCGCTCATAAGTTATGGCGTATTTTCTACCAGGGAACCCTCAAGGTCATATGAAGGTCACTTAATCTTGTTGGATGGAGGATTCGTATGAGAAAAAGTTCGTAGCACACAATTTTGTTGTAGAAAAACAACTGAGACTTTTTCTATTATCTTAGACTGAGAAGAACTACAGGCACTGCTTTGCGTTAGACAACCCTTCGCATCGAGTACTCTTGATAAACTGGAGCTGCTTACACCATTACTCGTTCCCCCACTTACGCCCCAGCTGCTTTCACCTAACGCTGGCGCCCTCTAGTTTGCTTCTTCAAGCAGATATGACGTCACTTTCAAACAGTGCACAGACGATGTGACGGTCATAAAACGAGACTATAGCCATCTACAGTACGCTACGCAAAATAAGAATTGAATGACAATTAAGCTAACCAGGGTTTTTTTACGCCAAAAGATTATTGTATGATATTAGGTTAATAACAGAACTGTATTTTCGATTGCACACAGATTAGTCTTAAACTTTTGACATTAGCCCTGTTTTATTAGATCAAGCAGATTACTTATTTAGTGTTTACTTGTACATTAGATGATTTAACACAAATCTGAGTAAAATAACTAGAACAAAAGTTTAAATATTTATCATCAATAAATACATCTAGGCACTTTTAAAAAATAATCGCTCTGTACCGGCTTTCCTTTTATTATAAAGTAAGAGTAATTTATTTAAGACTTTCGTTCACAAAGGTATACTACGCGCTTGTCTGGAAAGATTAAGAAAAAGTTTCTAACCTTCAAGTTTTCTATATCACAAAGCTTTTTGTAAAAGAAATCAAGATATTTATTTACAGACACCCGTTTATAACATATAAATCTGAAGGATCCTCAAATTCCAATTCTGTATCAGGCTTATCGAACCCTGATAGTTCTGGTCCTAATTTCGGTCCTGACGTTATTGTTTTGGGCTCGCCAGACGGTCCTTGGTCTAAGTTCTTTGGGCTACAAGGCTTGCCTGATTTTTCTGGCTTTTCTGGCTCAGATTTTTCGATGATATCTGATTTTCCTCTAGCTTGCGGTTCCGAACGTTGAGATGGAAGAGCAGTGCAGAGACATGATAGAAGCAATAACAAAGTTATGAAAGATTGCCTTCTGAAAACTATGTAAGTTATAAGAAACAGAAACTTAAGAAATATAACAAATTCTGTATAAGTTATCAATGGCACATTGTTTTAAAGAAATATATTTTACAAATCTAAATATGTATTATCTATAAATTTTGTCGATTATAAAAGCATATATACGTTTACTGTACCTCGATTAAATGATTGAAAGCGTTGGGGAAGCTAACGACAAATGGCAAGCAAATGGCGTAACGCTATCTTTTAACCGTACTATAAGATTAGCAAAAATCTTAGAATTATAAGAGATATCCAAAAATCATAAAATATCATTTAGACCTAAGGGCTTATTCTTTATATGATTACGCAATAACTTAAAATATACGTATAACAGTATATTAGATGAATACATTTTTATTTTTATAAAGTGTACAATAATCAATAAATACGGTCATAAATATGAATTAATGTTTCAAATCAGTTATCTATCTTTAAAAAAGTAATGACTGAATGTTTTGAAGAATGTTAATTGTTAATAAAGTGATTTGATTGGTTGAAAAGCAAATATCCAGTCTGAATTTAGTTGCCATTTTGAACTTCTAACCTCAAGAAAATTAAGCGCGCGTTAGATTTAGCTATAATTGTTAAACATGCAATGTATAAAGTAATAATATTATAATATACAAGATAGTTATGTTTAAATAGTTTCTTATATAAAATTGTAAAAAGTAGAGATGTCAAAGCTTAATTATTCAATAATATAAATCTTCTAATCTACTATATTAAAACAAATTAAGGTAACCAAATTTAAATATAATGCATGCTGAAAGGGTAGATCTAAAATGCTTCGTGCTTGAATAGTTGATGCAATTAAAAAATTAACACTGAGAGGTTGACGTATTGTCATTGGAATTTAAGGGTAGACTTTTAGGAGCAACGAAACTGTGTCAGTGATCTATCACTTCAAGATCTACAAGCATCACTATAGATTGATCATTAATCATTCTCAACGTACTTTATGACCATTGAGCCATGACGCTGAATAGTCTGGAGTAATGTAACCTGCAGCTATACGCTTGATTAATGAAATGTTATCATTGCAAGCTGATGCTGTTGAGCTGCACACTAAACCTTTCCTTAATACAAGGTAAAAGTGAGTTATATGCGTTGTTATTTTATACTCACCGTCAAAATATCGCTTTTCCCACAAGCAATTTTCAATGCCATTGAATATATTTCAAAAATAAAAAATTATTAAAGCGCTACGTCTGTAAAAAGCTAAAACTTAGAAACAATATCGTAATCCCTTGATATGTGAAAAACTTTGGAAATTAAGGTCCCTCTCTACACTTGATATAGATATACTAATATATACAGTAAACGGAGAACAACTACGGTCTCGTTGATCTATTAAATCTCGACGAGGAAATGATATTTTGACCTTAAAAAATTACCAATGATAGATTATGATGCGTGAATACCGCGAATGCGAGCTCCGGCTGCAATTCTTTAACAATAATACAGGAAAAATCATTGAAATTTGCATCTAGAGTCTTAGTATATCTATATCAAGTGTGGAGAGGGACCTTAAAAACTATCTTGATTTCATTTAATTGCACGTTAAAATGTATTGATCTATTTAATTAATTTATAAACTGTTCACGTACTTGAGCTTTATTAAACTCATTATAATAATTTAGTACACTACTTACGAAAAATGCATAGATAACATGTGTAATCAACGTATTATCATCCACTGTAAGACTTCTTATAATGGAGGGTTATACATAGCTCGCAAATAGTATAGTCTATTGTCAAATATTGATTTTTCGCTATACTCAAATCTTAACAGTTAAGCATAAGAATGTTGATGTCAATAATCTATTAACACCCATCGTGGCATCTCAGGTACAGTCCCGAAGATAATCATTGAATCAAGGTACAAATCACACACATGTTACGCAACTCTCTTGGAGTAAACTTTTTGTAGAAAAAAAATTTATTATTGGCCTAAATTATGTACAGGTATTAACGCAGTATGGTAAAGAGACGTGGAAAAATCACGCCGAGATCGCCCATCGTTGGTGAGCTGTGAATTGCTCAGTACTGGGACTGATAGCTCTGTGGTTGCTGGTACTGGGGCTGTTGGTACTGAGGCTGCTGGTAAGCCTGAGGCTGGGGCTGGTACGAACGTGCGGTGCCAGCGAATCCCTCCGAAGCACCGGGGTAAGTACCAGGAGCACCGGGGTAGGATGATCGGGGGGCCTGGTATTGACCAGCCTGGGGTGCAGCTTGGTATTGGCCAGCCTGGGGTACAGCTTGGTATTGGCCAGATTGGGGTCCAGCTTGGTATTGGCCTGCAAAAAGAGGGAAAAATAGTTTAGTTTATTGTGAGCTCAATTGAGTAAAGTAATAAATATAAGTAATAAAGTAGATTCAAACTTTTTTGTATGTACCAATTTTTAACAGTCAATCATAGGATAATAAGCTGCGAAATTCTGTTTCTACGGTAAAATGGAGCGACAGGTAGTATTGCGAAGCTGTACGAAGGTTAATGCACACCTAATATTTCTTAATGGATGGTCGAAAATTGGCTAGCAGTACCTCGTTAGATCGGAAAAAAATTTAACGACCAGCCTACGATAGGTAGCCGACGTGTTTGCCTATGGCTAGAAAATAGTGACGCTATAAATTAAAGCTAAATTGTTTTTCGTGATTTATGATTAGTACCAGCTGTTGTAACTTAATTTCCCTCGGGTAGCTAAAGGCGTTTACGACGTGAACAAAAAATTCCAATAAAATTGTACACTTGGATCTGTTTAAAAAAGTGTTGAAGTGGTTAATAACAGCAAACTGGAATCTACTCAATACAAATTGATTTTTACGCGTATTATGCATAAAATTCAACTATATATTATATCAAACATTAGAATACTATTTTAATAAAATAGAGAAAATATTATGAATGATATTCCCTCCACCGCAATTATGCAAATACATAGTACCTCATTATTCAACCTATTATTTTGCATAATCACACATAATCTTGCAGATTTTACAGTGTTCGCCAACTCATTTGATTTATTATGCAATAAAAAAACAGAATTCAACGATCCCTGCAATAGTATTGAAAAGCTAACTTAACACTCCGAAAATCATAAACTCCTTCGATACAAGTAACACAAACTTATAATTATTTTAATACCGCTAATAAGATAATATCACATTCGGCAATCAATTACAAAACCAGCATCAATTACCGAACCATCTGAAAACAACGAAACCGCTCTCGTAACGAGTATATTCCACAAAATCAAGCGCAGCTAGTCTCGCGTGATTTTCTAAAATTATGTAAATTGTTACCTCTCGCGATTCTGCAATACCCGTGCACCATGAAGGCATACCAATTCCCGACACCAACTTTACCGTAAGCGAACGATGATGACCCTTAGCCCCTACGATCGATCATCATCGCTGCTGAATCGCAATCAGGCTTCGATAATTTCGCGATTGTTATCGATGCAGCATAAACGAGTGAGTCGAGGTGAGCGTACTCGCGAGAGATAGAGCGATCAAGAGCATCGGAAACCGGTTTGCTTGCTACCGGTGCGCTTTTTTTTAATTCTCTCTCACTCTCGGATCACGAGACGTGAAATGATATAGCCTGCAGCACAATCGCGCAGTTCGTGACCTACAACACATCATCTTGGCTTGAGGTACGTCGCGCTGTGGAAATGATTACACGCTTCCGTGCTCTGAACTCTCGCTCATTTTTCTCTTTCCGATATTTTTTTTTTCTTCTCTTTATTGTGCGGAGCCGTTGAATAATTTCTATCGCGCGTTTCTCTTCCATAAGTGAGAGAAGGAGAGAGAGAGAGTGAATGCATTTTATGACGCGAATAATTAGTTTCGCCTTGTTGGGTGTCAGAGTATCATGCGATACGGCAATGTCGTACTTTGACGGAAATCTTGCTCGAAGGTTGTGAGTGTCCGTGTGTAATATTTGCAAACGCTATTATTCTTTCCTGTGTTGAAGGAGCGATAAAAATGAATTTGTCGCGGATGAGTATTTCGAATGGCGGTGTTGCGCAACGAAAAGAAATTCAGGAGAAATTCCTTATGCATGATTCGAGCGGTTTTGTAATGCTTTATTTTTGAACGCCGATTCTTTTATTAGTATTGTAAGAGAAATTCTTTTATTAGTATTGTAAGTGAGGTATGCGAAAGAGAATGCGAATATTAGAATGCAATGATCTGACTGGCAAAAATTGTGTTAATCTTGTCTTCGAGATATTCATTTTTTTTTTACGTGGCATTTGGAACTCGAAAGTTCATCGCCTCATCCACGCAAGCCTTCCACGCTGCCCTATCTTGTGTCAACCCCACCCAAGATGCACCTCTCCGATCGACACCCACACGTCCTATTTCTACTAGATCCGCTTTTACGTTGTTCTCCCATCTACGTGTAGGTCTACCTAGAGGTCGCGTTACCATCGGCCTGCCCTTCATGACACGCGCTGTCGTACGGTCGTCTCCCATTCTCGCTACGTGCCCTGCCCATCCTAATCTGCGCGATTTAATTATTCTGTTAATATTTGGTGACGCGTACAGATTGTGTAACTCATCATTGTGTACGAGATATTCATTAGGATTATTAAATTTCATTAGTATACAATTAATTTTCAAAGCCCGCACTAGAGGAATGTTGGTTCCTTAAGGGTATCACAATACCTACAGATCCCTGTTAGTCGTATATTGCACTTTCCTATTGCATAAATTATCTTTAGCTTGATCTAAAAATATCGATCGAATGCCTTGCATGCCACAATTATGTAAACCTTTACACCAAATATGCATCGCAATAGCTAACTAATAAAATAATCAATAGAAACTTTTTTAACTCAGTACTTTTCGCGGCGCGTCTCCCCATACCCTTACACCCTATTCTCATGACATCCGATCCATTGTGCCGAACAAAGCTTGTCGTCTAACTTTCTACAACAAGATACATCTACTACCCAAGCAATATCAATGTAAGGTCACTTATGATTTACAACATCTCTTTGCATCAGCGCCCCAGTGAAGGTGTGCAAGCCGTAGCTCCGACAACAACTCGCGTCGACCTCCAAATTCGTATTGCACGTAACAACTAGCGATAGTACTCATAACTTGGAGAAAAAACATCGCCATCGATTTCCAATAGCAAAATTAGCATGTATGTGTCAACGCGAGTGTTTGTCGAAGCCAAGTCTATTGCGCGAAAACCGACCTTGTCCCTCACCGGAGTACTCGTCTCCTCCATATTTGTAGGCCCTAGCCTCGGCTTCAGCGAGCTCCTGGAGCCTGGCTGCCTTCAGAGCGGCGACCTCGGGGGTGTCGACGACGGTTCCGTCCTCAGCGAGAGGAGCGGGCACGAAGGGAGCCTTAGCTCCGGCGGGTCCCTGGTAAGCCTTGGGCTCGGGTCCGAAGTGGGCCTGCTGGTGGTAAGCGGGAGCTGGTCCAGGCTGGGGCTGGTAGTGGACCGGGGCTGGGGCTGGGTTGTAGCTGGCACGGGCAAAGGGGGATCCAGCGGCGGCTGGCACGGGCTGTCCGGGGTAGCCGAACGACTGGCGGCTGGGGCTGGCATACTGGGGTCCGTAGGCTCCGGTCTCCTGGGACTTGTCCTCGGCGGCACGAGCGGCAGCGCGGGCAAACTCAGCGAAGTGCGCGGCCTTGGCCTGGGCGACCTCGGGGGTGTCGACGACGGTTCCGTCTTGGCCGGTTGGCGCCGGGGGTCCAAAGCCTGGTGCAACCGCATAGCCACCTGGAGCACCGGGGTATTGGGCCTGGCTGGCCGCTACCGCGCAGGAGAGGAGTATCTGAAAGTGGAACGGTAGTTTTTTTTAGTTGAAAAAGCTAAAATTACAGACTGTCTGCGCTGCTGGGAATGCGCGGAGAATTTGTCACACGCAAAAACTTTACGGCGGCACTGCTGTACGCGTACGTTCTTTTTATTACGGGGGACTGGAAAGAACGAAGTGTTACTTGAAGGTCCGCGAATCGTTGGGTATTCGAGATAAGTACGATTCAACTGGAGAACCAGTTCTCTAAAGTCGCAGGAAAGTCAAGTGCTGATCTGGATAATTATGTGTTCAAAAATAGGCGTTACTTCACGTTTTGTGTGTATTTTTGTATCGAGCGAGGAAAGGTCACTGCTGGAATGAATGACCTGGCGAACGGCATTTCACTTTCTTAACTGGATCAATGCTTTATAGCAGTTAATTATCTCAGAATGCTCCGATGCATTATCATTATTTATTCCACATATACTTTATGCAAATCGGCGCGACTGGAGAACTGAAATATTTTTACAATCATTGATTGATTATAGTGCGTCAGCGTTGACGAAATTCTCACGCGGAAGAGTGTCATTATTGATTACTTCATAAACATTGTCTGTTAACGCTGTAGGCGTAACAAAGCTCTCAAACTGATTTTACATTTAACGCTCGGTGATCATGCCGAAATCCAACAGTCACGTAGATCTATTCAACAGATAAATGGTGGGCGTTCACGTCGCTAGATATGTGCTGCGTGTACGACGAGATACATATTATAAGTTGATTATGGTCATAAAGTACGGCGTGATATATGTGCCCTTTGTTTTGCGAATCCGAATAATTTGCAGGATATTTTATATTATCCACGCAGCTATTGACCGAACCAATCTGATGGCATTGTGTATTGAGGCTTTGATTCGATACGATAGTAATCGAGTTTCTTGTGCTAATACCTATCAATCACGAGTTGTTCTTTTCTCTGCCAAAATGCATTTTACAATCTACGTATAGTCGAGACTTTCTTTCAAAGCTTTTGTGTCAAACGATCCATTATCCAGTAGTTATCTACCGAGATAAAGCTTTCTTTTCGTATATTAGATGAATAAAATCAATTGGATTGCAAGACCCATAAGTGTATCCGGCAGTGGCATTCCTCGACGAATAAATAATTGTGATACGGATAAGTTTGAAACGCGTAATCTCTTTGTGACCGCTGGTCGTTACGTAATCTATTTCTCTAGATTAAAAAATCACCCTAGTCATTCAATCTTGTTTTTAATGAATGCACACAACAGTTACGCCCTTCCGATGTATATAATTGAAATCCTTCGAAAGTAAAGGTGGAATTTTTCATTTTTTTTCACGTGTCTACTAAAGTCGTACGAAGATAAGTAAAAATTCATAGATAATAGAATCCATGGTTAAAAAAATGTATCTCACGATTGATTAGTCTATCGCTTATAATAAATACTACACGTGTCACGTGTGATAACCGCACACGTTCGCAGATTCAACGCTAACCCGAGCCAAGTTCTAATCAAAGATCGCTAAATGCTGCACCTGTGAATATTTCTCAGATTGCGTCGCGACTCGCTATTAGTCGCGGTTCGCGTCCACGTTTCAGTAGTAACGATCGAGCCTAGTCAGCCGTGCTCTTAGCCTCGTGACAACGATTCGCGCGTAAAAATCACGGGATCGAACTTTCGCAACTCTCTCAAGTCGCAAGTTCTCATTTTCAAACTAAAAATCAATGCCTCGAAAAATTCGCAATTAAGCCATAAATCCCATGAAACATTGTAATGTCCCATTGTTACGTCACGTGATCGTCGGGCATTTGAAAAGCGTTGCGTCACTCTGTTGTAACTCCAAAATAACCGTTATAGAGCATTTTCCTTTCTCAAAACGATCGGAAAGTCCCTTTTATACAATCGAATCGTAATAGAAAATCGGTGATCGGTCCCAAGCCTCAGAAGCCAACAACCGGCGCGAGTTTCGAACAAAGGCGAGCGTAGGCGTACGGTAGCGAAGAAAGCCCGAAGAAAATCATCGACAGCAGCAGCGGCGACGGTAAAACGGTCTCATCGGAAAGGGTCGGGCGCGGCCGTATGACCTGCTTCACGGAGAGTCTGTTTCTCTCCGCGCTCGACTTAACCTTTCACTTTCCTTTGTTCGAAAATCCCGGTGCACTCAATCGTACACCTACGTATACGTAATACCCGCTACTCTACATTGTACTTACTCCTGTCGGTTTACAGCCGACAAACGATTTTCCGCTATTACGTACAAAAAAGCAACGAAGATGAAGAAGAAGAGGCAAAAACTCACCAGTGCGTAAATCATGTCGACTGCCAAGTTTTCAGTCGTCCCTCGAAAAAAATCGGAAGATCTCAGGTATCTGAGCTGTGTGTCTGTGTGATGCTAAAGAGCTAGTGCTGTTGCTGCTGCTGCTGTGCTCCTCTCCACGTTGTCTGCACTACTCCAGCCGACCGACGCGGTTCACGCTTTCTGTGTACCGGGAGAACGCGGGGAGTCTCATTTATAAGTCCGCAGGACTCCCCGCCACACCCCCGGCAGTCGGAGCTGCGCGCGCGACACCGCTCTGCGCCAGTGATAGCCGATCTCTTTCTTCTTTCTCTCTCTCTCTCTCTCTCTCTCTCTCTCTCTCTCTCTCTCTCTCTCTCTCTCTCTCTCTCTCTCTCTTCTCTCCGTCGGTCTTTCTGTCGGTCGCTATGTGTATGTGTGCGTGTGGTGGTAGTCCATTATACTCGCTTTCGTCGTATACGCGCTCTCTCGCGCTCCCGATCGCCTTCGAGCGCGACTCGCTCGTCGATGGCCTTGCAACCTTGACACTTCCTCGTTCGCAGCAGTGGACACCTCTCGCTCTCCTTTTTCGCACGCAGTTCTGCATCTGTATACTCGCTTGCTTGCTCGCAGCTGTCGTGGGATGTTGTTCTTTGAGTCGACTATCGCCACACGGAAACGGAAGTTGGATAAGATGCAACGACGAGTGCGTCGTAGGCATGCGTGCACTGCAGGCTAGGAGTTTAGTGAAATAGGAGGCTACGCGGACACGTGCGTGGGAGTTCGCGCGGAGCGTTAGCGCCGAGTCTATGTGGGAGGCTTATGGCTTACGTGCGTACTCAAGTGGAAAAGAATCGACAGGAGGTATAGGCCGATGATTGTAACGCTTGAGGAATATTTATGCAAAGAGGCTGGAATGAAAAGTTCGATGATCCATATGGATGTTGAAAATTTGAAAATCTTATGTAATAAAATTAGATCGACAAATGTATATATAATATAGCATCGCTAAATTTCGAGTTGCTCCAAAAAAGATAGCTCGTTAACTCGACACTTTTCAGAACCAAATTTATAAACACTGCGCCAACAATCCGAGATTCTGTGGGAAATAAATAACGCGAAAATGCAACATGACAATAAAATAAGGCCTGGCAAAATTACATAACAGAGAAAAATTTACTTTTATGCATTTTTTGCGGATTTTATAGCTAGAAACTTTCTCACTTCGCCGGTGTAAAATTAAAGCATGCAGGGAGTTTTTTATGGCAGTCAAGGAATAATGAATTCGTGCAAGATTTAGGGTTCAAGAGGCTTACGAAAAAACGCGATAATTGCTAACCTCAAAACTCGCTAACGTAGAAGTTCGTGTCAAGTTTTTATATTCCCTTTTTCGCGGAGTGCCTTTAAATGTTGTTTTACTAACACTGAATTGCGAATCGATTCAAATACAGTTTATAGTCGAACTTGCGTTGAAAATTAAATATCTTGATTTTATAAGTAATTTATTTCGAAGAAATGAAAATCGTATCTTAATATTCCACCGTCAATGACTGCGGGCATACTTATGAAATTCCCTCCCAAAAACAAAATTAATTGAATTCCTCGCAGTATTTCATGTCACATTTATAAATATTGCTACAGTATTTAATGATTTTTTTAATCTTATACAACTGTTTTATAATAAACCGTATTTCTTTCAGCAGCTACCCATTTCTATTTAATACTTCCAGAAGATCATCGAGCGCATCTATGAGCGACTTAATCAGGTCTAAAAAAACAGTCTGGCATAGGTGCTATACCGCTATGCGATAAAGGAAATAAGAAGCCGCCTGTGTGTCATGTATATTTTCGCCAGCAAGAGACTCGAAGAGTTTAAAAGGTGGTAGTAGAAAGACTAAGCCGAATTTATTAAAATCTGTATTAGTTCGAAGTAATTTATTTTTTAACAAATACAAAAAATTATTTATCACATAATTAGTTAATACAAATCTATTAACCAGCAGATACTTAAAGTTATGTTAAAAAGTGCACAAAATAACTAAAATCTAACTATTTTATCCTACTTTAGGTGCCACTCATCACATTTGCTACCTCATCTGTAAATAAGCCGATGTAATCGTTTTTTGTCCTGTATAACAGACTAATTTCATTAAGTGTTTTTCTGACTCTCGAACTAAACTGAAGCAATTGATACGTATTGCACATCATTTAATTAAGTTGCAAGAAAAAAGAATTCAAGAATCATTCCTTGTGTTACAATTCGGTTCGTCAATGCATCAAATTGGTACGATCCTTCGAATTAATTCTAGCGGAACTGTATAATCTTTTTAATAAACTTATAACAACTAAAAAATTTATACTTAAAAATATTTATACATCACTATAGAAAACGATACTATGCATACTTTTTTGCGACAACTGTCAAATTTCGTCGATTGGATAAGCGAAAAGTCGTGCACCTGATTCGCACTGATGAGCTCAATTTCATATACGCCAATTCAGAGAGATCGGAATTTTTCCGGCGCGAAGAAAATATATATCGTGGATTGACCTACTGCATTATGCGAGTGTGCGAACGTGCAACAGCTTCAGATCCGAGGCTCTCGTGCACTAGACACGTGACCTACGCGTGAGCCCGTCGAGAAGCAGGATACCACGCGAGTGAGCGCACCGAGATGCAGTAATCAGTGCCATTATAACACGGCGCGTTTAACATGTGTATACCTGGCCTGTAAAGGCCTTAGACGCGCGCGCTAAGTGCCTCTTGTGCTCGAAGAAAAGAACTTTCAGGAGAGAGTACAGGGAAATTTTAGGGCCCTTTCCTTTTTGCTTTTGCGGCATTTTTTTATTTACTTCAGTTGCATTTTTTAATTATAGTCAGATCTTTGCCGTCCGTACAATACAGCGTATTATTTGAATCTTTAAAAAATCCAGAACTAGACTAAAGTTTGGCCGTTACTTCGAGAATCATGCGGACCGTATTAGAAAACTGTGCAAAGTTGTCACAATTTCTTGGAGGCCAATGCAAAAGTGTCGCGTCGTTTTTTAAATTCACCTTTGCCTAGACAAGGTCTTCCTTAACTTTAAATCTTTCTCCCACGTTCACCTAGAATGGCTTACCACTGTTTCCTCCTTCTGTGCCTCTTCAACCTTCAATTATCTATCGCGAACGATGCTCTATGATGATTGCATTATACGCAGCCAAGCATGACCAAACCGTTTGAATTTCAATGTAGAACCGTAAAACTAGCAGATGTAATGCAGATGTAAAACATGCCGAGCATGGTAATCTATAGCATATTAGCGCTCAGTTTAAGTATACCGGTTGCAATAAACTAAAATGCATCTATACAAATTCACGAAGTAACATGATACCAGGTGTAAAGTATAAATTATCATGCTGTTTAACTTCATTGCATTCGCTTTTTTAGTGGCCGTATATATTCTAACGAATTGACACGTGATCAGAGTGATTAAGGCGCATGAAAAGAAAACATAAATGAAAATGATTAATGATATAAATCACGCGGGAGAGACATTTGAAGCAAATACCTCATTGTTACGCTTGCGTATGAAACGGCTTTCATTTCGAGACGGAAATTTTTCCCGTCGTTTCGACTATTTATTTGAGCTTGTATTCCTAAATTTCATTATATGATCATTAATCAAACTCGGCGAGAAATCAATCTCGAGCACAGTATATTCTAATACTCGACGTTTCTAAATTCGTCCTCTCAGCTCCTGTCGTGTCATAAATTAGCATACAAGATTTTCGAGTGTGCATGCAGTATCAATAAATCCGAGGCGTGACCTTGATCTTTTACGTTCAGTGTACAGTATAATTTCAGTCCGCAAAGAATGTACAACAGCCTATATAGACGTACAATGTATATTATCTTACAGAAGATTTATCGAACAGAACATTTAAAAAATTTTCGTTGGCTAATTAAGAAATTGACTTAATAAATTAAATCCCCCGCAGTTCTTCGAATCGCTTAATTAGCCAAGCACGAAATTACCATATCAGACATTAGCATGAACTTCTCTCTTCCAAATAAAAAACACAGCTGCGACTCCTTTGCGCTGCAGCAGCGCGATAGTGTCGAATACGCGCAGGGACACGCACGTCGCGTGGCTCTAAGTATATTAATATAATCGTTACGGCTCTTACATCAGTGCCAGCAGGAACCGAGACAAAGAATTCGAGAAAAAATCGAAAGCCAAAAAAGCACACGAGATAAGCTGCGCCAGTCAAGTGCAGGAGAGAGAAAGAGAGGGCGCGTATGCACGTAAGTATACGCGGCAGTCATGCGGCTGCAGCAAGGGAAACATTTCTCGAGTCTCTCACGGCAGCTCTGAACGCTCGAAGGACTATGGGCGCGAGAGTGCAGGAGAACGAAGGACGGATTGCCGCAGAGCTGAAGCACGCGGCGGCTGCTCCCCGAGTTTCTCGCCTTCTTCCTACTACCCGGCTTGCGTATACACGGTGCTTGCTAATATTGGAGATCGTTAGTTGGTTTATTTAGTTGAATTTTACTCGGATTTGAGAATGATTGCAGTACTGAGCTAGTTGATAAAATTAACTGTACCTTGAATCGATAAACTTGTTGAAAAATTAAAAAATTTGCTAAAAAAACTATTTTATTCTGTTTGCGTAATCATATTACCCTTTAGAATTTGCAATTCGTTACATAGTATAATAGTTAGAGGTATAATATATGAGTCGTGATGCATTGTTAAACATATTTTTTACCTCCATAAAATGAAGTAGCAAATGAATTTTTTATCAAAAGATGTAAAACGAATTAGCGACAGTTATTTGTAATTGTAGCTTATATTTTTACAACTGCAATAAAAATACCGATAGTAAATTTTATTTACAAACGCACCGACTACATTATAACTCTAAAGAGTATAATTATATCAACCAGCAATTCCTCGTTCTTACAGTAACTAAATTGTCTGCAGCGTTTATGTTGATTGCCACTTTAATGGCCGAGTTTATAGAATTTAAAACTACGAAAAAACGGCTAAAGGCAAGTTTTCAAACACTCTGTATATCCTGCATTACAATCCTCGGTGTCACAGTTGAGAAGGTAGCTCGACACCACGCGACTCCGGCGTGCACATATAATAATGCGCGCGTACTTACTTACTCGCATGCCGGATCGAGAAATTTTTCACGGCAAGGCCACTGACGTCGTTCCCATGGTTTACTGTTCCTTTCTTTTTTACGGAACGCGTTATGCTCCTTTTTTACCTTTATGGTGGACATTTCACTTCCTTGTTTCCGATCGAATAGCAGGCAATTAATATGGCGATCTTTGAATGTCAGCGCCTGCTTTTTTCTTTTTCGGATCATTGTACTTTAACTTATTGAAATGCAAAACGATTCCATCTATTTCTGCCATTAGAATTTCAAATTTTCAAATCTTACGAGTGAATCTTGTGAGGGATACTTTTTACTTTAATATCATTTTCATTTTTTTTCTGTCCGTTTCCATGAATTTTTGAATGTACTTAAGGTCACCGAATGAAATCTATACTCCTTTCGAAAATTTTATGCATATGCTCGGAGCTCTGGTTATTAACGCACATTGTCCTACGGAGGACAAAGAGGAAGAGGTAAAGGATCTTTATTACGAACAATTAATCGACCAATTCACGTCTTACGATACCAAAATAGTAGTGGGGGATTTCAACGCTAAAATAGGGAAAGAGGAAATGTTTAGGCCCACTATAGGCAAGGAAAGTCTGCACGAAACCAGCAACGATAACGGTATTAGAGTCATAAATTTCGCGGCGGCAAAAGATCTTATAGTAAAAACTACGTGCTTTAAGCACAAGGATATACACAAAGCAACGTGGACATCGCCAGACGGAGCCACGCAAAATCAAATCGATCACTTCCTTATCGATAAAAGGCGCCACACAAATGTACTTGACGTAAGAACCTATAGGGGGGAGGATTGCGATTCGGATCATTTTCTAGTAGTGGCCAAATTAAGAACCAAATTAGTAGCCGGGCAAAATAGTAAACGGGAGAACAAAGTAGAAACCTTCAACATTGAAAAGCTACGAAACGGGGTAGAGCGAATTCAGTATCAAGTAGAAATAAATAACCGGTTTCAGGTTCTCGAGGACACAGATGCACCGACGGAGGTAGATGACGACCCAAACAGGTAAAAGAGGCCGCGAACAAAGTGCTAGGTAAAAAGAAAAAGCCAAAGAGCAAACCATGGTTTGACGAAGAGTGCGAACTCTGGTTTAAAAGGCGCAAAAAGGCTAAAGTAGACAGCGTTCACAATGGAAACGATAGGACCGTAGAAGAGTACCACGAAATAAGAAAGCAAGTGGGTATGATTTACAGAAACAAAAAGCGCGAGTACCAAAAGAACGAGATTAGAAAAATAGAAACTAACAGTAAGGAAAATAACCCGCGCGAGATGTACAAAGGAATCAACGCTATTAGGAAGGGTTTCCAGAGTAGATCGCAATTAATGAAAGATGAGGGTGGGAATCTCGTTAAAAGCGAAAATGAACTGCTAAAGCTGTGGAAAGGATATTTTGATAAGTTACTAAACGTACATGAAAACTGCGAGGAAACGGGAGATGAAATCCACACTGCTGAACTCCATATGGAAGAACCGACCTACAAAGAAGTAGAAGCCGCGATCAAAAAACTAAAAAGCAATAAGGCCGCGGGAAACGATTCTATACCAGCTGAACTACTTAAATATGGGGGCACCGCGCTTACATTCAGAATTTTTGAACTAGTATGTGCTATTTGGAAAAATGAAACGATACCGGAAAACTGGAAAGAATCCATCATCATACCGATTTTCAAAAAGGGAGATAAGACAGATTGCAATAACTACCGGGGAATCTCACTTTTAGCTACCTGCTACAAAGTTCTATCAAACGTAATACAGGACAGACTCACGCCCTTCGCGGAAGATATAATAGGAGAGTATCAGTGTGGATTCCGGCGTAACAGGTCGACGAGCGATCAAATGTTTACTATAAGACAGTTGTTAGAGAAAAAATGGGAACATTGCGAAACAATACACCAACTATTTATAGACTTTAAAAAAGCGTACGACTCTATCAAACGAAGCAAAATGTATCAAATCCTTGTGCTCCTCGGAGTACCAAAAAAACTCGTGAAATTAATTCAAATATGTCTGAACGGAAGCACGGGAAAGGTCCGAGTAGGCGGTAACGTATCCGAATCATTCATGATACGCGACGGTTTGAAACAAGGTGACGGTCTTTCTACGGTACTCTTTAACTTAACGCTAGAGTATGTTGTTAGAAAAATGCAGACTAGCGGGTTAGGTGCAACCCTTAACGGAAAAATACAAATTCTGGGATATGCGGATGACTTGGACATACTGGGGGATAACGGTGCAGCGGTAGCGAGAAATGCGGAAATTCTCATAAATGCGGCCGAGGACACGGGGCTAGAGGTGAGCGAATCGAAAACAAAATATATGATCATGGACAAACTGGGCATTTGCGAAGGTGAGGGTGATCTTAGAGTCTGAAATTATACTTTCGAAAAGGTTAGCGAATTCAGATATTTAGGCACAACCATAAATGATCGAAACGAAATTAAATCCGAGATTAACAAGAGACTTCATTCGGGTAATGCCTGCTTCTACGCCGTGAATAGATTACTAAAATCAAAACTGCTGTCTAGAAATGTAAAAGTAAGGATATATAGGACTATAATAATGCCGGTAATTTTGTACGGGTGCGAAACCTGGGCGCTAACTAAAGCGGAAGAAAACCGTTTTAGGGTGTTCGAAAATAAGGTTCTGCGGAAAATATACGGGCCAAAGAAAGATGAAGAAACCGGGGAGTGGAGGAAACTGCACAATGACGAGCTACACAATTTATACTCGTCACCGAATATAAACAGAATAATTAAATCGCGTATACTAAGATGGGCAGGGCACGTGGCAAGAATGGGAGACGATCGCACGGCAGCGCGTATAATGAAAGGAAAGCCAAGCACACCGCGACCTCTAGGTAGACCTAGGCGCAGGTGGGGGGCAACGTAAAAACGGACTTAACTGAAATCGGGAGGGAGGGCGCGCAATGGATGGCGTTGGCACAAAATAGAGATACGTGGAAGGCTTGCGTAGATGAGGCGATGAACTTTCGAGTTCGAAATGCCACTTAAAAAAAAAAAGACTCGGAGCTCTGTTAACGTAAGGATGTCCACTTTTATGCGCTCACTGTCGGGCAACTTTTCATTTTGCACCGTAAAAGAATTTTACTTAATTAATTAAATGACAATGACTTTTGAAGAAATCTGAAACATTAGTAAAGAAATAAAATTATTCAGTCATATCTAAAAATTATATTTGTTGCTTTAGATCAGTGACAAGATTTCATTATAAATATTCTAATTAAGTTTTTTATCCATTGTTGTATATAAGCAAGTATTATAGGTGCATGCCGTGTTAGAGAATATAGGTCAGTGGCATTAGATCTGTGGATTAGACTACAGCTTATATTTCATCAAGAGTCAATGTTTGTCAGTTTGGCATAAACAAATGTTTTCCCATTCAGATTATTTAAAAAAAATAGTGTTTACAACTATAATTTTTCAAAAATATATATTTCAGCATTATTGAATAAATTAAAACAACGCGTATGTAGCAATTTAAAGATTGTAATGAAAAATTATGATTTAAGACATATATTCATATGTAGCTGTCAAATATATTTATTTATTTTTCAAGCAATACGTATTAATATCATTGCTTCTGGCGACAAACTATAAGCATAAGCGTGCGCATTCCATTGCACTTTCTCTTTATTCATAACATTCATTCATTTGTACAACTGTAGCTTTTAACTTATACAAGTATGCACATATATTTTTCTCTCTATACTTATAAATATACAATTTTGTAGCATCCAGTATACTTTTTATAGGTTAATTTTGCGTATGCAAATATACTTACCAAGACAGATAGAATTCGTTTAGTAGTAGCAGAAGACACAATGGAATATAAGTAAAATAACTTAATGAAGCTAATAAAGTTAAAAAATATGAAAATGTGAAATGATAAGGTTGAAAAGTGGTATTTTTTAATCTCAATAAGGCTATATCCATAAACCTGAATTCTAATATTCGTTTGTACTCAAAATTGATTATTGTTAGTAACTATGAACTATCTCACTTGAACAAGCTTTGGAATGTTCGTGACAAATATGAAAAACTTTATAAAATTTCATTCAAGATGCCTTCTGCTATCCGCGATATTATACATATTTCCGTTCAGGATTTAGTTGGCCATCAGGCTTTCTGAGATGACTCTGACGCTGATATGCGAGCATCTAGTTTTAACCAGCAACGCTGTAGGTGATTAAAGGCTTTTTTCTATAACCTGAAAGAATGTTTACATACAACTCATAAAGCATATGTATGCCGACGAATCATTTTTTTGCCTGTTAATAAAGTCTTATGATAGAAAAAAATTCAAATATCAAGTAACAAAAGACGGTTGTTAAAAAAATACGTGATACCGCAAACAATGTAAAGTATTTTAAAACGCATACAAAAAATTTCAGAACGCAACAGAATCGGTATCGCAAAGCCCGAAGCAGCCAAAATCTCTCAGTAACACACGAAGCAGCGCGAATCGGATTACGTCGTCAGTTTTTCGCAAGACCCGCATCTCCCTGTCCTCATCCGAGCGTCAGCTCGAATACAAAGCCCATAAGTGCAGCCTCACGATCGGTGAAAATCCATAATCGGCGCATTCCAGAACCGCGCCGTAACCTATACACACATACACAGCAGCGAAAGCCATTTCGCGTAAATTGCGTCGTCTGAGAATTCGCGATCTGCCCTCTCCTTACGTAAGAGCAGCTTGCGCAGTCCACCGTTATCAATCGGCGAGATAAGCTCGGCAGCCAAAGGCGGTTGGCGTCGGTGTCGTCGATCGTTCGCCAGAAGGAGATCGGTATAGAGAGCCGCGCCCGACCCTTTGTCTCGAATGTGAAATACGAGTAGCGACTTGTTCTATGAGTTGCAGGAGCTCCACATTGATCGGAAACGATCGGCTCGGGTCGATCTCGTTGACAAATGGATCCTGACAGTATATTACGCTGCTGGCGCTTTCGCTATATCCCCGCGGCCACAACACACTCCCGCGAAGCAGCTCCGTATAAGGCGAGCTGCACTTGAGACTGTGTTGATTCATTTCTGTTTTTCTTCTTTCTTCGCGCCTTTTTTGATCCAGGAACAGTTAAGGGTGGAACTCTACTGCGAAACCGATTATTAATCCCGCTTCGTTATTCATATTTTATTTTTTCGTTGATTATATTTTATAAGATATTATGCGAGTAAGATCGGCATCCGAAAAATGTGTGTTTTCTTTTAATCCATAAAGAAATTCGCGTAAATCGGCACACAGCATACTATCGGACTCGCGAGAGAGCCCATAGTGCGGCAATCACGGTTTTGTGTGAAGTGCGAGGCAGCAGCAGCAAGCCAGCCATAGAAAGTCAAGCCATAGTCCTTTTTTTGTCCGATTCTAGAGTGGACGTGCCGCAGTGTGTGCGGCGATGTCATAAAAAGCCACGATTATTACATCAGGATCCCGCGTGTGTTTCGTGAGGAAATGTTTCCGAATGAGCGGCGAGAAGCCCCCCGGGGCCCCCGCGCCTGGGCCGGCAAATGCTCGCCTTACGATTTACCAATCCCTAACGATTCTTTCTTTCGCTTAATCCGATTTTCCGTACCTGGCCTTTTTACATAATGATATGCACATATTATTGTAGTCTTTCGACGCAGATTCGTTATTATTCATGCATGCTCCAGTTGTATACGCTTTCGGTAGCTTTGAAACATAATATTTTTATAAGCGACACTTGAGAAAAAGCGATAGGTGGGTTTTGATGCTGTTTCGACTGCTTCATAACTCATAATTTTCGTATAATGCTCGAACGCCTGTCGGTGGAGGTTTCAAAATAATGTGTCGTTTATATGGACGTTGTAACTTTCGTAGAATACGTCAATTATGTATGTTTATTGATATAAAATATTATTTAATCGAAGTTTATGCATAATTACAAAATTGTTAACCTCGAAGTAATCGTCATCGTGTCAAGTTTTCATTGACAATTGACTAAAGAGCTGAACATCAAGAGCAATCAGTAATATATTCAAATTCATTCAATTAATTTACTGACTATTGTTCTAGACATAGACGTTTTTAAGAGAATACCATTACATTTTTTTGTTCATAAGGTGAAAGAAAATGATTTAATACCAAAGCACTTTGTGATTAAAAGAAAATTATACGTTTCTATTTTTAACTGAAGCGAGATGCCAATAGTGTGTTACTCATCCTTATAAATACATCGTCTTGCCTACTCATCATCTAATCAGCATAAACTATTATTATATTGCTATAATATTGCATCGCACTCCATAACAATCTTCGTTACAATCTTGTACAGCTCGCATACCGAAATATGGTTTACAAAAATAGTCTTAACTGTAAACGTTACGTGTCACATGTCCTCACGACAAGATCTTACAAGGAACCCCTCTATACATAATTATACAAGAAGAGATAAGAATCACTATAGCTTTATCGATGTACATAATTCAAAAGGAAGAAAAAAACAATGAGAAATCAGCGAAGCTCAAGCTTCAGCGATTAGCAACGCACTTGGTTGGCTGCGCGAGATCGCAATTTAGAGAAGGTCAGGACGACATGATCGATACAGCTACCAAACAACGTTGCCTCTCATCTGAAATCACCAAGCCATGTCGCCGCGGCGAAAATGGTATTACTGTAACCGCAAGTTATATTTAACTATGAGAAATGATTTGGTCATCTTTGTCACAATTTTATACGTAGGATTCTTTGTGTTAAAAGGATTCATGAACCTTGAAGCCACTGATGTTAGGCAAAATTTTAATCATCTTTACAGTCAGTAGGAAATTATTTTAAAAAAATGTTGTATGGTATTTTTCTTTTTTCAGTGATACATTTTCTACAAATATAGTTTCAATAAGATACCTTAAACAATAGAACTGCTTGCAATTATTTTATTGACAACGATCCATTAAAAAATATGAAAAATAGTAATGTTTCATGTCTGTTACTCTAGATCTCAATCCTTAATTTATGGACAAACTTATGATTCTAAAGCATGAAAAATCTCTACTAATACAACACTAGAGATTATGGCATCACCAAATTAATTTAAATGTTTGATTACACTGTTTGGATAATAGTTTTTATTTCGAGCAATTCACGAGCGTATACCGTAAAAACACCGCATAATCAACAATGAAAGAAACCAATTCACTCGTGAAATTTCGTTCGTGATTTTACTTTGTCCCTAAAGAAGGTCTATTTCATAAAATCTACTAATATTCTGATATAATGCCATGAGATAAGCAAATAAACAAATTTATAACGGCGTCACAGTGTTACGTCAATCCGTTCAACCTAGCAGCTGATCCCCACGCATAGTACAGTCCCCTCTCCCTTCCGAGATTGGTAAACCATCGTCGTGACAAAAAGTCTCACTACTAGACACGTTAATTTTGATTTTCACACACGAGCAACCTATGAACGCAGTAATGCCGCATGCGCGAACTTCCGTGCTATCGTTGGCTTAGAGAATGCGCGCAAGAAGCTCTATCGCGAATGCGCTATACGATTTTTGTACCTTTATGGGAGAGCGTCGGCACCGGGTTAAACAAACTAGTGAAAAACGAGACTTTCTACATGCGGTACTTACGGTACTAAATATAAACATACAGGAGAATGTGTGTACTGTAGCGATCATTAAAAGCACGATGCTGATTTCATCGATTATCCAAGACAATTCAGTGGTCTTCATGTCCAAATAATTTAAAAAAGTTAGCTATAGGTTGTGATATTAAAATCTCGTTTGTTACACAGTATTTTTTGACTCTTAAATAAAACTGATCTTATTAATACGAATTTTCAGAGAAACAACTTCCTGATAATATAAAAAATATGAAAAATTATGCAATTTTATATATTGATATCAATATAATATTAGTTGATATAACGCGATTTCGTATAAAAATAAGACATATCAATCGTTACAACTTTATAATAAAAACTGAAAAGCAAGAATCAGGCAGTAGCCACCAATATACATCAGCTGTGCAAACAAGCGGAAGTCGAAACAAAAGCATCCGCGAGCCTAGAGCAAGTGCGCAACATGTCTCGGAGACGACGGCTACCAGCTAGAAGAGAAGAAGGTGGCTAGCAACAGACACCGAATTTCGAGAATAATAAGCACGGAAGATGCACAAGCGGGAAAATGAACTAGGATAGGAATCAGATCCTATGTACTTGTAACGACCAAAAAAACGTAGAAAATCGATTTCGTTACCTACCGTACTTATGAAGAGAATTAACCCGTAGAGTTACTGTACGGTAACAACTATCATAAGTTTAAGACATAACATTACCGTTCGCCAAGGCTAAGCAGGTAGCTAGAGGACCCAGCGCAGGAGATCAGCACAACAAAAGGTAGGTGTCAATTGTATTTTTAGAGTAAGTGCATTTAACATATAGATTCCTATAATCCTGCATTGGTTCTCTTTTTTTTATAATTTGAATTGAATTAACACTGGACCGAGAGACAAATTAACTACTAAGTGAGAATGCAAATAGACCGATAATTATTCCTGATCAAGCAGTTTCCCTTAGATACTTCCCACTGTTATTTTAGATCGCGGAGGTGTCTAAACATCGAAGCGTCGAGTCGTCTTCCGTATTCCCTATGATCAAAATAACCATCTAACGATTCGTCCGTTGACAGCCATCACGCAGCTTAGGACGTAACTGTCTGTTGACAGCCATTATACGGCTTAGGACATAACACTATGGTTCGATACCATATGAATATTGTTAAAATAATGTAACAATAAGGAGTTATAATAAAGGTTTTATAAAACCAAAGAAATAAGGGAAACCGAATCGGCACGCAGCCAAATTCAGCTTTCCACTACGGAAAGTTTCAGTTGTACAAGAGTGCAATCCTCTTTAAATTATATTTTGTCAGTCGCTAAAGCGACAATATCAGACGACGATGCGGATTTCGGATTTAACGAATCCGAATCACCTGGGCAGAGATTTACCCATCTAGTTGAGTATTTTAACCTAACCGTGAAATAAATAGTGCAACAATTCGGCATAGAGCCAGAGAGGATGATAACTCACTTAAACTCAATAGAATACACTATGTTACCGACACACACGGAGACTTGTCCACGGCCGCGAACTCTAATAGTCAGACGCTCCAGCGTAGCACCTATCAAAAGCTGCTACGTATAGCTGCGACGCGGCGATTGAGAGAATCGTTTCGCGGTCGACTTTTTCTCACCCTCAATCGAGCGGACTGATAAAAGTGTGGTCGCCTCTGAAGAGAGCAGGTCCTTCGCCAGGCCGTGTGTTATTTTAAGTCCGCGCTAAATTGCGAAGTTGACGACGTGTCGCGCCGCGTAGTTATAAGTTCAATTATTGTAATTGGAGCAAATGCGTGATTGATGTAATTTTACCTGCGTAAAAAGTGCGGCTCGAGTAGGAAGATCGCCATGAATGGCATCATCATAGCCGAAAAGGCCGTACTAATCTTTTAAATCCTTTCATGCCTGGCACAGGCACGTTTCCCGACCCGGCAATAAAACAGTCCGTCTGTAGAGCAGACAACGGGCCTTGGGGTTTTCCAAAGCAGGCCCGGCGTAGTGACGCAGCAACTACACCCCCGACCGGCCCGAGCATTACGCTAATACCTTTATGGCGCTATACCTGGGCGCTCGGTTCCTGAAAATACCTGCCACCTCCAAGCCCTTCCTACTCCCTTTCCAGTCCCACCTATAGCTCGAGTTCTCAATACGAAGCTGCGTTACAAATTCGGAGGCCTCGCCTACACCGCTCTCTCTGTCACGGGTCCTCGTGAACACTTCGTGCTATCGAGGCGACGAGGGAGACGGCAGATTCGACAGGACCGTCAAGGAAGAAAGAACTTAAAAATCTCTCTCCAAGAGTGTGCCAACTCGAAAATAGTCTACGTTCGAAATATACTAGAATAAAAAACTAACTCAAACGCATATTCATTCTGTAACTTGATTTTCCTTGTGCCTTCACACATTCACGCGGGAGTGGAATAACACACTATGAATACGTTATACAGAAACGCGAGAAGAGACGAGACGACAAAATCGAGAGAGATTTTATCGAAAATAATGACAACCAATTTGAATAATTAACAACAAAAATTATAACAAGAGCGTGAATCCCCAAATCACAGCATCATAAAACAAGCACTACAGACTACAGGAAACACATACAAAGACATCTACAAGATACGCACTAACATGATAATCACATCGATCTACAAATACACTACACGGGAAGGCGTAACGCCCTGCACCAGCCACAAGCCAGAAGTCTTCCAAAGCCTGCCTAGCAAACGAAGAAAAGAGGTGGCCCAATCACAAAAAACCGAACGGCCATACATATGCACTCAAATAGAAGCGGCATAAGCTGCGAATATTCTTCAACGTAAAACAAAAATCAAGCATTAGCCACCAGCACTCCACAGCTGTGCAAACAAGCAGTCGCATACCTCAAAGCAGAGCACACCACGACTCGGAACGACAAACAACAGCCAAAAGAGGAGAAGCCGGGTAGCAACAGGAACCGAATTTCCAAGAATAATAAGCATAAAAAATGCACAAGCGGGGAAATGACCTAGGAAGGGATTTAGACCCTATGTACATGTGATATCGAGGTTCCAAATATGGTCATATAGAAAAACCAAGCTTCTTTGATTGGAGTTCTCCGTCAAAGTTATCACCAACACCTTTGCACCTATCTGTCGCCAAATGCAGCTATAAGAACTATAAAAAGGCCCGTATAGGACCGCACGGCACTCTTAGTCTCACAGTAATCAAAGTCTACGTACTGCACGTCAGTAGTACGATTTTCGGGACGATGTCTCGTAAGTTAAACTCGTATCGAACTTAGAATCATTTTGATAAAATCGACTTAGAAAATTCTTAAAGTAACGGACTTAGAATAAATCACGCTTGATCTCGAACTCGGGCGAGCAGGTAGCAGAGCATCCAGCCAAACAGAAGCAAGGACTACAAAAGGTAGGTGTCGACACAATATCTATTATGAGCTAGCCAGATACTCTCTCTCCGAAACTTATACTACGATTGAGATGCTAACGCCCTAATTGCATTATTAAGATTTTAACAAGACAGAATTTTTCGAACCCACATTCGCTCTTTCCTAAGTTTATGAATGCAATGATCACTATAAGAATTATTAAGACTGTTCGCGCCGCTTTTCAAACTCTTAGTAGATTGCGCTTCGTTTCGTGCGCTCTGAGTTGACGGCTTTGCGGAAGTGTTCTCGGCGAGTTGCTCTTACTTCGCCAGCGACTCTCGTTCAAGGCAGTTGCCTCTTATTACATTCGCGATTGTGCTATCCGACGCCAATTTTAAACGTTGTACATTTTAACATAGAATATAGTCCAGCTATTTTAAACGTAACCAAGTGCAGTTTTTATTCATTGACCGGTCCCTCCACTCCTTCCGTTATTTCTGATCGAAGCTCCACTGAGCTTACACGTATATAGCCACCGAGCTTGCTGTTCCCATAAAAGGTGGTTACAAAGACGTCACGACATAGAGTTACGTCTGGTTAGATCAATTTTTATATTAAAATATACATACACGTCGAATATCAAAAAAGGAATATAACTTGACTATAATAAGAAATAATTGGAATATAGAGAGATTGCTAATAAATTAACATCAATAATAAACAATAATATTCATAATAAAAGCAGTTTCCCATGCAGGAATTTTTCGCCGTTCTTTTGATCGCGGGAGTGTGTAAACACCGAGACTCTCTCTCGAGGTTTGAATCGTTTTCCGTGTTTACTCTTAAATATACAGTCATCATACGACTTAGGATATAACACGTGTAAGCAGGTGTCAGTGAATAAACGGTATAATAATTCCAAAAGGAATCTAAGTGTTGTCCATAAAAGGACCGTATTATCCCGTCCAAATCCCACCGAGCATCCAGCGAGAGTCCTTGCGTTGAGAAAAATCATCGCAAATCATCGATAAGAGGTTCGAGAAGCCCACAGCAAGGAAGTTAAGCAGCAAGGAGGAATTGCAGCCACTGTTAATTCCGATAGCCTCCAGGAAAGAAAGGTAAGTGCATTTTAATATTGAAATCTAGAGTAGGCCTCTTTCTCTCTCTCTCTCTCTCTCTCTCTCTCTCTCTCTCTCTCTCTCTCTCTCTCTCAGAAGAGGTGGAAAAAAGATAATTTTTTATTAAAAAAAAGATAAAGAGTGAAGAACTCGAGGAGCAAATTGTGAAATACGCAATTTCACGACCAATAGAATAATCGTGACATAGTTCAAATGTAGGTCAATACCTTCCCGTAGGATGAGAGAAAGTGAACGCTAGTTTGGAGGCAGGTAGCCATAACGAGACTATAGGCCGCAGGGGAAGAATAGAAGCCCTTTTTAGAATAATTAGGGAAAGGAAGGAAAGTAGAGAGAGCTGACGATACGGGCGACGGTTGAATAGCACTACTTATGTCAATTGTATAACTATATAAATTTAAAAACACGCGCGGGTAAAATCATTCAAATTATTAAAACGCAATAAGTAAGTCAGAAGAAAAATCCATCCTACACGCTATCGCACACTGCACTTGCCCCGTGCATTGAAAATTGAGCCGCTACGAGAAGGAGAAGGCGACTATCAGCGGAAGAAGAGAGCGAAGGTAGAAGATGCATGCGCAACCCACCGTATACATGGTATACTGACCTCCGTCACGTGCACAACAAAGAGTTGCGGACAAAGGAAGGTCAAGGTGCGCCGCACTTGACTACGAGATATCTGAAAACTATTGGCAGCCCAGAAGAAAGAAGATGCTCTGCATGTCATAGGGGAGCACGCCAAATAACGTGCAAGCCCTCTCATTGGTCGAACGGTCCTCTCATAGTTACTCCATTGCACCAAAGGGGAACCGCGAAGAAGCTAGAAGAGATAAGCAGCCTCCATATAACGAAATATGCAGCTTTGGAGGCTTCTGATTGGCCACCTCTCCTCTCACACACGCTAGACACAGGAAAGCAAAGGGATGGCAAGGAGGATTTTGGGTATAGCCCAGGGCATAGGGCCCAAAGGAAGTAGTCGTCGGGAAAATTTACAAGCGCGGAAGCTCTGCCCGAGCAGAGATCGACATCAGCAGGCCGAAGCCTTGCCCAAGCAGGGTCCGATTCGCGTAGCCGCGTCAACTTTCCAATATTACGAAAGAATAGAATTTTTAATTATTATCGCATTGCCCTTTACCCAAGAGGAGTTCGAAGCTTAAACCGCGTAACAAAGGATCGAGAAAGTTCGAAAATTTCAATAAGTCCGGCGCTAGCGCGCATTTGCATATAGAAGGCGCTAGAATTTAGAAAAGGGAGAAGGGTAGGGAACAATTATACACGATCTCTAGAGTCACCTTATCTCACGGAAAATTAGAAGCCAGTTTTGTTTGAGCCGTTGCCTAGAAGAGTGACCTCTCTCTGTTTATTCCAGACCGGGAAATTTTTCTAATTGCCGATTACCTCGTTTCTAAATTTTGATAGCGCGAGTCATAAAAATTAATTATGTCGAGTAGTGATGAGAGCGAATGGACTACGATAAATCGAAAAGTAAATATAACAAAAACTCGAGAAAATCGAACGTTCGATCTAGAGACGATAGCCTTTTAAAAGTAAACCAATATTCGGAATCACGAAGAAAGGACAAACCCATAGATCCGGCGTTAAAAAAGAAGGCAAATCTAAGTTATAAAAGATTAGAAAAGAGTTTATCTAAATATTATTTAAAAACCCCTTAGTGTCTCCCTAGAGCCCGAAAATCGATTCACGATAAAGCTGAAAATTTAGAGAAGAATTCATTTCATACTTATAGAGAAAACAAAATAATTGACTCCAAAGACGATAACCCTACTACTCAAACTCATGAAAGTGCCGTTCCTGCACAAGCTCCTTCGAAACCGATACGGTTACGCCCATCACTGTTAGAATCAAACAAATCGGACCGACTACCTGCTAACGATCTAGAAGGTACACTCACTGTGACCGTGCCTCTTTCATTGAGTTCTACTCCTCAACAGCCAGATACATTTATTACTGATTTAAATAACATCGTTCAAGAACTAGCGGCGAAAGAATTAGGAAATAATTTAGCAAATGAATTAGCCTCCAATTCGATTTTATCTTACAATTAGTCTTTGAGTAAAAGAAATATATGCAATTAATTATATTTATAACTTATAGATTATAACTAATTTTACCTCTCAAGGAAGAGCGGGACGACTCGACGCATACAACGCGCCACGCTACCTCCGCGACATTCTTATAAGTTAAAAATGCGCGTTTCTGATTTGTACACCGATCGTGCAAATCACTCGGAACGTTCTCCTTTCGAGAACGTAGTTTCAAACGCACTGAGAGCGCTGCTCAAAAACAGTAAGCTTTTGTTTATTTAGTACAAAGATAAAGCCAAAATTTGGAGAAGAACTCTTGGCCTGTCGAATCTCGTATTTGAGCACTTCATAGCCCCGTAATTGGAAGCACTCCGACAATGCCGAAAACTGAAAATAAAAGGCCCCGTCGCGCCGGTTATTGGATATTGAGTGTCAATAAGTTTTACTTTATATTATTTTACTGTATATTTGCCAGTGACCGACGATTAGTATATTCTGATTTAATAATTGTCAGTTGGGTGAAATTATTAAAAAATGAAGGAACTAAATTCAAGATCCAGCGTTAAAATTCAAGTGTTAAAGTATGAAATCCTTGGAAAAAATTATGACAAAGACCAATCATAATATATTTGTTTACTATCTATCCTGATGAAGTAACATCAATAGCTTTTCTTAGTTTTGTTTGAATAAATAAGAATTATAATTTACGTTTATAGATTTATAGATAAACAAAATCTAACTATTTTTAAATAATAATAATTCTAATATATAATGTATCCTTAAAGTAAAGGTATTGTCTAGAAAATATAAGTGTTTGGGTTTACTCGAATTTGAGAAGATTTCAGACTTACGCAGTTATCTGAAAGTTCCAGCAGATTCTAAGAGCTATTTAAAAATTTAATTTTTTTTCCAAACGTTTCTTCAATTATTTCACTCTACATACCAATTGCATAATACGTTTTTAATTGTGTAATATACTTAAAGTATTTTTTCTGTTCCATTAGATTTTTTCCGTTGCTTGTTGGTTACTGCAACTACTGTCAGGTTCTGATAAATTTTAAACTCCAACGATTTCAGATGATACTCAATGGAACTGTCTGTAACGCCTGGGAAAGTGCCACTGCTTGGCAGCAGCACCTAACGGGTTACCGTAAACAGGCGTTTGTACTGATGATTCTGCCGCCAGATCTAGATACATAAAAAAATTTATTATAAAGAGTCATATACTTCCCTCTATAACATTTAAATATGTGAATCAATGTCTATATTATTTTTTGTAACACATGCACGATTTACTTATAAGTTTATATTATTAACTTGCATATTTAACAATAATGTTTGTATATATGTTTATAATACTCGGAGAAGCACTTTCAAAAAGGTTACCTTAATGCCGCTTGTAGCCACAAAAAAACGCAGGAGTCATACATGCGTTACAAAAAATATGGTGTGCACCTAGGGCTAAGTGGACTTTTTTACCTCGTGTGGTTGCAGTATTCGTCGTCGGTTCGCTAACGCACATTGCCTTCGACTCGTGCTAGCTCGCCTCCGACTTGTACTGCAAACTCCACACTCGGTCTAAAAAAGCCCACTTGACGCCCTTGGTACACAATATACTATAATCTTCAACATTTAATAATACAGGGCCTTTTGCATTTAAAATTCTCACATACTTTTTTTAAGTACGGTGCTCGAAAAGATGCATTTGAAATTTTTTTGAACTTATTGATCGACTTTATACATATAGTTTTTTTTAATAGTCATTTCAGTAAATTTGAAAAATTCAAGGATATGGATTTTGAGTTTCTCTAAAAGAACGGATTTAATAGAATGAATTTTCAAAAATCAAAAAACATTAATATCCTACAATTTTATTTCTCCTATACGACGATATTCTAAAAGTTTGTATCAAATATTAATAACGTTTTGAATTAATTTCGATCTATTATTAGTTGAGTAAATTAAAATAGAAACAAGAAAAACGATTACTTTTCGTATTTTTTCATAATTTAAAATTATAAGAAATTACGAAATACTTTATTCACTTAAGTTCGACGAAAACTATCTACAAAACTAAGAAATTTAGAATCTAGTTTTGAGTCTTCTGTTTCGGACATATAAGAAAGGTGAGACACGTTATGCCAGAAAAATTTGAGATTGATAATCGGGCAAAAGAAGATCGGCATAGGAATCGGCCGGGAAAACATATACCGTAACCAAGAATAGCTACTCTTTCACATGCAAATGCAAAGAATGATGTGTGAATGTGACTTATACTGAGCGAGTTGAATAAGATGTCGATGCCGAATACGATGTGCGATTTTTGTGCGACAAGGTTTGTATTAATAACATCATCTATTACAAGCTAATAATGTAAATAAATTGTTATGGTTATTTATGTAAATGTATAAGTGATTATTTTTTATCCCCGCGCATTGCTGGAAAATCTTCGTATTGGTAACAATAGAATGATAAAGAAGACTAAGATAGACCGTGCACGTATGATAGTGAGAGAGAGAGAGAGAGAGAGAGAGAGAGAGAGAGAGAGAGAAAGAGAAAGTGACGGGTGTACATTAAATTGTTATCATTAAACCATCTAAAGTGGTCTGCTGATGATGCTGCAGTGGAGAATATTAGATCGTAGATTTTCAATCTCCTATTCAATATGAATTATAATGCCAAGTATATTCAATGTTTGAACTGTTTTACTTTTAATAGGATAAAAATTTAAGAAAAAAGTTGTATAAAATGTATACACATCTATTTATTAATATTTTATAATAATAATAAGAATCTTAGGATCACAAAAGAGTTGCTACTTTTATTTCATGCATTTTACAAATTTCCAATGTTGCAATTAATGCAACTTGAATTAAAAAAAAATGATACTTGCAACATATTCCAGAATTTCTCTGCCCCGCAAGTGTTCATCTTTTGAGCTACCAATTTTACACTTTGATACAAAACTACACAATCGTTACGAAAAATACTATACTTCTGTCAACCCCACCCAAGATGCACCTCTCCGATCGACACCCACCCGTCCTATTTCTACTAGATCCGCTTTTACGTTGTCCTCTCATCTACGTCTAGGTCTACCTAGAGGTCGCGATACCATCGGCCTGCCCTTCATGACACGCGCTGCCGTACGGTCGTCTCCCATTCTCGCTACGTGCCCTGCCCATCCCAATCTGCGCGATTTTATTATTCTGTTAATATTTGGTGACGCGTACAGATTGTGTAACTCATCATTGTGTAGTCTCCTCCATTCCCCGGTTTCCTCATCTTTCTTCGGCCCGTATATTTTTCGCGAGACTTTATTTTCAAATACCCTAAAAAGGTTGTCCGCCTGCTAGTGAGAGCCCACGTTTCGCACCCGTACAGAACCACCGGCAGTATTATTGTCCTGTATATTCTTATTTTAACGTTTTTAGACAACAGCCTCGACTTAAGTAAATTACTCACGGCGTAGAAACAAGCATTACCCGAATGGAGTCTCTTGTTTATTTCGACATTAATCTCGTTTCTATCATTTATGGTCGTACCCAGATACCTGAATTCGCTAACCTTTTCAAAAGTAAAATCCCCAACTCTGATATCTCCCTCCCCTCTGCAGATGCCTAGTTTATCCACAATCATGTACTTTGTTTTTGATTCACTCACTTCTAACCCTGTATACTCTGCCGCTTTTATGAGGATTTCCGCGTTTCTTGCTACCGTTTCCCTACAATCCCCCAGTATATCCAAATCATCTGCGTAGCCTAGTATCTGCGTTGTTCCATTAAGCGTTGCGCCGAGCTGGCTAACCTGCATTTTTCTAACGACATAGTCTAACGTTAAGTTGAACAGCACCGTAGAGAGCCCATCCCCTTGTTTTGATATATTACCGCCTACTCGGACCTTTCCCGTGCTTCCGTTCAGACATATTTGAATCAGTCTTACGAGTTTTCTTGGTACACCGAGAAGTACTAGAATTTGATATATTTTGCTTCGCTTAATAGAGTCGTACGCTTTTTTAAAATCTATAAATAGTTGGTGTATGGTTTTGCAAAATTCCCACTTTTTCTCTAACAACTGTCTTATGGTAAACATTTGATCGCTCGTCGATCTATTGCGCCGAAATCCGCACTGATAATCTCCTACTATATCTTCCGCGAATGGAGTGAGTCTAGCTTGTATTACGTTTGACAGAACTTTGTAGCACGTTGCTAAAAGTGAGATACCCCTATGGTTATTGCAGTCTGTCTTATCCCCCTTTTTAAAAATCGGTATAATGATAGATTCCTTCCAATTTTCGGGTATTGTTTCATTTTTCCAGATGGCACATACTAGTTTATAGATTTTGAAAGTGAGCTCGACGCCCCCATATTTGAGTAACTCAGCTGGTATAGAGTCATTTCCCGCGGCTTTGTTGTTTTTTAGTTTTTTAATCGCGGCCTCTACTTCTTGGTAGCTCGGTTCTTCCACGTGGAGTTCAGCAGTGTGAATTTCGTCCCCTAATTCTTCGCTATTTTCGTGCACGTTTAATAATTTATCGAAATAATTTTTCCACAGCAACAGTAATTCGTTGTCATTTGTTACGAGGTCCCCGTTTTCGTCCTTCATCAATTGCGCTCTATTCCTAAAACCCTTTCTGGCGTTAATCCCTCTGTACATTTCGCGGGGGTTATTTTCCTTACTGTTACTTTCTATTCTCCTAATAAGATTCTTTTGATAATCCCGCTTCTTATTTCTGTAGATCGCGCTCGTCTATTTCCTTACGTTAGAATACTCTTTTACCGTCCTATCGCTTCTATTTTGTAAGCAATCTAATTTAACCTTTTTTCGCCTTTCAAACCAGAGTTCGCACTCTTCGTCAAACCATGGTTTGCTCTTTGGCTTTTTCTTTTTACCCAATACCTTGTTCGCGGCCTCTTTTACCGTTTTTTCGATGTCCCCCCATAAGCTATTCGGTTCGTCATTCTCCTCCGGCGATGTGTTTGCTTCTTCAAGTGCCTGAAACCTGTTATTAATTTCTATCTGGTGCCTAATTCGCTCTGTTCTATCTCGTAGCTTCTCAATATCGAAGCTTTCTACCTTGTTTGCTCGCTTACTATTTTGATTCGCTACTAGTCTAGCTCTTAATTTGGCTACTACTAGGAAGTGGTCCGAGTCGCTATCTGCCCCTCTGTAAGCCCTTACGTCGAGAACGTTAGTATGACGTCTTTTTTCAATGAGGAAATGATCAATTTGGTTCTCGTATGATTAATCATAAAAATGAGGACGACACGTGTGGCAAACAGTAATAACGACAAAAAGTATACAAATTAAAACTTTCGAAATCGAAAAGAAGATCAGAATAACCAGTATAAAACAAATTCACGTTTCTTTTACAAATTATTTGAGACTTTTTTCAAACTCTGCCAATCTAATAGTAACCATATGTTTACCTTTCTCAACACATAATATAAATATAATTAAAAAGTAAATAAATATCTTACCTTAAAATACAAGCTCGGCGGTGCTTTCGAAATGTTGAATTTTGAAGAATTATTTTGAATGTCGGAAATCAACAGCCAAAGTAGAACAGTGCACGAAGTGATTCAAGGTACAGCTAAATTCCAAATAGCAAAGTACATCAAGAGGTTCACTCAAAAAAATATAAGTAGACGGTTTATAGAGAGCACAATCGAACTATACCCGAAGTGACCCGGAGCATCGCCAGGCTCGAACTGACTGAGTCTGCTCTCGCCGACAGGAAGAAACCCCAACAAGTACTGTACCGCCATTGCAACGATAACAATTCGGAGGGTTTCACTAAATAGATACAGGTATGCAAATATGTAGATGCGGTGCTGCGCACAAGTAAACTCTAACGAAATTTTGGAATAACTGACAGAAAACAGGGAGAAGCGGAGCTTCTGTGCTCGGCCCGGCGGTAGATGGTTAATCTCAGGTAGATACGAACTTGCACTTGCATAGGCCTCATTCGATGCCTCTCTGATCTTCTTTTCGATTTTGAAAGTTTTAATTTGTATACTTTTTGTCGTTATTACTCAGCGCCCCTTTTTTTCGACGTACTTCCCTTGCTCCTCTTCCCCGGTCAATTCTTATCGCTTTGATCTTTCTTCATGTTTCTTAAATTTTAATAATTAATACAAAAATGTCGAAGAATATTATTTAAGAATAATACGCAACGTAGTGTCAATAAGCGTTCGACATTTACAGCCTATTTTACGATAAAAACATTATTATTGACGATACAGCATTATTGACTGACCGCGTATATATAGGAAGACTTAACTTCAAAACTTTTAATATATATTGTATATTATACTATACTTTACACTGCCGATTTGCAGAAACGATGTGTTCTACCCTCCAACAATGAAAAAACTTTGACTAGAGCTCGCGCGCACTTATCTCTGATTACACAATTTTTATATAACCATAAACTGCTAAAAACTAGTTAGCTTGCAGGTATACCTATGTTATTACAATAATAAAAATATGACATACTTATGTCAAAAGATATACTTGCGCGATTTCTTAGAAAATGAATCATATCGGTAACTATTGTAAGATACACGCAGATCTTCTTGTAGTGGGCTATTGCCGTTATCTCGAGGTTAGATTAATAGCTTCCGAAAATCGAATATGAAATTAAGTATAGATACGCGTATTTCTGATACGACGGTATAGACGAGCCCGATTGAGTCATCACACATTTTTTACCAGTGCAGGTGATAAATAAATATTGATTCTCGTATGTATGACATTTTGAGATTATGTTTGTATTGATACGATAAATGGATATCTTTTTAAATGACAAAAAGATGCAAGTTAAAATATTTTTCTTATATAATTCACTGCATATCAATAGATTTTCATACAATTATATTGTTCAAAAATATATCATAACTTATAACATCACTAAAATCAACATTTTTGTAAACTAAAAATAAATTAACAATGAAACTGCTCCACCATTACTGCTGATCGAGTAATTTTGACTACGAATAATTGTACTGTCTTGGTTGCTCTTCGTTGTATGAAGATGAAAAATGTATGCTAATTTAAAAATACTGCAAAATCGAAAAATCTCAAAAAAGTGTATACGTACACAAAGTTATAACTATATAAGCACATGAACTGTATTCCAATCTTATATAGCGTCCAGTAAAATAAGCGAATCACTTTTACAGCATAATTAATTATTTATATTCTTATCCTAGTCGTGTATAAGATAATTTATAAAACCAGAAGCGGAGACGCGACAAGCTGTTCATCAGGTCCGATGAGAATCGGCAAGCTGTTAGACTGAGGAGTCAAGAGGATGTTCTGGCGGTGACTAGCGACGACCTGCTGTGGCTGCTGCTGGGCCCTGACGACACTCAGTTCTGGTGACTCCTGCAGGAGCTGAACCCTCGAGCTTGTGGAGGCGCCTGTGGGATTGACACTGGCCAGCGACTGCGCTAGGCTGGTCGAGGAGAGAAAACTTTCTGCGTTCTGCTGCTGTTGCTGAGCTTGGGCTTGAGCCTGTGTAGTATTATTCTTTCTTTTTATTTCGCATATTGCCGTGCTTGTTGTATTATTGATTCGGAGATGATTAAGAGTGAAAATAAACGTTCCAACAAAATAAATAATAGAACAGGTTCATGTAGTCATAAAATAGCGCTTAGAAAGATGGGTTATCTGTTCTTCCTAAATAGGCTTGCTATACAAGCACCTTGTATAATTTTCTTGCCGAAAACCACGGTTCGTTTATCGCGGAAAGCCATACATTTCTAAGCTTATCTGTATCTGTTGTTTGATCAGAATACTTTCTTCGGGTCTACTTTACTCAATACAGTCTAAATTTGTTTTTCATCAACAATAACACAAAATAAGATAAATTATATACGTACGACTCTTTTAGTTTACCGTTCATTATATTCTAAACAATAAAAATATTTTATCCGATCGCACAAAGGAGTCGTAACTTACCGCCTGTGCATTCTGACTGGCTAATCTCAGCTGCTCATTACGGTGGGCAGCGGCGTGAGCGGCCTTCGCCAAGCGGACTTCGAGGGTATCCAAGACACGGCCGTCGGCTGCGAGAGGAGCAGTGGAGGAAGCCGATGATAAGGCAGAGGCAGAAACTACCTGCGGTGACAGTCCCAGGCCGCTCCTGACGTTCTCGTTATCGCGGCCGCGCTGCTGAGCCTCCTCGTGCTGCTGCTCGACAAGACTTGTCTGTTTTTTTTTTAATTGATTTTAGCAGCGAAATGATTAGTTGCAATACAATATGCGTATGAATTGTAAATTGGTAAAGTGTATTTATAAAATTTATGCATGAGAACTTTTAGTTGTTAATTTTGTACATAAATAAAATTATCGAATGTTAAAAAAATACAGTTTTTGTTTTAAATTTACAATGCACAATTATTCAAATGAAGTTTCTTACAGCTGCACGGATATAAATAATTCATAAAGTAACAATGAAATAAAATTTACGATCATTCCAGCGACTTATACAGCGGCTGCTATATTTTCTGTAAATTTCCTTTGAACAGTCAAAATAGGCACCAAGTGCGCGTCTAATGAAAGAGAACCGATATTTCTAATAATAAATCATGAATAATGAATAAGCTCACCTCAAGTGTATCAAGGACTTGACCGTCAGAAGCGAGACGAGCGTTGGATAAAAGTCGCAACAAAGACACTTGTTGCGAAGACGATGAAGCAGTGGCTGAAGCCGAGGCATGCGCTTGTAAATCAGACAAAGGCGAGAGCTGCAGGACGCTGAATCGAGCCGTTACTACTGTTACGAGGGCGGATAATATCAGCTGAAATTTGAATTTTCATAATATATGCACTTTCACATTTTTGTAAATTTTCAAAAGCTTTTTGTCTGTAATGCAAAGCACACTCTGTGGTAAGGTATTTTTGCAGAACGTTTTGAACCTAATACTAATAATGTCGCACGATTTTTGACGGTTTTTATGATGAGTACAGAAAGTTACATGCAACGACGTAAATAAATATGTATTCATATATAGATTGCCACTTTTATTTCGACTTAATTGCGTAAGTGCTTACAACAAAGCATCATCTCATTGAAAAATCTACTCAGATATCACATGTTGCAAAGGTTCTCGCTGACCATTTGCATAATAATCAAAATTCAATTTAAAATCTTATAACAAGCGCTGTTTAATATTCAGAGGTGCGGTGACAACTGATGGCAGTAGAAAACGCACTTAATCAAAACGACAAAAAGTCTGCATAATCGTACACTGAACACGCGTAGGCCAAAAGACACATAAATATCTACAATATATCATACTATACGAATACTTACAAAGCTCTTCATCGTCGATTCGCTCGTTGCCAATCTGATAGTGTCCAGCGCAATGACAAAGAGAACAGTCACAGCGACTAGTTGTCCAAGTCCCTATCGCTCGATTTATACATAGGTCGGTCGCGTAGCGAGAAAAAAATCGCAAATGCACATAACGCGACAGCGGGACACGCACACTAGAAAACGGGTAGCTCTCAGGTAAAATCCGACACTTGACATTGACGCGGTAGATTTTCACCGAAGGGTAATCCACACGTAGATCATAAGCTAAGCTCCTGCACTCTTTGTCAAGCCGCTTTACGATTACGAAATAAACGGGATCGATTTACTTAACCACTCGCGTTCAATCTTCAATTTTCAATCTTGCCAGTTGTATTAGTGACCTACCTGTAAAGATATGGTGTGCATAGCTGTCGCGGTCGGTGATGCAAACCGCTACTGCCGAATATTCGAAAGGTTACAATGGCATCGGCGATATAATACTCTATTGATTGATCGACGAATGTTTTCGTTGAGACAGCTCGTTAGTTTTCATGGGCGAAGAAAATCTCTGACGCGCTGTAGGTGTGTGTGTGTGTGTGTGTATTATGCATGCGAGTGTAGTTTACCTTTCTATTAAGTCATTCATCTCGATGAGTAGCACCGAGCGCGTTATGAAAAAGAAAAATATCGGTTAGCAAGGTCGGGAACGATTATACGCGATTGATTGTGACGAAACGGCGATGTGCGTTGTAAAAATAGAACTGTGTGTATTTATAATAGACAGTCATACAATGTTGTTTCTTTGTTTTGATTGTATAGCGTGCAATAAGACCGTTTGATTGAATCACAGCATAACATCTTTTATGCGACGCGTAAATGAGGTCAAGTTTATGTTTGATATCGATAGAAACTGAACTGAAAATGTATACTTTGATATTTTCATTGGCATAGTTTTTTACAGTGTATTTTGTGAGGGTAAAATATTATTATTGTTTCAATATTTTGTTTACTTTAAACCCGTTTATGCACATGTATGCAATGAAGTTGTGTATGTCTACTTTTAAGACTTCTGATCGCAAGAGAACACTATAGCTTAGCGCATAATGAAAAATTAATTTTATAACTTGAAAATTAAGAGTTTTTCTTAAAATTTATAAAAAATTATATACGAGCCTAAAAGTAAGATATAGTGTAATTTCTGACGCAACCATATGAATACTTTAATCATTTGCAATTCCTGTTTCCCTTTTAGGGATACTTTTAAAAGGAGGGATTAACAAAATGAACACTTAGCACTGCGTGACCTAAGTTCGAACTTATTACAAGGATAGGCGTGAAATGACGGACTTAGGCTAAGCAGATGCTATGAAATAGTATAATAACAAAGATTGACTTTACTTCTGGTTTAAAATGGTTGATAAGCAAAATAAACTGAATTTTTCGGCCCGAATGCAGTACGCGTACGGACTTCATAAATGAGAATAGTCCCGCTTTTATAGAATCAGAAAATGTATAAATTTTGAAAATTCAAACCGAAATTCATTCCACTTTCCGCCAGCTAAATTTAGCACTACCTCCAACAGAGAATTCGAGCATACCAACAACCTCTCTTACTGTACCATAGACGCTGCAAACACAACCAGATTCACAAACGATGAAAGTATACGCTCGGCAAGGATTCTAAAAATCGCGATACAGATCGAAGCGCCGTCTGAAGGTCATCCCTCCCTCCTCAACCGGGAAATACTGGCCTCGGTATATCACGAGCCCAAAAAAGCGCGCGCGTGATCAGCCGTGCAAAAAATCCCAAGAATTTTTCTCCCCTTACAGACGAGACCTGCAGCGTAACGCAAGCGGCCGCGAGAGCAGGGTACGTTTTTCCAGCGCGATACCGATCGACAACGACTCACCTTGCCCGCGGCGGCAGCCAGACAGCGTGCGCGCGTCACGAGAGAAAGAGAGGCGAACTCGCACGTGAATACACATACGCATTCCATAGAGATTCGTGCTGTCGGTGGCTGTGTTCCCGAGGCGGATGTAGGCGCGCGTAATGCATTCCTCCTCTCCGCTTCATGTAGTCGCCGCCGCCGTTACTCTCCTTTCGAATTAAGGGCCGCCCTCACTCTTCAGCGCTCGGGCTTTTTTTGAGCAATGCATAGCCCGGGTATATAACGTCCGAGCAGTCCGACGATTCGACAGACGAAGCCGACACTTCGAAGCTAAATCAGCATCACACCTCTCGTGCTCGACACACAGAAACCCAAGCTCAACCATGAAATTCCTCGTTGTCTTCTCCTGCGTTCTTGCCGTGACTTTCGCCAAGCCCGGATACCTCGGCTACGCCGCTATCCTCCCCGGTGCACCCGTAAGAAATTTATCTTTTTTCTATCACTGTATCTTATAATGAAAATTTTTCATTCAATTTTCGACTTATTTTTCAGCTTGGCGCCGACGGCCGCGTCGTCGACACCGCCGAGGTGAGCCTGGCCAAAGCCGAGCACGCCGCCGCCCACATCAACGAAAAGCTCACCCTGAACAAGGAAGCCCTCCGCTCTGCCGACTACCTTGTCGCCGCCGCTCCTCTGGCCTACGCCGCACCAGCTGCTCCCCTCGCCTACGCCGCTGCCCCAGCCTACGCCGCTCCCCTGGCTTACGCTCACGCCCCAGCTGCCACCATCCTCACCGCTGACGGCCGTCCCCTGGACACCGCCGAGGTCGCATTCGCCAAGGCCTCCCACGCCGCTGCTCACCTCAACGAGAGACTCATCCACGCCCACGAGGCTACAAGGAACCTCGCCTACTACTAGACAATCACCCAGAGGCTATGCGTCCCCCGTTATATACTTAGAAGTTAAGAAGTGTGAATGCCGTCGTGCCCAGTCAATATACAGTTCACCTCATGGAGAGAAATAGATCTGATGTCTGCAGTTCGGTGACCACAAGTACTCGCCGAGGCTCCATTGTATTATAGATATGGATCCGGGCGAGGAAGTTCAAATTATTACTACGTCGATTGCTCGAAATGTTACCTGATTGTTTTTCTACTTTTCTACTACTGCTATACTGAGAGAGGATGAGTGCGAATGATGTAATTTTTACTGTTGGATTGTTGATATCCCATGTGGCCGAGGACGAAGAAGAAATTGATACAACGGGTTGAGGAGGAGATGGAGAGAGATTTAAATACATGCGAGAATAATTCAAATCATAATCTGGCGCTGGTTACTGTTTTACTTTATTTTCAACCTGTACCTATTATGAGGCTATAAATAATATCCGTATATGGCTATGTTTGATTTGATTGACACTTTAGAAAAATTAGCTTTTGTTCATACCGAGTTACACAAAAATTTTGGAATTCAGTTTTTTGTGCTGTTTGACCTTTTTTTAGTATATTTTGAATAGAGGAACCAACTAATTGATTTGTTGAAAATAACGGCGATCTTTGTTTGACATCCAATTTTCGGATCCTGGTCGAAAACTCGATACTAAAGTTTGTTTAACGCGCAAAAAGATTACTACCTATAGATAGTCCTTGAAGACGTAAGTAAAATTTAGTTATGAGTGGAAAGACTTAATAATTCTCATTTTAATCTACCTTTAAGAATTATTACTCCCAAGCATACAAAATTTGAAGTTATGGAAAATGACTCGTTCAAAGGTTATTCAAGCATTTTCCAAACAGATGATTTTTTTTACAGTAGAACAAGATTTAAGTAATAATTTAAGTAATATATTTTTTTGGGATGTCATCCCAAATAACACTGTTTTTCTATTACATAAAACTTTTTGAATAAAGTTTGCAAATGAAAAACCGAGTCTGTAGCGCCGCAGTGTTAAGTTTAATAAATCATTCTACCGAAAGAAAATTTTGATCGGACTTTTTGTTTTTCTAAAATCTTGGAAATATGAACAGATGTTTGCGTACTTCGTTGTACTCATGCGATTGCAGCGCCAATCTTAAAATCTAATTTTACATAAAACTTTTTAAATAAAGCTTGCAAATAAAAAACCGAGTCTGTGGCGCCGTAGTGTTAAGTTTAATGAATCGTTCTACCGAAAGAAAAATACGATCGGATTTTCTGTTTTTCTAGAAGTTTGGAAATACAAAATACCCCGTGGCGGATTTGCGAAACTTTTATTCTTTTCAAATATTGAAATATACAACTTTGTATGAGATGCATGAATACATATCAATAAATAATAATTACAATCTATGTATAATGTACACTTTTAGTAGATAGAAATGCCTAATTTACTTTAACAGATAGCCAAAAAAAGAATTTTGTCAAAATAAAAAAGTTTAACTCTACAGCAAAGTAGATTCATTGACAGTTACACTGAGAGAAATAGTGCGTAAATTTTACTATATGTTCATGATAATTTACTGGAAAGTTTGGTAATCTCGTCACAGACTGACAAAACTGACCTTTTTACTAGATTTATATCAATTTTTACTAAACTTCCATATAAAATTTACCATACTCAATAGGAAAAATTAACAGAAACTATAGTAAAATCGCCAATGTATGAATTTTTACCTGACAGTATAGTAATTTTTAATAGAACGTATAGTACTTTTCATCTGAAAATCGGAACTGATGCGTATTGACGCGTTATGCGTATGCGTGTTTAGCAATTATGGAGGCCTTGAGAAGAAGCCAGTGCATCAGCGGTATATATATATACAATACAATATAACAGCGGTATATATATATATA